>CM053030.1:7681197-7904609 GCA_028564925.1 Lithobates sylvaticus
TCCATCTCCTTCTGCCAGCTGGGCGATCGTCTGCTTCCTGCAGATGTTATACCATCCACCCTGCTCCTTCTATAGAACACCATCCACCCCGCTCCACCCTTCTATATGTAGCGAGGTCCCGGACCTCTAGAGGCCTAAAGGTGACCTCCAGAGTCAGGGAGAGCTGGCATCCTTCTGGGTAGAGTGGGTTACAAGGCATGGTGGGTGTAATACAAGCTGAAGTGATGGGCGCCAGACACTTTTTGAATGTAAAGAGATTTATTGTCTCTTGAACAAGAACTGTGGGAGAGAGGATTAGGGCCAGGACGCCCTTAACCGCTTCCCGACCGCCTAACGCCGATATACGTCGGCAAAATGGCACGGGCAGGCAAAATCACGTACCTGTACGTGATCGTGCATGTGCCTGCCTGTGGGTCGCGCGCGCGCCGCCAGCGGCGCGCTCGCGACCCGGTCGGGAGCTCCGCGACCCCGGCCGCGGGACCAGCGGACCCGATCGCCGCTGGTGTCCCGCGATCGGGTCACGGAGCTGAAGAACGGGGAGAGGTCTGTGTAAACAAACCTCTCCCCGCGCTTCCTACTCTGCCTGTCATTGATCGCTGTTCCCTGTCATCGGGAAAGCCGATCAATGACGTCAGACGTCAGCCCCGCCCCCTAATGTAAAAAAAAACACACACGTCACAGCCCATAACCCCTCCCCCTACAACTGTCATTTATACAGGAATCAATGCATTTAAATAGCATTGATTGCTGTATAAATGACAATGGTCCCAAAAAATGTGTCAAAAATGTCCGATGTGTCCACCATAATGTCGCAGTCACAATAAAAATCGCTGATCGCCACCATTACTAGTAAAAAAAAAAATATTAATAAAAATGCTATAAAACTATCCCCTATTTTGTAAACGCTATAACTTTTGCGCAAACCAATCAATAATCGCTAATTGCGATTTTTTTTACCAAAAATATGTCGAAGAATACGTATCGGCCTAAAACTGAGGAAAAAAAAAATTTTTATATATTTTTTGGGGATATTTCTTATAGCAAAAAGTTAAAAATATTGCATTTTTTTCAAAATTGTCGCTCTATTTTTGTTTATAGCGCAAAAAATAAAAACCGCAGGGGCGATCAAATACCACCAAAAGAAAGCTCTATTTGTGGGAAAAAAAGGACGCCAATTTGTTTTTGGAGCCACGTCGCACGACCGCGCAATTGTCAGTTAAATCGACGCAGTGCCGAATCGCAAAAAGGGGCCTGGTCCTTTGGCTGCCAATTGGTCCGGGGCTGAAAGTGGTTAAGTAGATGCAATGATAATTGTCAGACTCCGAGACTTCTATAGGTAGACAGCTATACAGGGAAAGGCCTCCAGCCGGATACCACATCTGTATAGGTAGGACCGCTGTCTCCTATGGCAACAAATCTTGTAACAGTCACTAACGGTAATTGTACTTAACTATTGGCAACACGGAATAGTTCTCCTCGCACACGCTACAATCTCTCACTGTAGGTCCTCACTCACTGACCTCCCGGTCTCTCAGTAGACTCTCAGACCCAATCGTCACTGGATCCCCTGATCCCTACACTTCCATTACTCAGTATCTTCCTCAAGCGTCCCCCCCGCTTCCCTGCTGGGTCCCTTGCTTGGCACTCACTGATGCTCCTCAAGCGTCACCCCCGCTTCCCTGCTGGTCCCTGGCTTGGCACTCACTGATGCTCCTCAAGCGTCACCCCCGCTTCCCTGCTGGATCCCTGGCTCAGCACTCACTGATGCTCCTCAAGCGTCACCCCTGCTTCCCTGCTGGGTCCGTGGCTCGGCACTCACTGATGCTCCTCAAACGTCACCTCTGCTGTCCCGCTGGGTCCCTGGCTTGGCACTCACTGATGCTCCTCAAGCGTCACCCCCCGCTTCCCTGCTGGGTCCTTGGCTTGGCACTCACTGATGCTCCTCAAGCGTCACCCCCGCTTCCCTGCTGGGTCCATGGCTTGGCACTCACTGATGCTCCTCAAGCGTCACCCCCGCTTCCCTGCTGGGTCCCTGGCTTGGCACGCACTGATGCATCTCAAGCGTCACCCCTGCTGCCCTGCTGGGTCCCTGGCTCAGCACTCACTGATGCTCCTCAAGCGTCACCCCTGCTGCCCTGCTGGGTCCCTGGCTTGGCACTCACTGATGCTCCTCAAGCGTCATCCCCGCTTCCCTGCTGGGTCCCTGGCTTGGCACTCACTGATGCTCCTCAAGCGTCACCCCCGCTTCCCTGCTGGTTCCCTGGCTTGGCACTCACTGATGCTCCTCAAGTGTCACCCCTGCTGCCCTGCTGGGTCCCTGGCTTGGCACTCACTGATGCTCCTCAAGCGTCATCCCCGCTTCCCTGCTGGGTCCCTGGCTTGGCACTCACTGATGCTCCTCAAGCGTCACCCCCGCTTCCCTGCTGGGTCCATGGCTTGGCACTCACTGATGCTCCTCAAGCGTAGCGTCATCCCCGCTTCCCTGCTGGGTCCCTGGCTTGGCACTCACTGATGATCCTCAAGCATTACCCCCGCTTCCCTGCTGGGTCCCTGGCTCAGCACTCACTGATGCTCCTCAAGCGTCACCCCCGCTTCCCTGCTGGGTCCCTGGCTCGGCACTCACTGATGCTCCTCAAGCGTCACCTCTGCTGTCCCGCTGGGTCCCTGGCTTGGCACTTGCTGAAGTTTTCCCACTTCTTCACCGTCCCCGGCTGGTGAGAAGAATGCTCTTGTACTGGCTCCAGCTTACTCACAATGGTCTCCGGTAACAAGGTGGATGGTCCCTTAGTGGAGACAGCTTCCCCCTCTACCTCCGACTCCAACTGGTTCCCTGTCCGGTGGAACCGTAATGCGGCGTACACACGGTCAGAATTTCCGATGGAAACAGTCCGATGGGAGCTTTTCATCGGATTTTCCGACCGTGTGTATGCCCAACGGTCTTTTTCTGTCAGAATTTCCGACGGACTTTGAATTGAGAACCTGTTCTCAATTTTTCCGACGGAAAACCTTTCTATCGGATTTTCCGATCGTGTGTATGCAATTCCGACACGCAAAATTCCGACGCATGCTCGAAAACAATTTGACGCATGCTCGGAAGCATTAAACTTCCCTTTTATGGTGCTGTCGAACGTGTTTTATGCCGCTGTGTTATTGACCGTCAGAATTTGGTGTGATCGCGTGTAGGCAACACAGCTTGAGCGGAATTCCGTCGGAATTCCATCGGAAAAACCGTCAGAGTTTTTTCCGACGAGAATTCCGATCGTGTGTACGCGGCATTACTCTCGGTTGGACTCCAATCCTGCAGTTCCAACCCTGCGCTGCTTCTCCTGCTTTTGGATAGGCCCTCAGACAGCCTAGCAGCCAGATGTCCCCGGGATAGGCCTCAGGCTTCTGGCCTAGCAGCCCAGGCCACATAACACATGTCCACCCAGACAGCCGTCCAGGTGGCACAGAACCCTTATCACCTGACTAAATAAATAGGCTCTCCCAGCAGGCCAAGGTACTAAAGAAACCCCCGCCAATTGGCTAAGACATCCCATCCATTCATAACCTGACCTTGCTAAGCCCTTGTCTATCTAATGTCACCAGCATAACGCCACCTAGCGACAGAAGAAAGAAGGTGCAGCAAGTCCAGGACTAGAGAGGAATCAGTGGATCTACTAACAATTAACCAGGGCAACTACTGCCTGGCAAAGTAAATTTACTTATCAACCCTGCCTAAACACCAGGGCACTACATCCTCCCCCTGCCTAGTAAACTACGTCTCGGAGTTGCAAGAAAATAATTTAACACTCAAACCTGAGAGTGGATGTTCCGACAAAACTGGGGATGGGTGGGGGAGCAAGGAGGGAAGAAAAAAAATAATAACAAGACATGCGGTGTACCACATAACATAAACAACAGTGTATTTACATAGGCAAGTGGCATTTCACACAAGGGCATATAAATAGCAGATAATATGTACAATTTTACGTGTGGCGTACCACCCAAACAATATAAAAGGGCAAAATATAAAACAGCAGCCTTATATCCTAACTATCTATCTCTTAAGTACAAATGCAAAAATATTAGCTTGGTTATAAAAGCTGAAGTCAAAGTCTCTCCTTAGCCAAGGAAGACGCGATGGGTGCAAGAACACCTGAGAGAGGTTTGTTAGAGAACCTTAGTGAACAAACAGCATCATGAAGGCCAAGGAACCCGCAGACAGGTCAGGGATAAAGTTGTGGAGAAGTTTAAAGCAGGGAAATTTCCCACATTTTGTCATGTTACAACCAAAACATAAATGTATTTTATTGGGATCTTATGTGATAGACCAACACAAAGTGGCACATAATTGTGAAGTAGAAGGAAAATAATAAATGATACAAATAAATATGTGAAAAGTGTGGGTGGGGGGGGGCATTTGTATGGCGCCCCCCGGAGTCAATTCTTTGTAGAACCCCCTTTCTCTACAAGTCTTTTTGGGGGTGTCTCTACCAGCTTTGCACATCTAGAGAGGACATTTCTGCCCATTCTTCTTTGTAAAATATCTCAAGCTCTGTCAGATTGGATGGAGAGCGTCTGTGAACAGCAATTTTCAAGTCTTGCCACAGATTCTCAATGTGATTTAGGTCTGGACTGTGACTGGGCCATTCTAACACATGAATATGCTTTGATCTAAACCATTCCATTGTAGCTCTGGCTGTATGTTTCAGGTCGTTGTCCTGCTGGAAGGTGACCCCTCCCCCCCAGTCTCAAGTCTTTTGCCGACTCCAACAGGTTTTCTTCTAAGATTGTCCTGTATTTGTCTCCATCCATCTTCCCATCAACTCCGGCCAGCTTCCCTGTCCCTGCTGAAGAAAACCATCCCCACCACATGATGCTGCCACCACCATGTTTCACAGTGGGGATGGTGTGTTCAGGGTGATGTGCAGTGTTAGTTTTCCCCCCACACATAGCGTTTTGTTTTTAGGCCAAAAAGTTCAATGTTGGTCTCATGTGACCAGATCACCTTCTTCCACATGTTTGCTCCCCTCCCCCACATGGCTTCTCACAAACTGCAAACAGGACTTCTTATGACTTTCTTTCTCCAATGTCTTTCTTCTTGTCACTCTTCCATAAAGGGCAGATTTGCGGAGAACACGACTAATAGTTGTCCTGTGGACAGACTCTCCCCCCTGAGCTGTGGATCTCTGCAGCTCCTCCAGAGTTACCATGGACCTCTTGGCTCTTCTCTGATGAATGCTCTCCTTGCCCGGCCGCGGTCAGTTTAGGTGGACGGCCATGTCTTGGTAGGTTTGCAGTTGTGCCATACTCTTTCCATTTTCCGATGATGGATTGAACAGAGCTCCGTGAGATGTTCAAAGCTTGGGAGATTTTTTTATAACCTAAACCTGCTTTATACTTCTCCACAACTTCATCCCTGACCTGTCTGGTGGCAATACAAAGAGAACAGGAGACTTTCTCACACCAGTACATGGTACAGCAGGCACATATCAGGAATATGAAGTGTAGGGGGTAACAAACACCATTGTTCTGGGACAACGTCATTTGAGGCCGTCACAAGAATGCGCCTCGCATTAACCGATCACTACACCGGCCCGCTGCCAGTGTCATGTGGCTGCTGTGACCAATCACAGCAGACCACATGACAGTTGTAAACAATGGATGGCTTTTTTTAATTCCACTTATTGTATACAGGTGTGCTACTGGCTGTGATTGGTCACAGTGATCACATGGTACAAACAGGGCCAGTCACAGCCCATCTGTACCATGTGATTAGCTGTGACCAATCACAACAATAGACAGTGTCTACACAATATTTGCTTATAGCAGTGAAATAACCAAACCTAGTATGTAAAAAAAAATCATGATCAACTCCCCAGAGTGGTGCCGTGTTACAATGTATTGCTCTGGTCACAGTATGTTAAAAAAAAATGTAAAAAAAGAAAAGAATAGAAAAAAAAGTAGGCTCATTACCATGTGATCAGCTGTGTCCAATCGCAGCTGATCACAGTGTAAACAGGAAGAGCCGTTTATCGACTTTTCCTCGACTCGCACTGACAGAAGTGAGTAGAGGAGAGACGATCGGCTGCTCTCCTGACAGGGGGGACTGTGCTGATTGATTATCAGTGCAGCCCCCTCGAAGATGCCCACCGGTGCCCACCAGGGATGCCCACCCAGGACCACCAGGTATGCCCACCCATAACTGCCAGGGTTGCCAATCAGTGCCCATTATAGGTGCCAATCAGTGCCCAATAGAGGTGTCAATCAGTGCCCATCAGTAGTGCCTGCCAGTGCCTCCTCATCAGTGCTGCCTATCAGAGCAATCTATCAGTGCCCATAAGTGCCACCTATAAGTGCCCATCAGTGTTGCCTATCAGTGCCCATCAGTGCCGCCAATAAGTGCCCATCAGTGTCTTGCCTATCAATGCCTATCAGTGTTGCATATCAGTGCCACCAATCAGTGCCCATCAGTGCTGCATATCAGTGCCACCTATCAGTGCCCATCAGTACCACCTATCAGTGCCTCCTTATCAGTGCCCATCAGTGCTGCCTATCAATGCCCATCAGTGCTGCATATCAGTGCCAACAATCAGTGCCCATCAGTGCCACCTATCAGTGCCCATCAGTGATGCATATCAGTGCCCATCAGTGCCACCTATCAGTGCCCATCAGTGCTGCATATCAGTGCCCATCAGTGCTGCATATCAGTGCCACCTACCAGTGCCCATCAGTGCCGCCTATCAGTGCCTCGTTATCAGGGCCCATCACTGCCACCTATCAGTGCCCATCAGTGCCACCTATCAGTGCCCATCAGTGCCGCCAATCAGTACCTCCTTATGAGTGCCCATCACTGCTGCCTATCAATGCCCATCAGTGCTGCATATCAGTGCCCATCAGTGTCGCCTATCAGTGCCTGTCAGTGCCACCTATGAGTGCCCATCACTGCCGCCTATCAGTACCCATCAGTGCTGCATATCAGTGCCTTCTCATCAGTGTCCATCAGTGCCTCCTCATCAGTGCCCGTCAGTGCAGCCTTATCAGTGCCCATCAGTGAATGAGAAAACATACTTATTTACAAATGTTTATAACAGAAACAAAGAAAAACTTATTTTTTTTCAAAATTTTCTTTTTTTTTTAATTTGTTCAGCAAACAATAAAAACCCCAGTGGTGATCAAATAACACCAAAAGAAAGCTTTCTTTGTGTGAACAAAATGATAAAAATGTCATATGGGTACATTGTTGCATGACTGCGCAATTGTCATTTAAAATGCGACAGCGCTGAAAGCTGAAAATTTGTCCTGGGCAGGAAGGGGGTGACAGTTTCCCGGTATTGAAGGGGTTAAGTAACAAGAAAGAAGTATCAGTATAAAATGATCTCATTTCATTGAAGATAATTTCACACACCGACCGCCAATCTCTCTGTCATATCAGAAGACTGTGATGGCAATCGGTGTGATAAAAGCGGGCGTAACACGACGGTCTGCAGGAGCCCGTGCTGCCTGTCAGCTCCCAGAGATAATATAACAGCTTCATGATTTAGGAAATACTAAATAACAAATGATAACGATGTAACTATTAACAAACAAAGTCTATTATTTGGGAAACATTGTAACAGGAAAGTGAAAGCAATGAGTACTTGAGATGTGCTGACTAAGGCCCCTTTCACACTGGGGTGGGAGCGGCGTCGGCGGTAAAGCAGCACTATATTTATCGCTGCTTTACCGTAGTTTTTGTGGCGGTTTTTAGCCACTAGCGGTGCGGTTTTAACCCCCGCTAATGGCCGAAAAAGGGTTAAAACCGCCCTCAAAGCGCTGTTGCAGCGGCGCTTTGCCGGCAGTATAGCCGCGCTGTCCCATTGATTTCAATGGATAAGAGCGGTATAGGAGCGGTAAATACACGGCTCCTTCACCGCTCCAAAGATGCTGCTAGCAGGACTTTTTTGACCGTCCTGCTAGCGCACCGCTCCAGTGTGAAAGATTTTTTCAGCCACTATACAGGTGCTATTTTTAGCGCTGTAGCGCCTGAAAAACGCCCCAGTGTGAAAGGGGCCTTAGGATGAGGTTCTGGTTGGAGCCAAACTTATATTCACCCCGAATCCAAATGTTATACCGAGTTCACCAAACCACCCAACTGTCCCAGGTTTCACCTTGCTTTAACTTCCTCTTCCCCCTGTTTTCTCCCACACCCCTCTGTTTGCCAACTACCCCCCCCCCCCCCAACATATACATTTCTCCTTTCCTGGACCTACTGTTTTATGACGGAATCGTCCAGCACCCAACTTGGGTGCACCCATCAGTATACAGCTTCCTCGTGTTTGGCCTCATAGTATTATTATAGCTGAATATTGCACCCAAGATACTAGACGACACTGGCTTAGGTGCAAACTAGAACTGGAACTCTTTATTGTAAATTCACACAGAATATATACCATGCAAGATCAGATAAGAATTTGATCACATTATCCTAACCAATGTAAACATAGCTAAGAAACAGCCAACACAAATAGTATGCTTAATCCACATCCAACAACTAATAGCTGACAGTGATCTAATTAACCACTTCAATACCGGGCACTTTCACCCCCTTCCTGCCCAGGCCATTTTTCAGCGCTGTCACACTTTGAATGGCAATTGCGCGGTCATGCTACACTGTAACCATGTGAAATTGTTATCATTTTCTTCACACAAATAGAGCTTTCTTTTGGTGCTATTTAATCACTCCTGGTTTTTTTTTTTTCCTGAAAAAAGGTTTTCTTAGTTTTTGTCAGTAAATTTTGTAAATAAGTAATTTTTCCCCTTCACTGATGGGTGCTGATGAGGCAGAACTTATGGGCACTGATTAGGTGGCATTGATGGGTGGCACTGGTGGTCACTGGGCACAGATAGGAGGCACTGGTGGGCATGGATAGGCGGCACGGGTATGCCACCTATCTGGCATATGGGCACTGATGGGCATTGATGGGTGGCATTGATGAGCAGCAGTGATGAGCATTGATGGGCAGCAGTGATGGGCATTGATGGGCAGCACTGATAACCAGCACTGACTGGCATCACTAATGGCCACTGATTGCTGGCACTTGTGGGCACAGATTGGTGGCAATTGTGGGCACTGTTTGGAACTGATTGCTGGCAGTGGTGGGCACATAGTTCTGGCATTGGTGGGCAATTAATTGTCATCAGTGCCCTGATTACATCCCTAGCTGTCCCCTGAGAGGAGATGCCGCTGATCGGCTCTCCTCTCCTCACACTCTGTCAGTGTGAGGCGAGGAGCGCCGATTACCAGGATCTCTGCGGTTAAAGAGCCGCAGCCGCAGATTACACAGATCTGGGTCGTGCCGTGTCCTAGCAACATGGCGTGGCTGTGATCTCCGTGCTGCAAGCCCCCGGGAGCGCACCAGAGTGGTCTTTCTGGGAGGCTGTAATATGACGACCACCCAGAATGAGAGCCGCACTGCCCAGTTGCCATTTGACGTCCCGGCGGGCGGGAAATGGTTGACATGAACTTATTAACAACTAGTCACTTAAACAATCCTAGGTGACCAGACCGTTCGGCACCCAGCCGACAACCCTGGATAGTCAAAGTACATTACACATTATTATAAGCATGAACACATAACATCCCAGAATGGTTCCATACCAAGGTAAAGTGGTTACAATATTAATTACATCCCCAAGAATTGATCAGACAGGCAAAAACAATAGGTGACTCAATTAACAATGGGTATGCACACCTAGGAGGCACACAATGGGAGAGACACACATAACAAACAGTGATCCCACCCTACCTCAGACTGTCCGGCACCAGTCTACAGCAGTCTATGTGTAGGAGAACTGCTGTGACACGTCGGGGCGCACGCACGTGCATGCGCAAAAGAATGCACACACTCACGGGAGCATGTCCACAGTCCCCATTGGCATCAGACAATCTATTAAAAGGGTGCTCTGACTCCTGCTCAGTGCTGACTGGTCTTCAGCTGTTTCCTTGTGCCCTGCTTGAATCCTGCTTGATATCCGTTGCAGACCCGGCTTACCACTGACCTGACATTAGATTCCTGACTTCGGCTTACTCCTGACCTTGCTCCTGTCCGATACCCTGGTACCCTGATACCCGCTCGCTGCTGACACAGGCTCTCCCGCTGACCAAGCTTCTGTCTCCTGTTTGGCTCTACATTACCTCCGAGTGCATGTGCTGGCTGCCCCTCATCCCAGCTCCAGTGGACACAGTGTGCTCCTGTCTTCAGACTGCGGAAAAAAAAAACAGCAAGCCACGTAACCTGAACCTGCAAACCTAGTGGAGTGCCTCTTTAACCTCGGCTGATCTACCCAGCATCATCACAGTTCCTGACCTGATGTTCTGCCTGAATCACTGAGTCTACAACTCCTGCCATGCAATGGCGTCACTAGGGTTGGTGTCACCCCCACCCCCCCTGGACTAAGCAGGCTAGTGCGTCATGTGGCTCTCCCCCTCACCCTGCCACAATGGATGGAGCCCAGATGGAATTGGGGGAATGGATGGTGCCGGAATAGGATCGGGTTGATGGATGGAACATGGATGGGATCAGGGTGGTGGATGGAGCCCGGATGGGATGGGGTGGTGAATGGAGCTGAGATGGGATCACGTGGGGGGTGGATGGGCCCGGGGTGGGATCAGGGTGGTGGATGGAGCCCGTATGGGATCGGGGTGGTGGATGGAGCCCGGATGGGATCGGGGTGGTGGATGGAGCCCGGATGGGATCTGAGTGGTGGATGGGATCGGGGTGGTGGATGGAGCCCGGATGGGATCGGGTGGTGGATGGAGCCCAAATGGGATCTGAGTGGTGGATGGGATCGGGTGGTGGATGGAGCCCGAATGGGATCTAAGTGGTGGATGGAGCCCTGATGGGAACGGGGTGGTGAATGGAGCCCGGATGGGATTGGGGTGGTGGCTGGAGCCCTGATGGGATTGGGGTGGTGGATGGAGCCCGGATTGGATGGGGTGGTGGATGGAGCCCGGATGGGATCGGGTGGTGGATGGAGCCCTGATGAGAACGGGGTGGTGGATGGAGCCCGGATGGGATCGGGGTGGTGGATGGAGCCCTGATGGGAACGGGGTGGTGGATGGAGCCCGGATTGGATGGGGTGGTGGATGGAGCCCGGATTGGATCGGGGTGGTGGATGGAGCCCGGATTGGATCGGGGTGGTGGATGGAGCCCGAATGGGATCGGGGTGGTGGATGGAGCCCGGATGGGATTGGGGTGGTGGATGGAGCCCTGATGGGATCGGGGTGGTGGATGGAGCCCGGATGGAATTGGGGTGGTGGATGGAGCCCAAATGGGATTGAGGTGGTGGATGGAGCCCCCGGATGGGATCAGGTGGTGGATGGAGCCCCCGGATGGGATCGGGTGGTGGATGGAGCCCAGATGGAATCGTGGTGGTGGATGGAGCTGGGATGGGATCAGGTGGGGGTGGAGCCCGGATGGGATCAGGGTGGTGGATGGAGCCCGAATGGGATCAGGGTGGTGGAAGGAGCCCGAATGGGATCAAGGTGGTGGATGGAGCCCGGATGGGATCAGGGGAACGGGGTGGTGAATGGAGCCCGGATGGGATTGGGGTGGTGGCTGGAGCCCTGATGGGATTGGGGTGGTGGATGGAGCCCGGATTGGATGGGGTGGTGGATGGAGCCCGGATGGAATCGGGGTGGTGGATGGAGCCCTGATGAGAACGGGGTGGTGGATGGAGCCCGGATGGGATCGGGGGGGTGGATGGAGCCCTGATGGGAACGGGGTGGTGGATGGAGCCCGGATTGGATGGGGTGGTGGATGGAGCCCGGATTGGATCGGGGTGGTGGATGAAGCCCGAATGGGATTGGGGTGGTGGATGGAGCCCGGATGGGATTGGGGTGGTGGATGGAGCCCTGATGGGATCGGGTGGTGGATGGAGCCCGGATGGAATTAGGGTGGTGGATGGAGCCCAAATGGGATTGAGGTGATGGATGGAGCCCCCGGATGGGATCAGGTGGTGGATGGAGCCCCCGGATGGGATTGGGTGGTGGATGGAGCCCAGATGGAATCGTGGTGGTGGATGGAGCCCAGATGGAATCGTGGTGGTGGACAGAGCCCGAATGGGATCGGGGTGGTGGATGGAGCTGGGATGGAATCAGGGTGGTGGATGGAGCCGAATGGGATCAGGGTGGTGGATGGAGCCCGAATGGGATCAGGGTGGTGGATGGAGCTGGGATGGGATCAGGTGGGGGATGGAGCCCGAATGGGTTCGAGGTGGTGGATGGAGCCTGGATGGGATCAGGGTGGTGGTTGGAGCTCAAATGGGATGGGGTGATGGATGGAGCCGGATAGGATGGGGTGGTGGATGTAGCTGGGATGGGATCGGGTGAGGGGTGGATGGACCCGGGATGGGATTGGGGGGATGGATGGAGCTGAGATGTGATCTTTGAATTGGGAGGGGGGTGGGGGGATTGGTTAGAGGAATTGTGCTGGGGTTAAACTTTAAATCTGCTCCCTCCTTCTACTTCTAACACAAGTCATTGCTAACCCAAAACAAAGCCCCCTCTAGTGCATATCCTCAACCCCCTCCCTAAAGTTACTGCTGGCAGCATAGATGTTACCTGCCAATGCCCCCCCCCCCCCCAATCCTCATGTCCCCTCCTCTGCAATACCCGTTTCATTTTATACCTTGGCCCTAGGCAGGTATCCCTCTTCTCCCTCCTCGGCTCCTCCTCCCGGCCTGTGTACTTGAACATTCCGAGCCGAGGAGGAGGCGGGTGCAGCCAGCGGGGGGAGAGAGATATGATTGCAGCATGTGTGTCGGTCGGTCGGACCCCCGGGCACCTCTGTCTCTGCCACGCTCCCTCCTCCCCCCACTCTCCCTGCACATCGCATGCAGCTGAGGAGATCCCGGAAGGGAAGGGACTGTGCCATTCAGACCAGTCTGAGCCTGGTGTCACCCGGGCTGAGCGCACCCCCCCCCCCCCCCCCAGCAACGCCACTGCTGTCACAAGCTCTGCAATCAACACCTACAGGCACTCTTGTTCCTCCTGCCCCTTGGCACCCTCTGTTCCACTCTCAGTGGGGCCTGGGCTGGAGATACCAGGTACATGACACTATGAGACAAACTCAATACAATGTTCCAGCAGTCTGAAAAGGTGGAATTCATTTATCTTCATAGATTTCTTGAGGGATGTTGTTGATAAACATTTCTTTCCCAAGGGAAGGAGCCCCTCCCACCGGTGGCGGTGCGTCCATTAGGGGCGCACGGGCGCCGCCCCCCTCTCTCCAGCCACCCCCTCTATGACTAATGGATAAATTCATGCTTTGCATGAATCTATCCATGGCCGCCGCCGCCGCCACCCCCTATTCAGGCGCCCGGCCCCTTTTCGGACGCGGGGCACCTGAATTACAGCTGCGGGGGTGTATTTTTGAAGCACCCAATTAGAGCCATAGGCTTTAATTGGCTTAAAAAAAAAGGTGGACTCAGAGCGCAAAGTCCACCCAGGTGTGTTAGAAAAGCGAATGAATATTCACATTTCTAACACTGGACCGCCTGCAAGAACACAAAGAGGTGCAGCTGACGGGTTTCGAGGGACTTGTCCTCTTCCTCGTTGTTTATTAAAGTTTTTTTACAATAATGCACTAGGCTGGCGCACCTTTTCTTATTTTTTTCTGAAATACTAAAGTCCAATCATCTTTACCCTAAATGTCTATCAGATGTTTTAGCCCCAGTGTGGGGTGACTGTTGTTATCCTCCTCTAATATTCAATAAAAGAAGAGACTTTTTGATATAGTGTTTATAAACATTGTTCAGACAGCAGCTAGAGAGATACAAAGTAACATTGTTTACAAACATTGTTCAGACAGGAGATATAGAGATACAAAGTAACATTGTTTATAAACATTGTTCAGACGAGAGATAGAGAGATACAAAGTAACATTGTCTATAAACATTGTTCAGACGAGAGAGATAGAGAGATACAAAGTAACATTGTCTATAAACTTTGTTCAGATGAGAGATACAAAGTAACATTGTTTATAAACATTTCTCAGACGGGTGAGAGAGAGATACAAAGTAACATTGTCTATAAACTTTGTTCAGATGAGAGATACAAAGTAACATTGTTTATAAACATTGCTCAGACAGGAGAGAGAGAGAGATACAAAGTAACATTGTCTATAAACTTTGTTCAGATGAGAGATACAAAGTAACATTGTTTATAAACATTGCTCAGGCGGGAGATAGAGAGATACAAAGTAACATTGTCTATAAACTTTGTTCAGATGAGAGATACAAAGTAACATTGTTTATAAACATTACTCAGACAGGAGAGATAGAGAGATACAAAGTAACATTGTCTATAAACTTTGTTCAGATGAGAGATACAAAGTAATATTGTTTATAAACATTGTTCAGACAGGAGATAGAGAGATACAAAGTAACATTGTTTATAAACATTGCTCAGACAGGAGATAGAGAGAGACAAAGTAACATTGTCTATAAACTTTGTTCAGATGAGAGAAATACAAAGTAACATTGTCTATAAACTTTGTTCAGATGAGAGATACAAAGTAACATTGTTTATAAACATTGCTCAGACAGGAGAGAGAGAGATACAAAGTAACATTGTCTATAAACTTTGTTCAGATGAGAGATACAAAGTAACATTGTTTATAAACATTGCTCAGACGGGAGATAGAGAGATGCAAAGTAACATTGTTTATAAACATTGATCAGACCAGGGGGGTTAGAGGGGAGTGGATTTGTGCTGCAAGGGAAGGACTGGAGGACTGGATTTGTGCTGGGAGGGTTTAGAGGGGGTTGGATTTGTGCTGGAGGGGGGTGAGGGTGGGGTGGCATTGCTCTAAAAGGGGGGCTTAAAGGGGGTGCATTTGGGCTAGAAGGGGGGACTTGGTGGAAGGGTTTGTGCTAATAGAGGGGACCGGGGTTGGTAAATGGATGGAGGGGATTGGGGGGGGGGGGGGGTTGTTCTATAAGGGAAGATTTGGGGGGGGGGTAGATTTTTTGCTGGGAGTGAGCATTTGGGAGGGGGGGGGTGGTCGCAGAAATTTGTGCTAGAAGGGGGGTTTTGTGGGAGGATATTTGCTTTGAGATACAAGGTAACATTGTTTATAAATATTGTTCAGACAGCAGCTAGAGAGATACAAAGTAACAGTGTTTATAAACATTGTTTATACAGATGATAGAGAGATACAAAGTAACATTGTTTATAATCATTGTTCAGATGGGAGATTGAGAGACAAAGTAACATTGTTTATAAACATTGTTCAGACTAGAAATAGAGCTATACAAAGTAACATTGTCTATAAACTTTGTTCAGGTGAGAGATACAGAGTAACATTGTTTATAAACATTGCTCAGACAGGAGATAGATGCAAAGTAACATTGTTTATAAACATTGATTATACAGGTGATAGAGAGGTGCAAAGTAACATTGTTTATAAACATTGATCAGACAGGAGATAGAGAGAGACAAAGTAACATTGTTTATAAACATTGTTCAGACATGAGATAGAGAGACACAAAGTAACATTGTTTATACAGATGATAGAGAGATACAAAGTAACATTGTTTATAATCATTGTTCATATGGGAGATTGAGAGACAAAGTAACATTGTTTATAAACATTGTTCAGACTAGAAATAGAGCGATACAAAGTAACATTGTCTATAAACTTTGTTCAGGTGAGAGATACAGAGTAACATTGTTTATAAACATTGCTCAGACAGGAGATAGATGCAAAGTAACATTGTTTATAAACATTGATTATACAGGTGATAGAGAGGTGCAAAGTAACATTGTTTATAAACATTGCTCAGACAGGAGATATATGCAAAGTAACAGTGTTTATAAACATTGATCAGACAGGAGATAGAGACATACAAAGTAACATTGTTTATAAACATTGTTCAGACAGGAGATAGATGCAAAGTAACATTGTTTATAAACATTGTTCAAACATGAGATAGAGAGATACAAAGTAGCAGTTTTGGAGGGAGGGGTTGCAGAGATTTGTGCTGGAGGGGGGTTTGGGGGTAAGGCACAGATTTTCCTACTCTATCACATACTATATATATATTCTGGTGGAGGGGGTTGGGGGAGTGCTAACAGTCCACATAATACTTGCCTTGCCCCAGGAGCTGACACTCTACACTACGTCCGCTGATGGGAAGCCCTGCAAGGAATCGATCTCCTCTCCACCATCCTCCTCCCGAGTTCGATCGTTTCTACGTCCCCCGAGGGCAGCCTCGCCCAGCAATGGATGGGAGTACCCACCTTCAGCCCACCTTCAGCCCACCTTCAGCCCACCCAGGCGAGGACAGTGGCCAGGAAAAGCCTCTGGGACTTACCTGAGCTTCAGGTTGTCCATGAACTCCTCCATGGTGACATTGTCCAGCAGCACAAAGTCGGCCTTGCCGAACTCCAGGCTCTCCTGCTCCGCCATGCCGGCCCCCCGGGGTGGGTATCCAGAATCAGAGGGGTGCGCGGGGCGTGCGGGCGGGCGGGCGGGCGCTGTGACTTCTCAGTGACAGGAACCAGAGCGAGGAGGAGGATGACAGCAGCCGCTGTGACTTCCTGGTGTGGTTTTTTTTATAGGCGGGGAGAGTGAGACGGAGGGGGACCCTGGAGGGAAGCTGACGAGAAGAGCCGACAGCGCAGTCCGCACGTCTGCTGAACAGATAAGGCCGACCACAGGATCCCCCCTTCAGCAGGAACGGCGCGTTTCATTCATTCTTCGTGTGACTTTCACATCTCCCTCTAGTCTCGCGCTTCTCACCCCTCAACTACCCCCAACCGGGTGATTTCTACACATCCACCGACAGAGAGGAAATGTTACCGGGTCTCTGCGCCCTGCTATGCAATGCAGGCAGATCGGGGGGGCTGGTGGGAGGGGCCAGCAGGAGGCTGTCATGTTTTTCAAGGAGCTCTGTACTAGCTCCTCCCACCAGCCGCCATCTGCCTGCATTGCATAGAGGAGCGCAGAGACCCGGTGATGACGGAAGCATGATCCTGCGTCCGCTCTTCACCTCTATGACTAAGCCCCTGGTGGGTGGGGCCAAACATGTCAGAGGGCGTGGCTTGCGGAGTGGTGTCAGGCTGAGGGCCGTCAACAACAATAGACTGGACTGGGGGAGCGGCCATTGTTGCCAGCATGATGGGTAGTACCAGGGACAGGGTCATCCAGCGCCCAGGGCAAGGATCCGGAATTGCACCCCCCCTCCCCCTCCCCCACTGTGAATACATGCCTTAGAATGGGTGTACCATCCTGCGTATCTTCTTTGCCCCCCTTGCTCATCTGCGCCCGGGGCAGCTGACCCCCATGCCCCCCCTTGTCCCAGCTCTGCTTGGATGGTGATATTTCATTCTGGCGCCCCATTCCCGAGCACAGGCAGGACGATATGTATCTTCCCTTTTTTTTGCTTAGAGCGGCACTACAAGTATAAGCAGATTACTTTACACTGGGGTCTCTGTGCTTCTCTATGCGATGAAGGCAGATCATGGCTGGTGGGAGGAGCTGGCAGGTTGCTGTACACAACTTCCTAAAAAACATCCCAGCCCCCCCCCCCCCCGCCTCAGTACTCCTCTCTGGGGCCCTCAGACCTGATGCAAGCAGTGGGAGGAGTTATGCAAATATTAAAATGCCCTGATGGGTGGGCAGTACGGGGACAGGGTCACCCAGCGCCCAGGGGGCAAAGATCCAGAATTGTGCCCCCCTCCCCCACTGTTAATACATGCCATAGAATGAGTGTACCACCCTGTATCTATTCTCATCCCCCCCCCCCTTGCTTCTCTGCGCCCGGGGCAGCTGTCCCTCCTGCCCACCCCTTTGTCCTGGCCCTAAGGGCAGGTGTCAGTCCTGGAGGAGTGGGCATTCCTAGGCAAGGCTTTATTTGCATAGGTAACGCCCACATGGGGATGCTGATTCTCCATGATTGAAAAAAAATCCAACGAATGAAAGGGGCGGGGCCAGACATAGTCAAGCTGGGGAGGAAAGAACTGCAGGATCACAGCACTCCTCTCAAGAGCCCTCAGCTTTGATGTAAGCAGTGGGAGGGGTTATGCAAATACCAAAAGTCTGGAGGAGTGGGCGTTCCTAGGCAAGGCTGTATTTGCATAAGCAAGAGCCACATATGTGATGCAGAACCTCCATGATTAAAAGCACGGGCTATTGGGAGGAGTTATGCAAATATCAAAATTCCTTAATAGGTGGGTATCAGTCTGGTGGGGTGGGGATGTTCCTAGGCGAGGCTGTATTTGCATAAGCAACGCCCGCATGTGATGCTGATCTTCTATGATTGGGAAAATTTAAATCCAATGAATGAAAGGGGTGGAGACGATCAGGCTGGGGAGGAAAGGGCTAGATGATGCTGGGCGCCCCTTGTTGGGGTCTATGGGCATCTATCCCAGGGTGAAGGGTCTGTTATAACATTGTATCATTTTCTTCTACCAGCATTTCCTCATCCTGTGTGGTGCGCAGGTTACAGATTTGTGGTCCATGAGAGGGGGCGTGGCCTGATAGGCGGGTCCTAGACGGGTGCTCGGAGCACATCGCACCGCCGCGGGATTTCCTGTTATTAGACATTTCTTAAACATTCAAAAAACAAATTGTGTGCGCCAAAATAGAACGGAAAACCCCCCGAAAATATGTCCGTGCTCCAAAAATTGTAGAAAAAAAACTTTATTTTACACTTTTGAAGTCCGGGACAATTTTTAAAATTCTCCTAAAACCTGAATTGTTTGGTAGAAAATGACCTAAAACCCCCCAAACCCAATATCAGAGGTCCCGGAGAACAAAATGGAGGCACGCGATATTTGCAAAAACTTATCAAATGAAACATTTCTGTGATTTTAGCGCACACAATCACCATATAATCCGATTTTGTTTGTGAAAATGTAGAAGATGATGCTGCTGCGCCGAGTTCATAGATACCCGGCATGCCGAGCCTTTAAAATTGCGCACGACCGTGAAATAGCAACAAACTACAGCCCCCCCCCCCCTAGGGCTCCTTTCACACTTCTGCGACTTGGGATCCGACTTGTGAGACCCCCCCCCCCAAGTCGCAGGACGTGTGAAAGTCAATGTATGTCTAGGAGAGCCGTTCCCTACTGAAGTTTTAGGTTCCTGCACTTCTTTGGTCCGACTTTTGATGCGACTATGGTCCAGAGAAACGTAAAGTCAGATCAAAATACTACCAAAAGTTGCATCAAAATCACACTGCAAAGTTGCAATGCAGGCGGCGTGACTTGTGAACGGAGCCTAAAATTGGCAATTGGCCACAAATTTATAGGTAACTGGGAATTATGTCCCCCGAAGCTCCATTCACACTTGTGCGCCTTGTCATGCGACTTTGGACATTATTAAAAATTTATTTAGAAATTTTTTTATCATTCTTATAATTTTACATTTTTTTTTATTGTTTTATTTGTATTGCTTTTTTTTTTTTTTCATGTAACTTTATTGCTATCACAATGGGACTAACAGACGTCCTATGTGATAGTATGCGTAGGTGACAGGTTCTCTTTGTGGAGATATCAGGGGACCGATATATCACACTTGTGCGACTTGTCATGCGACTTTGGACATTATTAAAAATTTATTTAGAATTTTTTTTATAATTTTTATTATAATTTTACATTTTTTTTTATTGTTTTATTAAGTGTTCTTGCATAGCAAGACCCCTTATTGTAATCTCACATATATATTCTTATTATAGCCAAATTTACCACCCTAACTCCTCCCAACAGTTTTTACACTACATATACCGAATATATACCAAAACGTGCGGATTGTTCCCGAATGGTGCGCTATTACTTTGTGGAATGTTTCGGCGAATGGTTCACGAAATATCGTCATTTTTGCGGCGAAATTTGTCCCATAGGAATGAATGGAGAAATGTTCAAAACTAGAGTGGGAGGTGACAAAAGCTGACAACCCCTATAATCAGCCAAAACATTATGACCCCCCCCCCCCCCATGACCAGCCAAAACATTATGACCCCCCCCCCCCCCCGATGACCACCCCCCCAGCCAAAACATTATGACCCCCCCCCCCCCATGATCAGCCAAAACATATGACCCCCCCCCCCCCCAGGATCAGCCAAAACATTATGACCCCCCCCCCCCCATGATCCCCCCCACCCCCCCCCCCCCATGATCAGCCAAAACATTATGACCCCCCCCCCATGATCAGCCAAAACATTATGACCCCCCCCCCCCCCCCCCCACCCCACACCCGACCCCCCACCCCCCCCCCCCCCCCCTTGACCGAACCCCCACCAAGACCGCCGACCACGACAACCACCCCCCGACCCCCCCCCCTCCCACCCACCCCGACCCCCATGAGCCCATGCCAACCCCCACACCCCCGCCCCCCCCCCCCCCCCGAACACTGTATGACCCCCCCCCCCCTCCCCGAAGAATGATCAGCCAAAACCCTTATGACCCCCCCACCCCCATGATCAGCCAAAACATTATGACTCCCCCCCCGCTGACCCGACCCACCCCCCCACGACCCCCACCGACCCCCCCCCCCATTGACCACCCCCCCCCCGACCATGACCCCAAACCCCATCAGCCAAAACATTATAACCCGACCACCACTCACCCCCCACCCCCCCACCCGCCTACCCCCCCCCCCATGATCAGGCCAAAACATTATGACCCCCCCCCCCCCCCCATGATCAGCCAAAACATTATGACCACCCCCCCCCCATGATCAGCCAAAACATTATGACCCCCCCATGATCAGCCAAAACATTATGACCCCCCATGATCAGCCAAAACATTATGACCCCCCCCCCCCCATGATCAGCCAAAACATTATGAAACCCCCCCCCCCCATGATCAGCCAAAACATTATGACCCCCCCCTCCCCCCCCCCCCCCCCCCCCCCCCCCCCCCCCCCCCCCCCCCCCCCCCCCCCCCCCCATGATCAGCCCCCCCCCCCCCCCCCCCCCCCCCCCCCCCCCCCCCAAAAACATTATGACCCCAACATGATCAGCCAAAACATTATGACCCCCCCCATGATCAGCAAAAACATTATGACCACAACATGATCAGCCAAAACATTATGACCCCCCCCCCCCCCATGATCAGCCAAAACATTATGACCCCCCCCCCCCATGATCAGCCAAAACATTATGACCCCCCATGATCACCCAAAACATTATGAACCCCCCCCCCCCCCCCCCACCCCCCCCACAACCCGACCCCCCCCCCCCCCCTGACCCACCCCCCCCCCCACCCCCCCCCCCCATGCCAAAACATTATGACCCCCCCCCCATGATCAGCCAAAACATTATGACCCCCCCCCATGATCAGCCAAAACATTATGACCCCCCCATGATCAGCCAAAACATTATGACCCCCCCATGATCAGCCAAAACATTATGACCCCCCCCCCCCATGATCAGCCAAAACATTATGACCCCCCCATGATTAGCCAAAACATTATGACCCCCCCCCCCCCACGATCAGCCAAAACATTATGACCCCCCCCATGATCAGCCAAAACATTATGACCCCCCTCATTAAAAAGAAAATAATAATAAAAAAAAAATAATTTAAAAAAAAAAATTATTTACTATCCACGCAGTTACTCCGCCCCCTCCAGTAGGTGGAGGCAAAGAACACGTCACACGATTTCCCCAGAAATTGTAGCTTTTCTAGTTTGTATTGCTTTGCTATCACAATGGGACTAATGAGTACCATTCATATCAATGCGACTTAAAGTCGCAGAACGCTACTTTGAGATTGTGTTATTTAAAACATGTTTATGTTTTTTTTTAATCATTTTTATTATATTTTATATTTATAATTAAAAAAAAGATGTTTTACTTTTTTTATTTTTTTTCATTTTAACTTTATTACTATCACAATGGGACTAACAGACGTCCTATGTGATAGCAGGCGTAGGCGAAACGTTCTCTTTATAGAGATATCAGGGGACCGATAACACACTTGTGTGTCTTTGGACATCAAAGTCACATGACAGGTCGCACCCCCATTAAAAGTTGCATAAAAGTCGCACCTGACTGCGACACTTGTGCAACAGGTGTCTATTTTCATGGGTCAAATCCGAAGTCACATCCAAGTTGCACCAAAGTTTGGGGGCAGGGGGGCACAAGGGGCTCTGGCAGCAGGGGGGAATTTGTATCACATGGAGTGATTAGGGTGTGCCCAAGCACATCCGGCACACCCTGTGTGCATGGCTATGTATGTAAGTACGGACCACTTACAGGAGCAGGGGGACGAGGCTCACCTAAAATCCTCTGTGGGTGGCAAAGCAACGGCTTGGTGGAGAAATGACAGAGTATATATTTCTATACTTTGTAAGGAAAATTACATTTTAATTGACTCAGAAAATGCAGCTTTTATTTGGGTGCAGAAAATACGGCAGAGCAAACGCGTCGCACAAACCTCCCCTCCCCCACACACATCTTAATTACTTAATCAGTTTCCTATGACTGGCTTCCTGCCACTCCTCTCCTTATGTAGTGTCAGGTTTAGTCATCTCTCACTTCCTCTATTCAGGTACCAAAACTGGAACCCAAATAAAGGACAACTCCACCCGAAACCGAGACATCCAATTCTGCTGAATCAAATGTTCGCTTGTTTATGAATCTCAAAGACTCTGATGGGGGGATTCCTACAGCAGTTTGTGTCTCTGTCCCTCCCACAATGGGGAGATTTCCTGCAGTAGTTTGTGTCTCTGCTCCTCCCACAATGGTGAGATTTCCTGCAGTAGTTTGTGTCTCTGCTCCTCCCACAATGGTGAGATTTCCTGCAGTAGTTTGTGTCTCTGCCCCTCCCACAATGGAGATATTTCCTGCAGTAGTTTGTGTCTCTGCCCCTCCCACAATGAGATTTCCTGCAGTAGTTTGTGTCTCTGCCCCTCCCACAATGATGAGATTTCCTGCAGTAGTTTGTGTCTCTGCCCCTCCCACAATGATGAGATTTCCTGCAGTAGTTTGTGTCTCTGCCCCTCCCACAATGGTGAGATTTCCTGCAGTCGTTTGTGTCTCTGCCCCTCCCACAATGGTGAGGTTTCCTGCAGTAGTTTGTGTCTCTGCTCCTCCCACAATGGGGAGGTTTCCTGCAGTAAGTTGTGTCTTTGCCCCTCCCACAATGGGAGATTTCCTGCAGTAGTTTGTGTCTCTGCCCCTCCCACAATGAGATTTCCTGCAGTAGTTTGTGTCTCTGCCCCTCCCACAATGGTGAGATTTCCTGCAGTAGTTTGTGTCTCTGCCCCTCCCACAATGGTGAGATTTCCTGCAGTAGTTTGTGTCTCTGCCCCTCCCACAATGGTGAGATTTCCTGCAGTCGTTTGTGTCTCTGCCCCTCCCACAATGGTGAGGTTTCCTGCAGTAGTTTGTGTCTCTGCTCCTCCCACAATGGGGAGGTTTCCTGCAGTAAGTTGTGTCTTTGCCCCTCCCACAATGGGGAGATTTCCTGCAGTAGTTTGTGTCTCTGCCCCTCCCACAATGATGAGATTTCCCCTCAGTAGTTCTGTGTCTCTGCCCCTCCCACAATGGGGAGATTTCCTGCAGTAGTTTATCTCTGCCCCTCCCACAATGGGGAGATTTCCTGCAGTAGTTTGTGTCTCTGCCCCTCCCACAATGGGGAGATTTCCTGCAGTAGTTTAGTAGTTTGTGTCTCTGCTCTGCCTCCCACAATGGGGAGATTTCCTGCAGTAGTTTGTGTCTCTGCCCCTCCCCTCTCTGGGGAGATTTCCTGCAGTAGTTTGTGTCTCTGCCCCTCCCACAATGGGGAGATTTCCTGCAGTAGTTTGTGTCTTTGCCCCTCCCACAATGGGGAGATTTCCTGCAGTAAGTTGTGTCTTTGCCCCTCCCACAATGGGGAGATTTCCTGCAGTAAGTTGTGTCTTTGCCCCTCCCACAATGGGGAGATTTCCTGCAGTAAGTTGTGTCTTTGCCCCTCCCACAATGGGGAGATTTCCTGCAGTAGTTTGTCTCTGCCCCTCCCACAATGGGGAGATTTCCTGCAGTAGTTTTGTGTCTCTGCCCCTCCCACAATGGGGAGATTTCCTGCAGTAGTTTGTGTCTTTGCCCCTCCCACAATGGGAGATTTCCTGCAGTAAGTTGTGTCTTTGCCCCTCCCACAATGGGAGATTTCCTGCAGTAGTTTGTCTCTGCCCCTCCCACAATAGGGAGATTTCCTGCAGTAGTTTGTGTCTCTGCCCCTCCCACAATAGGGAGATTTCCTGCAGTAGTTTGTGTCTCTGCCCCTCCCACAATGGGGAGATTTCCTGCAGTAGTTTGTGTCTCTGCTCCTCCCACAATGGGGAGATTCCTGCAGTAGTTTGTGTCTCTGCCCCTCCCACAATGGTGAGATTTCCTGCAGTAGTTTGTGTCTCTGCCCCTCCCACAAGGATGAGATTTCCTGCAGTAGTTTGTGTCTCTGCCCCTCCCACAATGGTGAGATTTCCTGCAGTAGTTTGTGTCTCTGCCCCTCCCACAATGATGAGATTTCCTGCAGTAGTTTGTGTCTCTGCCCCTTAACACTTACAGTTTTTTTCCCTCCCCCAGCCTGTAATTGGACATTGAAGCGGACTGGTGAGCTCATGACTCTGCTGTCTCCTCCTATCAGCCTGTTCCTTGTTAGCACTGAACATTCTGTATCACCCACAGCTTCTCCCTACCCTGGTCTGAGCTCTGCTGTACAGGGACTACAAGAGGCTGGTATCGGGTCACATTCAGCTACATACAATGCTTGCAATAAAGAAATAGATTTATTGATTTATATTGATTTATTAATGATTACGTTGTTGCAGTAATTTGTGTCGTTATATCTGCCGGGAGTTCACCTTGAATGCTACAACAATATAAGAAGAATCAAATCAAGAAGGGAGGGGCCTAACAACGCGGACAATCGAGAACATTTCTATCATTTATGTTCAGCAAGTTTACTAAGATACCAAAAGATTGTAGCCAATGGTGGCCCGTCCTTCCACTTGTCGACGCGTTTCATTGAGTTATGTTGCCCCGTGCTAGGGGAGATTTCCTCCATCTATTAGGATTGTGAGGAAATTTACCTCATTTCCTTTTCCTGGAGATCTCCTCAGATGGTCCACATACAGCAAATACAAGACAACCGATGTTCTCATTCTTATTCACTAGCCTCATTTTGAATTATTCTCCGGGCCCCCCGGGGGTAGGGATTTTTTCGCACTTCCTGCTTCGGGGAACACACAGGAAGTGATAGAAAATCTTCCCATTGGATACGTAAAAAGCGCACATCGCGGCGATCGTTGTTGGGGGGTGTCAGTCTGACACCCCGCAACAACGATCTAGGTAAAGAGTCTCCGACGGAGACTCTTTACCACGTGATCAGCCGTGTCCAATCACGGCTGATCACAGTGTAAATAGGAAGAGCTGTTGATCGGCTTTTCCTCACTCGCGTCTGTCAGACGAGAGTAGAGGAGAGCCGATCGGCTGCTCCTCTGACAGGGGGGGGTCTGTGCTGATCGATTATCAGCGCAGCCCCCCGAGGATGCCCACACTGAACCACCAGGGACGCCACCAGACCACCAGGGATGCCCAGCACCAGGTATGCCACCCTAGACCACCAGGGATGCCATCAGTGCCCACAATGGATGCCAATCCGTGCCCACAATGGATGCCACTCAGTGCCCACAATGGGCATCACTGATTGGCATGCATTATTGTTTGGCCCTGATTGGCATCCATCAGTACAAAAAAAAAAAATGCCGCCTATCAGTGCCCATCCGTGCCACCTATCAGTGCCCATCCATACCGCCTATCAGTGTCCATCCATGCTCATCCGTGCTGCCTATCCATGCCCCTCTGTGCCGCCCATCCATGCCACCTATCCATGCCAATCCATGCTAGCTATCAGTGCCAATTTGTGCCTCCTATCAGTGCCCATCTGTGTTGCCTATTAGTGCCACATATCAGTGCCCATCAATGCCACCTCATCAGTGCCACTTCATTGGTGCCACCTCATCAGTGCCACTTCATTGGTGCCACCTCATCGGTGCCCATGAGTGCCGCCTTATCAGTGCCCGTCAATGCCACCTATCAGTGCCCATCCATGCCGCCTATCAGTGCCCATCCATGCTCATCGGTGCTGCCTATCCATGCCCATCTGTGCCGCCTATCCATGCCAATCCATGCCAGCTATCAGTGCCAATTTTTGCCACCTATCAGTGCCCATCCGTGTCACCTATCAGTGCCATCCATGCCGCCTATCAGTGCCCATCCATGCTCATCCGTGCTGCTTATCCATGCCCATCTGTTCCGCCTATCCATGCCTATCCATGCCGCCTATCCATGCCAATCCATGCCAGCTATCAGTTCCAATTTGTGCCACCTATCAGTGCCCATCCGTGTCACCTATCAGTGCCCATCCGTGTCGCCTATCAGTGCCCATCAATGCCACCTCATCAGTGCCACTTCATTGGTGCCACCTCATCGGTGTCCATCAGGGCCGCCTTATCAGTGCCCGTCAGTGCAGCCCCATCAGTGCCCATCAGTGAAGGAGAAAACTTACTTATTTACAAAGTTTTGAAACTGAAACAAAAAAAAAATTTTTTTCAAATATTTGGGACTTTTTTATTTGTTTAGCAAAAAATAAAAACCGTAGAGGTGATCAAATACCACCAAAAGAAAGCTCTATTTGTGGGGGAAAAAATGGGGTACAGTGTTGCATGACCGCGCAATTGTCATTCAAAGTGCAACAGCGCTGAAAGATGAAAATTGGTCTGGGCAGGAAGGTGTTTAAGTGCCCCCCAGTATTGAAGTGGTTAAACTCTATTATATATATAAAATTATGGAAACTTTTTGAAGACGCCTCTGCTTCCTCCTCTGGCCCCAGGCTCTTCACTGCGACCATCGGATCTCGCCCTCCGGTTGTGGACATCATGTGTCACGTTATGGTCGTGAGTCGTGGATCGGTGTATATTGTCCATTCCGACCACCGGGGGGCGAGAGGAACCTGGAGAAACTTCTTCCTGTGAAAGATGCACGAATCTCGCAAAGTCGCCCCCAGCCGATGTCCATTTCTTCATGAACCCAACGATATCATCATATGGACCAATCATTTGCAGCCTCTCCCCATTTGGCGATGACCAGATGCCACGTTGATAGAGATAAAACTGCAGTTTTCTGGTCACCTCAGCGGAAATATTGGACAGGTCGATTCTTTCAACTCGGAGAAAACTTTGGCATTTGGTAAAGATTTCTGCCGTTTCACGAGCGGCTTTGTAAAATTGCTGGGACAGATGGGGGGATTTGGCTGTCAGGATGACCCTGTTATACCCGTCACCGGTCTCCGTTCTCATTTCCACACTAGACTGACCCAGAATATCATCGATTGCGTCTTTCATGAATACACTTATGTAGGTGTGAGCTGCCGGATCCACAAGGAACTCTGTAGAGAGCGGCTTTTGGTCCAGATGATTTTTGGGATTAGTTGCTGTTGATGAGTTAACAGTGGGAGAGCTTGAAGATGACCATCCGGCCGCCATGAGGGATGAGCGATTGGATGAGCTTGTAGACAATTCCTCTGGGTTTCTCGGGTTAAAAAGGAATTCATCTGGAGAGGAGTTTTGGGGATTTGAAGGCTTGAAATTGACACTATCTCCAAGGTGGTTCTTGGGAAGTTTTAGGTCCAAGTTTAATTCATCTGTAGATGTGTTCTTGGGTTGTCCAGAGCTGAATTTGGTGCTGTCTCCAGTGGTGCTCTCTGAATGTTTTGGGTTTGAGCTTAATTCATCTGTGGTGTTCTTGGGTTGTCCAGAGTTGAATTTGGTGCTGTCTCCGATGGTGCTCTTTGAATGTTTTGGGTTTGAGTTTAATTCATCTGTAGATGTGTTCTTGGGTTGTCCAGAGCTGAATTTGGCACCATCTCCAATGGAGCTGTTGGAATGTTTTGGGCTTGAGTTTATTTCATCTGTAAATGTGTTCTTGGGTTGTCCAGAGCTGAATTTGGCGCCATCTCCAATGGAGCTATTGGAATGTTTTGGGTTTGAGCTTAATTCATCTGTGCAGGTGTTCTTGGGTTGTCCAGAGCTGAATCTGGTGCTATCTCCAATGGTGATCTTGGAATGTTTTGGGTTTGAGCTTAATTCATCTGTGGAGGTGTTCTTGGGTTGTCCAGAGCTGAATTTGGCACCATCTCCAATGGAGCTGTTGGAATGTTTTGGGCTTGAGTTTATTTCATCTGTAAATGTGTTCTTGGGTTGTCCAGAGCTGAATTTGGCGCCATCTCCAATGGAGCTATTGGAATGTTTTGGGTTTGAGCTTAATTCATCTGTGGAGGTGTTCTTGGGTTGTCCAGAGCTGAATTTGGTGCCATCTCCAATGGAGCTGTTGGAATGTTTTGGGCTTGAGTTTATTTCATCTGTAAATGTGTTCTTGGGTTGTCCAGAGCTGAATTTGGTGCTGTCTCCAATGGTGCTCTTTGAATGTTTTGGGTTTGAGCTTAATTCATCTGTGGAGGTGTTCTTGGGTTGTCCAGAGTTAAATTTAGTGCTGTCTACAATGGTGCTCTTTGAATGTTTTGGGTTTGAGCTTAATTCATCTGTGGAGATGTTCTTGGGTTGGCCAGAGTTGAGTTTAGTGCTATCTCCGATGGTGTCATTGGAATGTTTTGGGTTTGAGCTTAATTCATCTGTAGATGTGTTCTTGGGTTGCCCAGGGTTGAAGTCAGATCCATCAGCGATGGGATGTTTTGGGTTGGAGGTGAATCCATATGCAATGTTTCCTTTGGGTTTGCTTTGACTGGAGCTGGAGTCAGCTGCGAAAGTGTCCTTGAGTTTTCCAGATTCAGGCAAGTCTTCTCTAAATTGTGTGCTGGCAAATGTGGTGTGATGGGCTAATCCTGGGCTATCGGCTGTTTTTTCATTACTGGCCAGTGGTGAGTTCCTGCCTGGTCTTCTGTCCTCATCTGCAGGTATCTTCTTGGGTGGTCGGGGATGAAAATTTAGGTTAGCTGCGATGTTGGGGTGTTTTTTGATGGAGGTTGAGTCATCTGTAGATGTGTTCTTGGGTCTTCTTCGGCTGGAGCCCTCTGATCTATAACCTGGTCTTCCATTACTGTCTGAACCTCCGTCCTCACCAGCAAAAACGTCATCCAGACTCAGCACCATCGGTGGCTTGGAAACCTGCAGAACAGGACATAGCACTTAAAGTCTACCTGTCATAAGAGGATTATATAGGCTGCTGCTGCTTGCTCTGGGCATCTGAATAAAAAGTATTGGAACCGGACACAGCCAGGCAATTAGCATTTTCCAATTAAATGGTAGCTGTTGAGATTGCTAGTTACATGCTGTGGTGCACACTATAAATGTGGGGTGATATGTGTCTGGGGTTTTTATATTATTAAACATTTCCATTATGGGGTGTAGGTTGGACGTACTTCATTCATTCATAAGAATAGAGTTCATTCATACTTCATTCATAAGAATAGAGTGATTTACGAAAATGTACACATTATGGCCACTAGATGCAGCAGATGCTCAGAGGAAATAAGTAGCTATTTCCTCTGATCATTAGCTCCATCTAGTGCTATTCATTTTAAATGAACATGGCTGCTAGATGAAGCTGATGATCAGAGGAAATAAATATTTATTTACTATAATCTTCAGCCCCATCTAGTGGCCAAAATGTGGTATTTTCCCTATTCACGCTTTTTTGAATGACTGAAGAAGATCCGACCCGGAGAGAAATTAGTCCAGTAACATTCAGTTCTGCCAGCGTACACAGAGAACGAATGTACATGGAGTTTCACATTGTGCATGTGGTATTTCTGTTTATACATTTTATATATAGGAGTGCTACTTTTTGCTTATTTATATTTAGGGATACATATCTGGGCTGGGCTAATAATATATATCAGAGACGTAACTAGAACCTTCAGGGCCCTGATACAAGAAACCAAGAAACCATGGATGGGGCCCCTACCACTGCTCCCGGGGCCCTTTACCCCCATCGTGGGACCCTTTATTACTGTCCTGCAGCAGACCCCTTCCTGCTGTCTTGGGGTCTTTATTTTTATTTTATTTTATTTTTGTAATCATTTTTTTACCATTTTAGTTTTTATTTATACATTTTTTACAATTTTTTTTATTTTTTATTATTCAAATATTTTTTAGGATCTCTGTTATGGGGGGGGGGGGGGGTGGTGAAATATCAGGAGTCCAAACACACCTCTGATGTTTCACCTTTAAGACAGAGACAGGAGACTGAGGACACTTCAATATTCATCTCTGCAGCTTCAGCTGCGCAGAATGAATGAACAGGAATAGCTCTGTACAGAGGCTTCCTGCTCATTTATAAACTGAAGCACAGGAAACAGTTTCCTATGCCTCAGCTATGAATGAGAAAAAAAAAACATTACCGATCACTAACTATTCATTAAGACAAGGAAGGCGACGGTAAATTACATGTTTACCAGCTCCTTCTCCACTCTTTCTTCTGACAGATCCCCCGCAGCAGCTGGTGGAAGAGGGGAGGGGGGAACCCTGCAGCTCTGCAGGGTAAAAGGGGGGTAGCTGGAAGAGAGCACACAGGGAAACCAAGAGAGAGGACAGGGGGGTCAGAAGGGAGGACAGGGGGACCAGGAGAGGGGACAGGGGGGTCAGGAGAGAGTACAGGGGGTCAGGAGAGAGGACAGGGGGACCAAAAGAGAGGACGGGGTGTGGTCAGGAGAGAGGACAGGGTGGTCAGGAGAGAGGACAGGGGGAACAGGAGAGAGGACAAGGGGATCAGGAGAGAGGACAGGGGGATCAGGAGAGAGAACAGGGGGATCAGGAGAGAGGACAGTGGGATCGGGAGAGAGGACAGTGGGATCGGGAGAGAGAACAGGGGAGAGGACAGGGGATCGGGAGAGAGGAAAGGGAGATCAGGAGAGAGGACAGGGGGATCAGGAGAGAGGACAGGGGGATCAGGAGAGAGAACAGGGGGATCAGGAGAGAGGACAGGGGGATCGGGAGAGAGAACAGGGGAGAGGACAGGGGATCGGGAGAGAGGAAAGGGAGATCAGGAGAGAGGACAGGGGGATAAGGAGAGAGGACAGGGGGATCGGGAGAGAGAACAGGAGAGAGGGCAGGGGGATCAGGAGAGAGAACATGGGAGAGGACAGGGGATCAGGAGAGAGGAAAGGGAGATCAGGAGAGAAGACAGGGAGATCAGGAGAGAGGACAGGGGATCAGGCGAGAGAACAGGGGAGAGGACAGGGGATCAGGAGAGAGGACAGGGGGAACAGGAGAGAGGACAGGGGAGAGGACAGGGAATCAAGAGAGAGGACAGGGAGATCAGGAGAGAGGACAGGGGGGATCAGGAGAGAGAACAGGGGGATCGGGAGAGAGAACAGGAGAGAGGACAGGGGGGTCAGGAGAGAGAACATGGGAGAGGACAGGGGATCAGGAGAGAGGAAAGGGAGATCAGGAGAGAGGACAGGGGATCAGGAGAGAGGACAGGGGGATCAGGAGAGAGGACAGGGGATTCAGGAGAGAGAACAGGGGGAACAGGAGAGAGGACAGGGGAGAGGACAGGGGATCAGGAGAGAGGACAGGGAGATCAGGAGAGAGGACAGGGGGATCAGGAGAGAGAACGGGGGAGAGGACAGGGGATCAGAAGAGAGGACAGGGAGATCATGAGAGAGGACAGGGGATCAGGAGAGAGGACAGGGAGATCAGGAGAGAGGACAGGGGATCAGGAGAGAGGGCAGGGGGACCAGGAGAGAGGACAGGGGGATTAGGAGAGAGAACAGGGGAGAGAACAGGGGGATCAGGAGAGAGGACAGGAGGATCAGGAGAGAGGACAGGGGATCAGGAGAGAGGACAGGGAGATCAGGAGAGAGGACAGGGGATATGGAGAGAGGACAGGGAGATCAGGAGAGAGGACAGGGGATATGGAAAGAGGACAGGGAGATCAGGAGAGAGGACAGGGGGGTCTGGAGAGAGGACAGGGGGATCAGGAGAGAGGAAAGGGAGATCAGGAGAGAGGACAGGGGGATCAGGAGAGAGGACAGGGAGATCAGGAGAGAGGACAGGGGGATCAGGAGAGAGGACAGGGAGATCAGGAGAGAGGACAGGGGGGTCAGGAGAGAGGACAGGGAGATCGGGAGAGAGGACAGGGGGATCGGGAGAGAGGACAGGGAGATCGGGAGAGAGGACAGGGAGATCAGGAGAGAGGACAGGGGGATCAGGAGAGAGGACAGGGGGATCAGGAGAGAGGACAGGGGGATCAGGAGAGAGAACAGGAGAGAGGACATGAGATCAGGAGAGAGGGCAGGGGGATTAGGAGAGAGGACAGGGGGGTCAGGAGAGAGGACAGGGAGATCAGAAGAGAGGACAGGGAGATCAGGAGAGAGGACAGGGAGATCAGAAGAGAAGACAGGGGGATCAGAAGAGAGGACAAGGGAGATCAGGAGAGAGGACAGGGGGATGAGGAGAGAGGACAGGGAGATTAGGAGAGAGGACAGGGGGACCAGGATTGAGGTCAGGGAGATTAGAAGAGAGAACAGGGGGACCAGGAGAGAGGACAGGGGGATCCGGAGAGAGGACAGGGGGATCAGGAGAGAGGACAGGGGGATCAGGAGAAAGGACAGGGGGAACAGGAGAGAGGACAGGGGGGTCAGGAGAGAGGACAGGGAGATTAGGAGAGACGAAAGGGGGATCAGGAGAGGGGACAGGGGGATCAGGAGAAAGGACAGGGGGAACAGGAGAGAGGACAGGAGGGTCAGGAGAGAGGACAGGGAGATTAGGAGAGACAACAGGGGGATCAGGAGAGGGGACAGGGGGATCAGGAGAAAGGACAGGGGGAACAGGAGAGAGGACATGGGGGTCAGGAGAGAGGAAAGGGGGATCAGGAGATAGGAAAGGGAGAACAAGAGAGAGGACAGGGGGGTCAGGAGAGAGGAAAGGGGGATCAGGAGATAGGAAAGGGAGAACAGGAGAGAGGACAGGGGGGTCAGGAGAGAGGAAAGGGGGATCAGGAGATAGGAAAGGGAGAACAGGAGAGAGGACAGGGGGGTCAGGAGAGAGGACAGGGGGAACAGGAGAGAGGACAGGGGGAACAGGAGAGAGGACAGGGAGATCAGGAGAGAGGACAGTGAGAACCGGAGAGAGGACAGGGGAGAGGACAGGGGGATCAGGAGAGAGGACAGGGGGATCAGCAAAGAGGACAGGGGGGTCAGGAGAGAGGACAGGGAGAGCAGGAGAGAGGACAGGGGGATGAGGGGACAGGGGGATCAGGACAGTGGAAAGGGGGATGAGGAGAGAGGACATGGAGATCAGGAGAGAGGACAGGGAGATCAGGAGAGAGGACAGGGGGATGAGGAGAGAGGACAGGGAGATCAGGAGAGAGGACAGGGGGATGAGGAGAGAGGACAGGGAGATTAGGAGAGAGGACAGGGGGACCAGGAGAGAGGACGAGGAGGATCAGGAGAAAGGACAGGGGGAACAGGAGAGAGGACAGGGGGGTCAGGAGAGAGGACAGGGAGATTAGGAGAGGGGACAGGGGGAACAGGAGAGGGGACAGGGGGAACAGGAGAGAGGACATGGGGGTCAGGAGAGAGGAAAGGGGGATCAGGAGAGAGGAAAGGGAGAACAGGAGAGAGGACAGGGGGGTCAGGAGAGAGGACAGGGAGATCAGGAGAGAGGAAAGGGGGAACAGGAGAGAGAACAGGGGGGTCAGGAGAGAGGACAGGGAGATCAGGAGAGAGGACAGTGAGAACCGGAGAGAGGACAGGGAGAACAGGAGACAGAACAGGGGAGAGGACAGGGGGATCAGGAGAGAGGACAGGGGGGTCAGGAGAGAGGTCAGGGAGATCAGGAGAGAGGACAGGGGGGTCAGGAGAGAGGACAGGGAGATCAGGAGAGAGGACAGGGGGGTCAGGAGAGAGGACAGGGGGTCAGGAGAGAGGACAGGGAGATCAGGAGAGAGGACAGGGGGGTCAGGAGAGGGGACAGGGGGATCAGGACAGAGGAAAGGGGGATCAGGAGAGAGGACATGGGGATCAGGAGAGAGGACAGGGGGTCAGGAGAGGGGACAGGGGGATCAGGACAGAGGAAAGGGGGATCAGGAGAGAGGACATGGGGATCAGGAGAGAGGACAGGGGGGTCAGGAGAGAGAACAGGAGAGAGGACAGAGGGATCAGGAGGGAGGAAAGGGAGAACAGGAGAGAGGACAGGGGGTCAGGAGAGAGGACAGGGAGATCAGGAGAGAGGACAGGGAGATCAGGAGAGAGAACAGGGGGGTCAGGAGAGAGGACAGGGGGATCAGGAGAGAGGAAAGGGAGAACAGGAGAGAGGACAGGGGGGTCAGGAGAGAGGACAGGGAGATCAGGAGAGAGGACAGGGGGAACAGGAGAGTGAACAGGGGGGTCAGGAGAGAGGACAGTGAGAACCGGAGAGAGGACAGGGAGAACAGGAGACAGAACAGGGGAGAGGACAGGGGGATCAGGAGAGAGGACAGGGGGGTCAGGAGAGAGGTCAGGGAGATCAGGAGAGAGGACAGGGGGTCAGGAGAGAGGACAGGGAGATCAGGAGAGAGGACAGGGGGGTCAGGAGAGAGGACAGGGAGATCAGGAGAGAGGACAGGGGGTCAGGAGAGGGGACAGGGGGATCAGGAGAGAGGACAGGGGGGTCAGGAGAGAGAACAGGAGAGAGGACAGAGGGATCAGGAGGGAGGAAAGGGAGAACAGGAGAGAGGACAGGGGGGTCAGGAGAGAGGACAGGGAGATCAGGAGAGAGGACAGGGGGAACAGGAGAGAGAACATGGGGGTCAGGAGAGAGGAAAGGGAGAACAGGAGAGAGGACAGGGGGGTCAGGAGAGAGGACAGGGAGATCAGGAGAGAGGACAGGGGGAACAGGAGAGAGAACAGGGGGGTCAGGAGAGAGGACAGGGAGATCAGGAGAGAGGACAGTGAGAACCGGAGAGAGGACAGGGAGAACAGGAGACAGAACAGGGGAGAGGACAGGGGATCAGGAGAGAGGACAGGGGGGTCAGGAGAGAGGTCAGGGAGATCAGGAGAGAGGACAGGGGGGTCAGGAGAGAGGACAGGGGGGTCAGGAGAGAGGACAGGGAGATCAGGAGAGAGGACAGGGAGATCAGGAGAGAGGACAGGGGGGTCAGGAGAGGGGACAGGGGGATCAGGACAGAGGAAAGGGGGATCAGGAGAGAGGACATGGGGATCAGGAGAGAGGACAGGGGGGTCAGGAGAGGGGACAGGGGGATCAGGACAGAGGAAAGGGGGATCAGGAGAGAGGACATGGGGATCAGGAGAGAGGACAGGGGGGTCAGGAGAGAGAACAGGAGAGAGGACAGAGGGATCAGGAGGGAGGACAGGGGGGTCAGGAGAGAGGACAGGGAGAACAGGAGAGAGGACAGGGGGATCAGGAGAGATGACAGGGTGACCAGGAGAGGGGACAGGGAGAACAGGAGAGAGGAAAGGGAGAACAGGAGAGAGGACAGGGGGTAAGGAGAGAGGACAGGGGGCCAGGAGAGAGGACAGGGGGTCAGGAGAGAGGACAGGGGATCAGGAGAGAGGACAGGGGGACCAGGAGAGAGGACAGGGGGGTCAGGAGAGAGGACAGGGGTGGCATATAGAGGAACCGATCCATCCATCTATCGCTGAATGACTGCAAGAGGGAGAGGAGGAGAAGCGGGCTGCATGGAGGGATTGGGAGCATGGGAATGGGTCTCAATTGCGACCCCTGCGACCCCTGTACATAAGCCCCTGACACCTGCATGTGAAAACCTACCAGGAGTGCTAACTTTGATGTAATTACCCCTCCACCCTGCAACAGCAAAAATGAGGACCACAGTGTTGAATATTTAGTGACAGGATTACTGTGCAGAGAAAGGACATCTGTGACCCACCAGCACCTACCTGAGTCCCCCAGCACTGCAGACGGATCACTTCTAGCGGGTAGGTGGTCCCTTCAATTTTTAGGTGATGCCTCCGGCTGAGGACTCCGTATGCCACTGCAGGGACAAACAACATCATCATTATTAACTGCATTACATCAGAACTCCACCACTACGACTGAGGGCCTGGTGACACCTTGCCGTTTTTGTTAAACCGTGTTGCGTCACATGTTATTGTAGGGCGGCTGATTTTTTTTTCTATGGGCTGCCAACGCACCAGGTCCCTTTTTTTTCCCCGTGTGTGGGAGTGCATTACCAGGCCTTGTAGTGTGCTGCAATGCATGTGCGTTGGGCTGCCATCTAAAACAAATGGCACTAGATGGAGCTGATGAACAGAGGAAATAATTACTTTTACTTCCATCTAGTGGCCATAATGCAGTATTTTTCATGATTCACGTTATTCTTATGAATGAATAACATTCGACCTGGAGAGAAAATAGCCTAATAACATTCGATTTTGAACAGCACCTCCTTCCATTCTCTGCTGGTGAGGGAACACCGCTCTGAGTAGGGCTGCCAATAGGTGAATACAGGCATTACTCCTGTAACAGACCCCATCAGACCAGCAGGTAAAAAAAACTGAGATTGAAGAAATGGTTCACTGATCCACCCTCCTGTAGAAGTGACAGTACCTGTTCCACCAGGTAGGTGCCGCTGCAGTGCAGGCTCCAGAGAGACAGCAGGAGAGGAACTGCCACCCTGTGAGCATGAGGGGGCTAGAGATGCCAACCCTCCTCCTAGCATCAGTGCCAATGGAGAGGGGAAGTTGACTTTCTCTGCATGCTGCCCCAACTGCTGCCCTCCCGGCTCTCAGTGCAAGCATCCCAGCAAGGCACTGTCAGGGCAGGTTGCAGGACATACTGGTCCTGGTGACTTTCTAGGGGTGGGGGTGAAGTTACTGGGAGGGGAGAATTTTGAATGTGTCTTGAAAGTTGCTGGGCAATGATTTGGGCCAGTTCTACTTACCTTCTTTATGACCGAAGGTCAGAATGGCCACGCCCTCTTCCTCTGTGGGGTAGCGCACATCGACTTCGCCGTCACCTCCATTGCTGCGCCGGAGGAAGTGTATGAGCAGCTTATCCAGGGCCGGATTAACATAGGGGCTGATGGAGCTGCAGCTCCAGGCCCCTGCCTTAAAATCGGCCCACACAGCCAGCAGTACAAGCCCGATTTCTCCTGTCCATAAACGTCTATGGGACAGGAGAAGCTGTGTGTAAATGCAGGGGTGTCTGGCTGTACCTGTGTTGGCTCACTGTGGTTATTAGTATCACAGTACACAGTTCCCCCCCTACACAAATGGCTCTGCCTTCCCCCTCCCCTCTCTCTCTCCTCTCTCTCTGTAAAGTCCGTGCAGTGAAGGAGCCGTGTGGGCGGGGAAGTTGTGAACAGAGCACAGGAACAGAGCAGATGGAAGGTGAACTGAACACATATGTGAGTGATGAGCTTCTGACCATCCAAGTGTCAGCTCAGTGACTCTTATCTCTCTTCTCTCCCCCTTTACTTTTTCCTTCAGCAATGGCTGTTATAACTGCAGCCAATATGTTTAGACTTGGCTCCTTGTGCTTTTAGGTGGGTTCACACTGGTTTGCAAAGTTTTGGCCCATTGCTGGTGTATACACAGGTTTCCTGCGTTATACCCGCAGTCCTATTGATTTATATCAGGTTGCATGTTTTTTTCTGAAAGCACACCAAAATTTCTGCATGCTGCATCTTTGGCGCACTGTCAAAAACCTGCAACCTGATATAAATCAATAGAACTGCAGCTAAAACTGCAGATACACAAGCAGTGTGGCCAAAACTGCAGCACACCAATGTGAGCCCAAAGGCTTGTACACACCCCCCTCTGTAGAACTTGGTCTGATCAATACTGCTGGCATTCATTTTACACACAGCCATACTATCCCAGCTCAGGAGGGGTGGGGGCCCCAGGGATTTGTTTGACTATGTAGGCCCTGTACCTTCTACCCATCCAGGAAAAGTCCTGGAGGGAGTGGCAAGTGGCACGCTGTATCTGGTGGCAGGCTATAGGTGGCAAGTGGCACACTGTATCTGGTGACAGGCTGTCGGTGGCAAGTGGCACATTGTATCTGGTGACAGGCTGTCGGTGGCAAGTGGCACATTGTATCTGGTGACAGGCTGTTAGCAAGTGGCACACTGTATCTGGTGACAGGCTGTCAGCAAGTGGCACACTGTATCTGGTGACAGGCTGTCAGTGGCAAGTGGCACATTGTATCTGGTGACAGGCTGTCGGTGGCAAGTGGCACATTGTATCTGGTGACAGGCTGTCAGTGGCAAGTGGCATGCTGTATCTGATGGAAGGATGTCGGTGGCAAGTGGCACGCTGTATCTGGTGACAAGCTGTCGGTGGCAGGTGGCACACTGTATCTGGTGACAGGCTGTCGGTGGCAAGTGGCACACTGTATCTGGTGACAGGCTGTCGGTGGCAAGTGGCACACTGTATCTGGTGACAGGCTGTCGGTGGCAAGTGGCACACTGTATCTGGTGATAGGCTGTCGTGGCAAGTGGCACGCTTTATCTGGTGGCAGGCTTCTGGTGGCAAGTGGCACGCTGTATCTGGTGTAGGGCTGCAACTAACGATTATTTTCATAATCGATTAGTTGGCCGATTATTGTTTCGATTAATCGATTAATCGGCTAATAACCTTAAAAAAAATGTGTGGTGTATAATTTAGTTAATATGTAAAGTTTAAAAAAAAGGCAATTTATTCTTCAATATCTCTATGCAGTAGTAAATATAAACAACCAACTATATGGTTAGGGAGCAAAATATCAAATCCACTCTGAGAATAACAGACAGAAGAGATATACTGTATACACTATTAGAGGAGATATACCGTATACACTATTAGAAGAGACATACTGTTTTTTGGCCAATTTGTTGTTGGGCAGAATAAAAAACACAAAATTGCTGCAAAAACGCATTACATGCTTTTCTGCAGCTTCTCCATTGAAGTATATTGAACCAAAAAAAAGTTTTGCGTTAAAAAAAAAGTCCCGGACCCTTTCCAAATACGCAGCAGCTGAAAAAAGCATAGATGTGAACGTGTCCCATAGGAAACCATGAAAATGAACTGTAGTACGTTACTGCAAAAAGCACCAAAAAACACATAGTTGCGAACCAGGTCTAAGACGTTTAATACATAATGGGGTTAAAAAATAACTAAAATGAGCCCTTTATAGTACAAAAAAAAGCATATAATCACTACTGTAAGGGTTTAATTTTTTTTTACCGTAGAACTGTAAAGTAATATTTACAGTAGTGATTATTTGCTCTTTTTGTACTATAAAGGTCTAATTGTTTTTTTGTTTTTTTTACCCCCATTATATTACTGGCCGATTAATCGATTATGAAAATAGTAATCGATTAGTTGTCGATTAATCGATTAGTTGTTTCAGCCCTAAACTGGTGGCAGGCTATAGGTGGCAAGTGGCACACTGTATCTGGTGACAGGCTGTCGGTGGCAAGTGACACACTGTATCTGGTGACAGGCTGTCAGCAAGTGGCATGCTGTATCTGGTGACAGGCTGTCGGTGGCAAGTGGCACATTGTATCTGGTGACAGGCTGTCAGTGGCAAGTGACACACTATATCTGGTGGAAGTATGTCGGTGGCAAGTGGCATGCTGTATCTGGTGGCAGGCTATCGGTGGCAAGTGGCACACTGTATCTGGTGATAGGCTGTCGTGGCAAGTGGCACGCTGTATCTGGCGGCAGGCTTCTGGTGGCAAGTGGCACGCTGTATCTGGCGGCAGGCTATAGGTGGCAAGTGGCACACTGTATCTGGTGACAGGTTGTCGGTGGCAAGTGGCACACTGTATCTGGTGACAGGCTGTCGGTGGCAAGTGGCACACTGTATCTGGTGACAGGCTGTCAACAAGTGGCATGCTGTATCTGGTGACAGGCTGTCGGTGGCAAGTGGCACACTGTATCTGGTGACAGGCTGTCGGTGGCAAGTGGCACACTGTATCTGGTGACAGGCTGCTGGTGGCAAGTGACACACTATATCTGGTGGAAGTATGTCGGTGGCAAGTGGCACGCTGTATCCGGTGGCAGGCTATCAGCGGCAAGTGTCAGGTAACTCTGCAAAGTGATACGCTACATCTGGTGGTAGGCTATGGGTGGCAAGTGACAAGCTGCATCTGGTGGTAGGCTATGGGTGGCAAGTGACAAGCTGCATCTGGTGGTAGGCTATGGGTGGCAAGTGACAAGCTGCATCTGGTGGCAAGCAATGGTGGCAAGTAACAAGCTGCATCTGGTGGCAAGCAATGGTGGCAAGTAACAAGCTGCATCTGGTGGGAAGTGACAAGCTCAGGTTCCCACTGATTCTGCATGATGGTGAGTTGAACTATTTCACTATATATTACAATGTAGTAATAGAAATAATGGAATTTGATCATCCTGACACCATATCAAGCATGATGTCAGGATGATTTTAAGTGCTAACACCAGCCATTTGCCTGACAAATCACCTCCACCGCCGATTTCCCCATCAACCCCGAGACTACATCCCCCCCTCATCTTTTTTTGGGAAGGGGGGTTGTCCCTGAATGGCAGTTTGGAAATGTGGTCTCTCTATGTTGCTGCTGTTGAGAGACTGCATAGCAGGTGGTATTGCTGGTGTTGCTGCTGCTCAAAGGCTGCATGAGTGATATTACTGGTGAGAGTATATTTAATTTGTTTTAGCGAAAAATTGTTTGCATTTTCATTTTGTTTCCATAAAAAGGCCCACCAAAATCCTCAGCACCAGGCCCATGATGCTCTTAATCTGGCCCTGAGCTTATCTCGCACCATTTTATAAAGAAGACTGGTGGGAATACCAGAAACCTGCAGAACGAGACTATCGCCCATAGTGACCGAGTCCCTGTAGAGAAAAAAAAAAGTTTACAAGGAAGGCCCAACACTTTGAGTTTTGTACGGAGAGGATATACAACTTACAGTGTATCCGGTAACCATCACAGCGCTTCACTTTTTCCACATTATGTTATGTTACAGCCTTTTTCCAAAATGGATTAAATTCATTATTTTCTATCAAAATTCTACAAACAATCCCCCATGAACAACGTGAACGAAGTTTGTTTGAAATCTTTGCAGATTTATTGAAAAAAAAAAAAAAAAACATGTACATAAGTATCACAGGCTCCTCCCATGTACATAAGTATCACAGGCTCCTCCCATGTACATAAGTGTAGCGGGGTTCTACCCCTTTTTCTGGTAGAGACTACATCTCCCATGATTCCCCAGGCCCCAGGGCTGCTGACTTCCGCCCGGGAGGCTGCTGGGGGAGGTTATAAAAGGGAAGAGCGGAGACCGCCTCTTCCTCTTGGGACACTTCCTCTTCTGAGGCCTGACAGGACTGGCCTGCCTCTGCTGACAGAGCGTGTGACGCGGAGACTGCAGCCAGCAGAGACACCTGTGCGGACCGGAGCTGAAGGCCTGAAGCCTGGGCCTTGCAGCCGATGGAGTGAGACTCTCACCCCTCAGAGTCCACAGCAGCGGAGCGGAGACTTCCCCTTACTGTCGGTTGGACGGAGCTGATGACCGGAGTTCAGGGCTGTGACTGAGGAGACCGGACGCCGCCATTGAAGAGACCAGAGCCGCCATTAGAGGGACCGGATCGGAGGACGGTACCCCAAGGATTGGTGAGAGAGCCGAGAGGCTCAATCCTGCATTGACACACAAGTTTTATGCCTATTGAACTGCCTAGGCGCAATTTACCTCAGAGCAGCAATGTTACTTTTTGTGGATTACAAATGACACCATTTAAAGCTACATGTGCACCACCTCTACAGATTTATTGCCGGTGAAGAACACTGTACTAGTACAAGGACTGAGCTCTATTACTAGGGATCAGGCCTGGTCCGTTAGGTAGGCGCAGATAGATTTATTGCACCTCAGGGGTGCATAGCAGACGGTCGCCACGCTTGGCGCTCCGTTTCCCCATTGTTAGATTCATATACCTGTGTACATGTTTAAAGTGCATATTGCAGGGACCTGCTAAAGTATTGTGAGATATATGTTCAAATGCATGTTGCTATTCTTTTTTCCTTACTGCCAAAGTAAAGCCAGTTATTCTTATTTCAGCAGTCTGCTTGTGAGTTCATACCAATTACACTTAGAGTATAAGCTAAGTTTTATGTGCATAGGGACGTACCCCTTTACTAACTGTGCCAGAGCGGGTAGAGCCAAATTGCCGGGGGTTGGTGGAGCTGTACTCAGGGACCCAAAACAAACCAGCGGCTCTCTTAACTGGGGGTAGCGCTACACGTGGGGGCTCGTAATCCGGGATCCTGAGTCAGCGGGAAAAGCCGCCAGAAGGTGCCGGCATGGACCCAATAGAAGTGGGACGGTGGTCCGCAACATGGGCCGCTGACCCAGCCGCAGCAGCAGTCATTGAACTGCCAGGGATATGGCAGAGAGAGGCAGTGAAGCAGCTCATAATGTCATTATCCCCATGCCAGAAGTCATGGATAATGGACATGAGAAATGATGCTGGGTACACATACGCCTTAATAGAGTGGAAGGAAGAGACTCCAGAGCAGTTCAGGAGCCAAAGCATACAGGCACCAAATGGTCAGCACTACCAATTGCTGCATGCGCTGCCGCGGAAGGGAGACTGTTCTCCTATGAAAGCCATTCTATCCCCAAAGAAGGAGGAGCAGAAGGGCGCGGAAAGTCCCGCACCCACACACACTACTCTTAGTGCAGAACTGTGTGCTGTTCTAGGGGAAATTGTAACCCAGTGCAGAAGAGACCCCGGGGATTACCCAATGTCGGGATACAGGAAACTCCGGATGTTTTCAGGGAGGACACCTGTACCCTCGGGAGAAGAGGGATTTGAAGAGTGGCTAGATGGTGCCACGCAGGCCCTAGAAGAATGGGAGGTCTCAGAGGGCCGAAAGAAGCAAAGGATTGTTGAAAGCCTAAAAGGACCTGCCTTAGAGGCCATACGCAATCTGAAGACAAGTAAAAAGGATTGCACTGCCCAGGACTACATAGACATCCTGGAAGGTGTGTTTGGTGGGACAGAAAAAGTCACAGAACTTACCTATCAACTGGAACACTGTTACCAGAAGACAGGGGAGAAGCTGTCAGAGTACATGGGACGCATAGACAAGATCCTGCATAGGATTATCCTGAAGAAGGGGATAGATCCAGGGAAGGTAGATGAAGCCCGTGCTCAGCAGGTGATGAGGGGAGCCCAACCCTTGGACCCTGTCGCACTAATTCTACGCACCCGGCAGGATGGGAAGAGCCTGGACTACCCTGACCTCATCCGAATGGTCAGAGAAGAAGAGGCCATGTTGGAAGAGAAAAGGGAGAAGCAAGTGATGGGGTCTACAAAGTTTCCAGTGGCCACGGTCAGGTCGGCCTTAACCCCTGAAAGAGACACAGAGGTAGATGCCCTGAAGTTGCAGATGTCCCAGATGATGGAGATACTGACATCTCTAGTGGCGAAAGAGACGCCCAGTCCCAAGAAAGAAACAAGCAGGAGGGAATTGTTTCCAGCTGTCCCAGCACCAGCATCCCCACCTGACTACAGTGAGATGATCTGCTTTAATTGTGGAGGAATTGGTCATATTGCAGCTGTATGTTCCAGTCCCAAGAAGAAGAAGGCAGGAAACCGCCAGCCGGCGGGAAACGCCAAAGGGCCCCGGTGAAGGAGTCAACCGGGTGCCCATCACCTTCAGTGAGCTCCAAGAAGCACAACAGGAAGAGAAAGCGAGGAGACCAAACCCCTCAGAAGGAACCCAGGGATCCTCAACCCAGGTGCACTCCAGAGAAAGGGGGCAAGACCCCTCCGGAGAGACACAGCACCCCCAAACGTGAACTCTTCAAAGTGAGAGATAACAATGTCCCTCAACGGGTTCACACTCCCACTAAGAGGGAGAAAATCAATGCATACCAGGCTCAAGAAAGGAGCAAGTGCAAATCAAGTGCTGGCAAAGCAAAGAGTCCAAAGAAGAGGACAGCATCAACTAGGCTCTACCCAGAAGAGCTAGTTGGTCCATCCCCTACTGTACCCATCCAGGTGGAAGGAGTGTACACGAAGGCCCTCCTAGACACTGGAGCACAAGTGACCCTGTTGTACAGGGACTTCTATGACAGATACCTGAGTCATCTGCCAATACAGAAGATAGAAGAGTTGGAGATAAGGGGATTGGGAACTCAGAGTTTCCCCTATGATGGATACTTACCCATCAGATTGACGTTTGACCCATCCGTAGCTGGGAAGTCTGAAGTGTTCGACACCTTAGCAGTGGTGTGTCCCCGCCCACCAGGAACCAGCAAGACGTCCCTGATCATAGGGACAAACACGGACCTAGTCAGAAGGCTTCTGACCCCCCTGGTGAAGAAAGAGAATCTTTCAACTCCCAAGATCCATCCCATGCTGAAGGCAGCCTATCAGCGGTTGGTCCTAGAGCAGAAGACCCCAAGTGAGGGGATAGGAAGGGTATGGAGGCTTGGAAAAGAAGGAGCAGTGTTACAGCCTGGAGAGGTGACCTGCATGAGAGCCACGGTGAAACTTACTTGGGAGCAGCCAGGCCCCTTTGTAATGTTGGAACCTGACCCAATGGAGGGTCACTCAGGTCTGGAAGTGATACCAGAAGTAATTTCACTGAAGGACCTGAAGAAGGCAAGAGGAAGAGTCCCTGTCAGTGTGAGGAACCCCACAGAGAGGCCTGTGGAGATCCCTGCCAGGATGCTTCTGGGACAGGTGAGTCCTGCTGTCCCAGTTGGCTGGTCAGAAGTGAAGGGGACGGGTGAAGGAGAAGATGTTTGGAAGAAACTCTCCATGGAAAACCCTAACCTACCTGGAGCTTGGAAAGAGAGAGCCAAGGCCCAGCTGACCAGATGGGAGAAGATTTTCTCCAAAGATGAGTTTGATGTGGGGTGTGCGAGGAGTGCCACCCACCGAATCCGCATGCAAGAGGACAAGCCATTCCGAGAGAGAGTGAGGCGAGTCCCGCTAGCAGATCTGGAGGATCTGAGGGAGCAGCTTGCGGAACTGAAGAAGACGGGAGTGATTAGGGAATCCAGGAGCCCCTATGCCTCCCCAATTGTGGTAGTCAGAAAGAAGAATGGGTCATTGAGACTGTGCATTGACTACAGAACTCTCAACAGGAGGACCATTCCTGACCAGTACACCACGCCAAGGATAGAAGATGCCTTGCAGAGTTTATCTGGAGCTAAGTGGTTCAGTGTGATGGACCTCAAGAGTGGGTATTACCAAATCCCCATGCATCCAGAAGATAGAGAAAAGACTGCCTTCATAACCCCAGTGGGATTCTTTGAGTTCAACAGGATGCCTCAGGGCCTATCTGGAGCTCCTGCTACGTTTCAACGCCTAATGGAAAGGACAGTTGGAGACATGAACCTCATAGAAGTCCTTGTGTACCTGGACGATGTCATTGTCTTTGGAAAGACTTTGGAAGAACATGAAGCCAGATTGGAGAAAGTACTGAAGAGGCTCAGTGAAGAGGGACTTAAACTTTCTCCAGAGAAGTGTCGGTTCTATCAGTCTTCTGTGAACTATCTGGGACACATAGTGTCTGAAAAAGGAGTGTCTACAGACCCTGAGAAGTTGGAGGCAGTTACTTCGTGGCCAAGGCCCACAACAGTTACAGAACTTCGATCTTTCTTGGGGTTCTGCTCCTACTACCGCAGGTTTGTGGATGGATTTGCCCGCATTGCCAAACCCCTCAACGAGCTGCTGAAGACAGAAGGAGAGGAGGATGGAATGGGGCCTAGGAGGTCCAGTGAGTCGGTCCAAGACCAGTGGAATTCAAGGTGTGAAGAGGCTTTCAGAACCTTGAAGAGAAGTCTCACCACAGCCCCAGTTTTGGCCTACGCTGATCCCACTAGACCCTATGAGCTACATGTTGATGCCAGCCATGAGGGCCTAGGTGGAGTACTCTACCAGGAGCATGAAGACCAGCTACGACCAGTGGCCTATGTGAGCCGGAGCCTGACCCCCTCCGAGAAGAACTATCCCACCCACAAGTTGGAGTTCTTAGCCCTCAAATGGGCAGTTGTTGACAAGTTGAGAGACTACTTGTATGGGGCCGAGTTTACTGTAAAGACAGATAACAACCCCTTGACCTATCTATTCACCACCGCCAAGCTGGATGCAACTGGACACAGATGGTTGGCGGCGTTGTCTGGATTCAATTTCAGCCTCAAGTACAGACCAGGGGCTGGAAATAGGGATGCAGATGCCCTGTCCCGAAGATCCCATGTCATGGTCGATGACTGGGAAGACTGGACCCAAGTGGCACCAGATGGAGTGCGAGCCCTTTGTCAGGGGGCTGAACTCCAAGCCAGAGGAGGATCCAGGGCTGAAGAAATAGGAGTTACCACAGTGGGAGTCCCAAAGTGTTACTGTGGGGTAACTCAGCTGGCAGAAGAGTGTCTGCCGAAGCTGTCCAAGAAGGAGTTAAGGTGTGACCAATTGGAAGATCCCATGGGGAAATTGGTCCTGGAAGCCCTGGAAGACCAGAGTCCAGAGGGACTTCGCCTTCACCCTTCTAAAGAAGCTCGCCTACTGAGGAGAGAGTTGGACAAGTTACAGGTGCATCAGGGGGTAGTCTACCGAAGGGGCCCCTCTGATGGACCAGAAGACAAGTGGCAGTTGTTTCTCCCAGAGAAGCATCGAGAGACTGTGCTGATTGCCTTACATGACCAGCATGGTCACTTGGGAGCAGAGAGGACCTTTCAACTTGTCAGAGACCGGTTTTACTGGCCCTGCATGAGGGCCGAAGTGGAGGAGTATTGCCATTCCTGTGCAAGATGCATTCAGAGGAAGACTTTACCCCATCAAGCTGCCCCAATGGGCCATCTACAGAGTGAAGGCCCAATGGATCTGGTATGCATTGATTTTCTCTGCCTTGAACCCGATTTGAGTGGATTGGGAAATGTTCTGGTGGTAACCGACCATTTCACTCGTTATGCTCAGGCTTTCCCAACCAAGGACCAGAAGGCCTCTACAGTAGCCAAGGTACTTCTGGAGAAGTACTTTGTTCACTATGGACTGCCACAGAGAATCCATTCAGACCAAGGAAGGGACTTTGAGAGTCGCCTGATCAGGAAGCTACTAGATTCTCTGGGAGTAGAGAAGACTAGGACTACACCATATCACCCTCAAGGTGATGCCCAGCCTGAAAGGTTCAACAGGACCCTATTGAACATGTTGGGAACTTTAGAGACCGAGAAGAAGCAACACTGGAGCCAACACATTTCAGCTCTAGTGCATGCCTACAATTGCACCACAAGTGATGTGACAGGTTTTTCCCCTTACCGACTTATGTTTGGGAGAGAAGCAAGATTGCCAGTGGATTTGGCCTTTGGAATTTCTTTGGACCATGCCTCAGCTGCCTCCCACAAAGGATATGTGGACAGACTGAGGCGCAGTCTGAAGATAGCTTATGAAAAAGCTCAAGCGGCCTCTAACCAGAGGGGGCCCGAAATAAGAGGAACTTTGATTTGAAAGTTAGAGTACAGGACCTACAGCCTGGGGACCGTGTACTGTTACGGAATCTAGGGATCCCTGGGAAACACAAGATTGCTGATAGATGGAGATCAGAGCCATATATCATCTGTAGGAAACTTCCAGGATTGCCTGTCTACAAGTTGAAGCCAGAAGGAAGATTGGGGCCATTGAAGACCTGGCATAGGAATCATTTGCTCCCACTCACTGAAGCAGTCAGAATGCCTCCAGCAAGAGATGTACCTGAATCTGTTTCCATTCTGGATACCCCCAGGCCTATTACTAGGTCTCAGACATCCCAAGTTAGGGGTGGACAGGACCCCCAACCAGAGGAAGAAAGAGGAGAACTTGAATGGCTATGGCCTTCCTCAACTCCAGGAAGTTCCGCCATAGATCTTCCACCTACTGAAGATGTGGAAGATAACACATTGAACCCAGAAGCCACAGAGTTTGTGCCATTCAGTGTTGTGCCTGAGTGCTGGGAAGACATCCCTGGTCTCTACCCAGAACAAGAAGATGATGTTCCAGAACCAGAGATGTTGCCAGAATGTGTTCCTGAAGAAGTTCCAAGAGAACAGAGAGCTCGCAGGAGTGTGAAGCCTCCCAAGAAGCTAACTTACCCCAAGATGGGAGAAAGTTCAGAGGACTCTGTTACCACAGCAAGGAGAAGTGCTGAGAGCCCTGACCCTTCCGCTGTCCATTTAGTGGAGGGCAACCCCAGCTCACTCTCTGGCACAGTTAAGCAGGTCGCCCACACTGAAGTGACCTGTAGACAGGACAGCTCCCCATCTTATGCCAATTGGTGGGAGGCTCCTCTGTCCAAATTATGTGAAAATGTTGTTCCCGAGAAAGTTTGTAGTTTGAACACTGTCTTTGGGGACCAAAGATTCAAAGTGGGGGGAGTGTGTAGCGGGGTTCTACCCCTTTTTCTGGTAGAGACTACATCTCCCATGATTCCCCAGGCCCCCGGGCTGCTGACTTCCGCCCGGGAGGCTGCTGGGGGAGGTTATAAAAGGGAAGAGCGGAGACCGCCTCTTCCTCTTGGGACACTTCCTCTTCTGAGGCCTGACAGGACTGGCCTGCCTCTGCTGACAGAGCGTGTGACGCGGAGACTGCAGCCAGCAGAGACACCTGTGCGGACCGGAGCTGAAGGCCTGAAGCCTGGGCCTTGCAGCCGATGGAGTGAGACTCTCACCCCTCAGAGTCCACAGCAGCGGAGCGGAGACTTCCCCTTACTGTCGGTCGGACGGAGCTGATGACCGGAGTGCAGGGCTGTGACTGAGGAGACCGGACGCCGCCATTGAAGAGACCAGAGCCGCCATTAGAGGGACCGGATCGGAGGACGGTACCCCAAGGATTGGTGAGAGAGCCTGTAGGCTCAATCCTGCATTGACACACAAGTTTTATGCCTATTGAACTGCCTAGGCGCAATTTACCTCAGAGCAGCAATGTTACTTTTTGTGGATTACAAATGACACCATTTAAAGCTACATGTGCACCACCTCTACAGATTTATTGCCGGTGAAGAACACTGTACTAGTACAAGGACTGAGCTCTATTACTAGGGATCAGGCCTGGTCCGTTAGGTAGGCGCAGATAGATTTATTGCACCTCAGGGGTGCATAGCAGACGGTCGCCACGCTTGGCGCTCCGTTTCCCCATTGTTAGATTCATATACCTGTGTACATGTTTAAAGTGCATATTGCAGGGACCTGCTAAAGTATTGTGAGATATATGTTCAAATGCATGTTGCTATTCTTTTTTCCTTACTGCCAAAGTAAAGCCAGTTATTCTTATTTCAGCAGTCTGCTTGTGAGTTCATACCAATTACACTTAGAGTATAAGCTAAGTTTTATGTGCATAGGGACGTACCCCTTTACTAACTGTGCCAGAGCGGGTAGAGCCAAATTGCCGGGGGTTGGTGGAGCTGTACTCAGGGACCCAAAACAAACCAGCGGCTCTCTTAACTGGGGGTAGCGCTACATAAGTATCACAGGCTCCTCCCATGTACATAAGTATCACAAGCTCCTCCCATGTACATAAGTATCACAGGCTCCTCCCATGTACATAAGTATCACAGGCTTCTCCATGTACATAAGTATCACAGGCTCCTCCCATGTACATAAGTATCACAGGCTCCTCCCATGTACATATCAGGCTCCTCCCATGTAAAGAAGTATCACAGGCTCCTCCCATGCTCCTCCCATGTACATAAGTATCACAGGCTCCTCCCATGTACATAAGTATCACAGGCTCCTCCCATGTACATAAGTATCACAGACTCCTCCCATGTACAGAAGTATCACAGGCTCCTCCCATGTACATAAGTATTACAGGCCCCTCCCATGTACATAAGTATCGCAGGCTCCTCCCCTGTACATAAGTATCACGGCCTTTGCTCAATACTTTGGTGAAGCTCCTTTGGCACCAATTACAGCCTCCAGTCTTGTTGGGTATGATGCCACAAGCTCGGTGTGACGGACCTAGCCGGGACACGGGCTGTTGGAGGGGACTGAGTGCGAGCCTGCTGCCTTGCGACTATGGGCCCTGGCATTTGGGGGAACAGTGCTCTTTGAGCTGCAAGCCTGGGACCCCTGAGCTGGTGATACTTGGATTCAGGTCCATGCTGGCCCCCCAATACACATAGAATCTGAATGTGTATTTGGCATATTAGCAAGAGACGCTAATGACATGAACTCCAGCCACCTGTGTTATGTAATTGAGTATAGTCTGGCTTGTAGAAGTGTTTTACCTATTGTTTGTGCTAATTAACCCTGCAATTGAATGATGGAGCCCAGTGTTGATTGAGATAATTAGCTCATGCTAATTAGGTTAGGCTTGTCATCTGGCTGTATATAAGTGTGACATGTCAAATAAAGATTCATTCCTGATGTACCCTACACTGGTGTTGTCTGGTGACTGGGTAAGCTAATGGGGTCTTGGATTGTGTGGTACCGGACGGAGGAAGCAGTTACGGCGGACATATTGAGTACGCGGTCCGTCACACTCGGCAAACCTATTTTCGGGCAGTTTCTCCCATTCTTCTTTGCAGGACCTCTCAAGCTCCATCAGATTGGATGGGGAGCGTCGGTGCTCAGACATTTTCAGATCTCTCCAGAGATGTTCAAGTCTGGGCTCTGGGCGGGCCACTCAAGGACATTCACAGAGTTGTCCCGTAGCCACTCCTTTGTTATCTTGGCTGTGTGCTTAGGGTCGTTGTCCTGTTGGAAGATGAACCTTCCCCCAGTCTGAGGTCCGGAGCTCTATGGAGAAGGTTTTCATCAAGGATGTCTCTGTACATTGCTGCATTCATCTTTCCCTCGATCCTGACTAGTCTCCCAGTTCCTGCCGCTAAAAAACATCACCACAGCATGATGCTGCCACCACCATGCTTCACAGTAGGGATGGTATTGGCCAGGTGATGAGCGGTGCCTGGTTTCCTGCAGACATGACGCTTCCCATTCAGGCCAAAGAGTTCAATTTTTGTTTCATCAGACCAGAGAATTTTGTTTCTCGTGGTCTGAGAGTCCTTCAGGTGCCTTTTGGAGAACCCCAGGTGGGCTGTCATGTGCCTTTTACTGAGGAGTGGCTTTCGTCTGGCCACTCCCCCATACAGGCCTGATTGGTGGAGTGCTGCAGAGATGGTGGTTCTTCTGGAAGGTTCTCCTCTCTCCACAGAGAAACGCTGGAGCTCAGAGTGACCATCGGGTTCTTCATCACCTCCCTGACTAAGGCCCTTCCCCCCGATCGCTCAGTTTGGTCTGGCAGCCCGCTCTAAGAAGAGTCCTGGGGGTTCCAAACTTCTTCCATTTATGGATGATGGAGGCCACTGAGCTCATTGGGACCTTCAAATGCCGCAGAAATGTTTCTGTACCCTTCCCCCGATCTGTGCCTCCATACAATCCTGTCTCCGAGGTCTACAGACAATTCCTTGGACTTCATGGCTTGGTTTGTGCTCTGACATGCACTGTTACCTGTGGGACCTTCTATAGACAGGTGTGGCCGTTCCATATTGTGTCCAATCAACTGATTTCACCACAGGTGGAGTCCAATTAAGTTGTAGAAACATCTCAAGGATGATCAGTGGAAACAGGATCTGTCAAGCTTTTGGGTTTCTGAGACTTCCTGTCCCAGTGACACCAACCCCTCTCTGGTGTCACTGAGACAGGAAGTGAGCGGAAACCTCCTCATGACTACACGGACAAAAATAAAAACTTGACAGGGGTTCTAACTCTTAAACATTATATGAAAAACAGGAGGGGGGGGGGGGGATATGGCTTTGAAGTGGAATGGTATTTCTGATGGCAGAAAAACAAATGTACACCTGCTTACGCCCTAACTTACTAGAGACAGCAAGACTAGGCCCTAACTTACTAGAGACAGCAAGACTAGGCCCTAACTTACTAGAGACAGCAAGACTAGGCCCTAACTTACTAGAGACAGCAAGACTAGGCCCTAACTTACTAGAGACAGCAAGACTAGGCCCTAACTTACTAGAGACAGCAAGACTAGGCCCCAACTTACTAGAGACAGCAAGACTAGGCCCCAACTTACTAGAGACAGCAAGACTAGGCCCTAACTTACTAGAGACAGCAAGACTAGGCCCCAACTTACTAGAGACAGCAAGACTAGGCCCTAACTTACTAGAGACAGCAAGACTAGGCTCTAACTTACTAGAGACAGCAAGACTAGGCCCCAACTTACCAGAGACAGCAAGACTAGGCCCCAACTTACCAGAGACAGCAAGACTAGGCCCCAACTTACTAGAGACAGCAAGACTAGGCCCTAACTTACTAGAGACAGCAAGACTAGGCCCCAACGTACTAGAGACAGCAAGACTAGGCCCTAACTTTACTAGAGACAGCAAGACTAGGCCCTAACTTACTAGAGACAGCAAGACTAGGCCCCAACTTACTAGAGACAAAGAGCAGAGGCAGGGGTTTTACTACAAAAATGAAGAGGCCGCGGATGATACCGCAACATAGGTGTGCCCACATTAGTATAGACCCCCCAGGACAACCCCCCCCACATTAGTATAGACCCCCCAGGACAAACCCCCCCCCACATTAGTATAGACCCCCCCAGGACAAACCACCCCCCCACATTAGTATAGACCCCCCAGGACAACCCCCCCCCCCACATTAGTATAGACCCCCAGGACAAACCCCCCCACCCCACATTGATATAGACCCCCCAGGACAAACCCCCCCCCACATTAGTATAGACCCCCCAGGACAAACCCCCCCACATTAGTATAGACCCCACCCCCAGGACAAACCACCCCCCCCCCCACATTAGTATAGACCCCCCAGGACAACCCCTCCACATTAGTATAGACCCCCAGGACAACCCCCCCCCACATTAGTATAGACCCCCCCAGGACAACCCCCCCCCCCCCCACATTAGTATAGACCCCCCCTAGACAAACTACCCCCCCCACATTGGTATAGACCCCCCCTAGACAAACCACCCCCCCACCACTAGGCTAATTAAAACCACCCGGGCGGCAGCTGGAGAGGACAGTGTGCAGCCGCGCCGCCCGGGTGGAGAACAGAGCGTGTGTGATGCTTGTGCTTGTGGGCAGAAGGCGGAAGTTAAACACAGGACTCCTCCTGTGTTTAACTTCCGCCTCCTGCCCACAAGCACCAGCATCACACACGCTCTGTTCAAGTCGGGCTCGGCCACGGAGCGCCCCACCCCCCCCCCCCCCGTGGCGTCACTGCGCGGCCGCTCCCGCGGCCGCGACGGGCGGAGAGAGCCGCGCCGCCTATGGACAAGGAGAGGAGGAGGGAGCGGAGCACTCTGGCGCTCCAGCGCCCCCACCTCTGTGGCGCCTGGGTGCACTGCACCCCGTGCACCCCGGGACGGACCGGCCCTGTATGAAAGACATGAGATACAAACCTCACTGGATATTGTCCATTGGCGAAGGATTCCTCACACTGGAGGTCACCTTGTGGTGGAATGAGAAGAGGGGTTCTGGATGGCCCCCCCGTCCAATTTTTTTATTTTTTTGGGTGTCCTCACTTGTATAAAAAAGAATCAACTAGGGACATATTAAGATGTGTTTTTTTTTTTGTTTTCTTTTATCACATATAAATACAGGCAGGAGGGGGGATGTGCCCCCCCCCCTCTTCCACACCCCCCCTTTTTTCTTTGTGTGTTGGTCTTCGGCACATCACCAAGGGAATATAAAGTTGGTCGAGAGTCGTGACTCTCACCCCTACATAATTATAAGGTTTATTTTTTTGTATTTTTTATTTATTTTTATTTTTTTTTGTGTGTTGGTCTTCGGCACATCACCAAGGGAATATAAAGTTGGTCGAGAGTCGTGACTCTCACCCCTACATAATTATACGTTTTTTTAAATTTTTTTATTGAATTTTTTTTATTTATTTTTTTGTGTGTTGGACTTCGGCACATCACCAAGGGAATATAAAGTTGGTCGAGAGTCATGACTCTCACCCCTACATAATTATACGTTTTTTTATTTTTTATTTATTTATTTATTTATTTTTGTGTGTTGGTCTTCGGCACATCAAGGGAATATAAAGTTGGTCGAGAGTCGTGACTCTCACCCCTACATAATTATAAAGTTTTTTATTTTTATTTTTATTTCATTTTTTTTTATTTATTTTTTTTGTGTGATGGTCTTCAGCACATCACCAAGGGAATATAAAGTTGGTCGAGAGTCGTGACTCTCACCCCTACATAATTATAAGGTTTATTTTTTTTATATTTTTTATTTTTTTTTATTTTTTTTTGTGTGTTGGTCTTCGGCACATCACCAAGGAATATAAAGTTGGTCGAGAGTCGTGACTCTCACCCCTACATAATTATACGTTTTTTTTTTTTTTTTTTTTTTTTTTTTTATTGAATTTTTTTTATTTATTTTTTTTGTGTGTTGGACTTCGGCACATCACCAAGGGAATATAAAGTTGGTCGAGAGTCATGACTCTCACCCCTACATAATTATACGTTTTTTTATTTTTTATTTATTTATTTTTTTTTTTTATTTTTTTTGTGTGTTGGTCTTCGGCACATCAAGGGAATATAAAGTTGGTCGAGAGTCGTGACTCTCACCCCTACATAATTATAAGGTTTTTTTTTTTTTTATTATTTATTTTTTTTTTTTTTGTGTGTTGGTCTTCGACACATCTCCAAGGGAATATAAAGTTGGTCGAGAGTCGTGACTCTCACCCCTACATAATTATAAGGTTTTATTTATTTATTTATTTATTTATTTATTTTATTTATTTTATTTATTTTTTGTGTGTTGGTCTTCGGCACATCTCCAAGGGAATATAAAGTTGGTCGAGAGTCGTGACTCTCACCCCTACATAATTATAAAGTTTTTTTTATTTATTTTTTTATTTCATTTTTTTTTTATTTATTTTTTTTGTGTGATGGTCTTCAGCACATCACCAATGGAATATAAAGTTGGTCGAGAGTCGTGACTCTCACCCCTACATAATTATAAGGTTTATTTTTTTTGTATTTTTTATTTATTTTTATTTTTTTTTGTGTGTTGGTCTTCGGCACATCACCAAGGGAATATAAAGTTGGTCGAGAGTCGTGACTCTCACCCCTACATAATTATACGTTTTTTTTTTTATTGAATTTTTTTTATTTTTTTTTTTGTGTGTTGGACTTCGGCACATCACCAAGGGAATATAAAGTTGGTTGAGAATCATGACTCTCACCCCTACATAATTATATGTTTTTTTATTTTGTATTTTTTATTTATTTATTTATTTATTTATTTTTGTGTGTTGGTCTTCGGCACATCAAGGGAATATAAAGTTGGTCGAGAGTCGTGACTCTCACCCCTACATAATTATAAGGTTTTTTTTTTTTATTTTTTATTTTTTTTTTGTGTGTATCACGTACCTTACAGCGGAGTCCGGATGCTGGGGATGGCCTCGTGCACGGTTCCGGTCCAAACACCCCTGGTGGTGGGAACAGGGAGTGCTGGGCACGAAAGGGTGCAAGTGCCTGCGGCTGGTAGACTGGTGCTTGGAAGGACTGGTTCCTCTGGAGAGCTGGTGTACACGTTGGTATCCAAGGCTGTGCAGGAACGGCCGAACAGGTGGGTGTAGGCACTGCGAGGTCAAGACGGAAAACAGGTCGGCAACTGGCTGGCAAACAAGGTACAAGGCAGATGGCAAGTCCGTGGTCAAAAAGCAGGCAATAGGTTGGCAACAGGCTGGCAAACAAGGTACAAAGCGGAAGGCAAGTTCGTGGTCAAGGCAGGCAATAGGTTGGCAACAGGCAGGTGATAAAGTACTGAATCAGAGAGCAGAGCCGTAGTCCAGGGATCCAAGCTGAGGTCAAACCAAAGGAAGCAGTCAGTAAGCGGGGTCAATCCAGGAAGGGTAACAGGAAAACCAGGTGAATCAGGACCAAGGTAGGCAGGAACTTCAGGCAGGTATTCAGGAGATAAGACTGAAGACGATCCAGCACTGACACCATGTGAAGGCCCTGTTTATATAGGGCGCCTTGTGCTGGGATTGGTGGAGGTACGGGTCCGTGCGTGATTACGCGGACACGTTCGTGCTGACGTGGAAGTGCGTGCCCTCGTTCGTATTGACAAACGAGGGCGCGCACAGGTCAGCGTTGGTACGCGGGTACGCCCGCACGTTCGGTTTCGTTGAGAAGGCTGCGCATGGGTATTGGCGCTTGCCGAACGGAGATTAACCCCTACTGGACGAGGACGGGCATGGAACGCGTGAGTTCTCTGACATTGCCCCCTCCTTAGGGGCAGCCTCCGGATGCCTCTTTGAAACGAACCCTGGGAGCGGGAACGATGAAAAGCCTGTATAAGTCTCTGGGCATGAAGATTCGTTCTTGGTTCCCAGGAATTTTCTTCTGGGCCAAAACCTTTCCATTTAATTAAATATTGGTCCTCACCTTGCCGTTTTCTGTGATCCAGGATAGCTTCAATTTCAAATTCCTCTTCCCCATTCACTCGGATAGCCTCTGGAGGTCCCACTTCACGATCTGGAAAGGAATTTGGAACATCAGGTTTAAGTAGGGAGACATGAAACACCGGATGTATCCTGAATGAGGCAGGGAGTTCAAGTTCATAGGCCACTGGGTTGACCTTTCTCTTGACAGGGAAAGGGCCCAAGTATCTAGGTCCCAATTTCTTGGAGGGGCATGCTAGTTTTAAATTTGTAGTAGATAGCCACACACGATCTCCTACCTCCAAGTTCAATTCTCCCCTTCTCTTCTTGTCGAAGTATTTTTTGTCATCCTCCTGTGCTTTAGCAATAGTTTCCCTGAGCATCTGGTTGTTGGAGGAAAGGAAATCCAGTCTATCTTGAACAGCCGGTACAGAAGATTCGGGCACAAGTGCGGGTAGAAAGGAGGGATGAAATCCGTAGTTGGAGAAAAACGGTGATTGGTTTGTGGTGGAGTGGATGGAATTGTTAAAAGCAAATTCTGCCAAGGGAAGCAGTGAGGCCCAATCCTCTTGGGAAAACGAGGAGAAGCAACGTAGGTATTGTTCCAACGTTTGGTTGGTACGTTCGGTCTGCCCGTTGGTCTGTGGATGGTAAGCTGAAGAGAGACTACATTTAATACCTAGTGCCTTGCATAACGACCTCCAAAACTTGGACGTGAACTGCACTCCACGGTCAGAGACGATGTCACTGGGGATTCCATGAAGTCTGACAATTTCTTTAATGAAGATCCTGGCGGTTTCAATTGCTGAAGGCGTCCCTTTCATGGGAATGAAATGTGCCATCCGAGAAAAGCGGTCTACCACCACAAAAATAGAAGAGAACCCTTTAGAGGGGGGAAGCTCCACAATAAAATCCATGGCGATTTTGTCCCATGGTCTCTCGGGAATAGACAGTGGTTTTAGCAGGCCCCATGATTTATTTTTACTGCTTTTATTTCTGAGACAAATCAGACAAGAGTTAACATAATTCCTGCAGTCCCTGGCCAGATTTGGCCACCAAAAGTGTCTCTGGATTAGATCCATAGTCTTGTGGCCCCCAAAGTGACCCGCCAGAGGATAGTCATGGCAGGCCTGTAAGACGGTGGTGCGTAGGTCTTGAGGGATAAAAATTTTATTGTTGAGCCAAAAAAACCCATCCTTCTCCTGAAGGTTGATGCCCGGAGGTAATTGTGTTTCCACGGAAGCTTGGCGGAGCTGTGTCATGAAACTGGATTGGGTCAGGAGAAAATTCCCTGCTTGCAGGATAGTATCTGGTGGAGACGGGGTTTCAAGTTCTGTGAACATTCGGGATAAGGCATCGGGTTTAACGTTTTTAGATCCAGGGCGATAAGTAATATGAAAATTAAAACGGGAAAAGAAAAGAGCCCATCTGGCCTGTCGGGGTCTAAGGCGTCTGGCAGTTCTGAGGTATTCTAAATTTTTGTGATCTGTGAAGATCAGTATCGGATGTGCTGCCCCTTCCAGGAGATACCGCCATTCTTCCAGGGCCAGTTTTATTGCTAGGAGTTCTCGGTCACCTACGTCATAGTTCCTTTCTGATACACCTAGTTTCCTGGAAAAGAAAGCCACCGGGTGCATTAGAGACTTGGGTCCTTGGCGTTGAGACAGGATGGCTCCCACTGCACTCTCTGAAGCATCGACCTCCAGAGTGTAGGGTAATGCAGGGTCAGGGTGCTTCAGTACTGGAGCGGAGGTGAATGCCCTTTTTAATTGGTCAAAGGCGGTTTGGGCCGCTGAAGTCCACTGGAAGCGGCTTTGCTTCTTGGTGAGCTGAGTGATAGGTGCGATGATCTTGGAGAAGTTCCTGATGAATTTTCTATAAAAATTTGAGAACCCGACAAAACGTTGCACCCCCTTTTTGTCATTTGGGGGCGGCCAGGACATGATGGCAGAGACTTTCTGGGGATCCATGGCTACACCCCCAGTTGATATAACCAGGCCGAGGAAGTGGATGGTCTGGCGTTCGAATTCACATTTTTCGGCTTTTGCGTAAAGTCCATGTTGCCTTAATCTGCCCAGAACTTGCTTGACATGATCACGATGAATCTCTAGAGAGGTGGAGAATATCAGGATATCGTCCAGGTAGACGATTACAAAGGAATCTAGAAAGTCTCTGAAAATATTATTGACAAAATGCTGAAAAGTGGCCGGGGCGTTGCATAGTCCGAATGGCATGACTAAATATTCGAAGTGGCCAAAACGTGTTCGGAATGCTGTCTTCCATTCGTCACCCTTGCGTATTCTGATCAGGTTATAGGCCCCACGTAGGTCCAACTTCGTAAATATTTTTGCTGAGCGGAGTCTCTGAAATAATTCCGGGACTAGTGGAAGCGGGTACCGATTCTTAATTGTCACTTTATTCAGGTCCCTGTAATCCACACATGGGCGGAGTGAGTGATCTCTTTTTTCCACAAAGAATATTCCGGCTCCCGCTGGGGAGGAGGAATGTCGGATGAATCCCTTTTTGAGGTTCTCATCGATGTACTCCTTGAGGACCAGGAGTTCAGGTTCGGACAGGGGAAAGATCCGCCCGAAAGGGATTTCGGCCCCAGGTAGTAACTCAATCGGGCAGTCGTAGACCCGATGGGGAGGAAGGGTGTCTGCTTTCTGTTTATCGAACACGTCCAGGAAGTTGTGGTACACTGGTGGCACCAACTCTTTGAATTCAGAGTCCGTTTCTAGGCACCCAATAACTGGTGGAATCTGGTGGAAGGTCTTGAGACAGTTCTGTAGACAGTAAGAGGACTGAAAGGTCACCTCACCGGTGACCCAGTTGACCTGGGGATTGTGGGCCTGTAGCCAAGGCATTCCTAGAATGACAGGAAACAAAGGTGAGGAGATGACATCCAGACGGAGTAGCTCCTGGTGACCTGGTGGGATGCTGGTGAACAGGGGTTGTGTCTCCAGGGTAATAGGCCCGGACTTGATATTTGACCCATCTGCTAGCCGTATGGAGAGTTGATGCTGCTTAGGTGTTAATGGGATGTTATGTTGTAGAGCGAAGGCATGATCCACAAAGCAGCTACATGCGCCAGAGTCAATTATAGCCTGGACTTGGAGTATTTCTCCTGGGAGCTGTAAGGAAATAGGAACAGCGATGTGAGCGGCTTTTATTAGAGACAAGGCGAAAGGCACACGGGATGATGAATTGAACTTACGGATCTTATTCGGGCATGTGTTGGCGTAGTGCCCAGCTTCCCCACAGTAGAGGCAGAGGTTGTTCTGGCGACGCCGCTGTTTCTCCTCGGGTGATAATGGTGAGCGGAGTAGGCCGACTTGCATGGGCTCTGGTGCTCCTGGGTTGGCAGCAGGCACGTTGGAAACGGGAGTAGGAGGGTAGTTGGGACCCTTGGGTAACACCCATGTGGGGCGTGTCAAGCTGGACCTCTCGGACCTCCGCTCTCTTAAACGACGGTCTATCTGGATAGACAGCTGAATCAGATCCTCCAAAGAACTAGGGATTCCCACTCGGGCTAGCTCATCCTTCAGAGCTTCGGAGAGGCCTATGCGGAACTGATAGAGGAGTGCGGCGTCGTTCCAAGAGGTGTCGGAACTCCACCGCCTAAAGTCTGTTACGTAGTCCTCTACTGGCCGGCGCCCTTGTTGGAGGGCATGGAGGCTGGCCTCTGCTGTTGTGGTGCGCTGAGGATCATCATACAGCTTGGCCATTTCATCCAAAAATGAGTCCAGGGTATCCAGAAGAGGACTGGCTTGTTCCAACATACGGTGGGCCCAGGTCTGAGGCTCCCCTTGGAGTAGAGAGACTATGAACCCCACCTTAGTGCTCTCCAGGGAGAAGGTGCGGGGTTGTAGCAGGAAGTAGAGCCGACAGGCATTCCTGAAGGAGCGGAACTTACTGCGGTCCCCTGAAAACCGTTCCGGTGGGGGCACACGAGGTTCTGGGGGTGGCATCATTACTGTGGGTGCCGATGCAGAGGTTGCTGAGCCGGAAAACCGGGATGTCAGGGAGGCCTGATGAGTTGCAGAGCCCGGGGCCATGGATTCCACTCTCTGTTCTAGTTGATGATAGCCATCTCGCAGGCCCTGGACTGCCAGGGTAAGGGCCGACATCTGTTGGCACAAAGCTTCCAAAGGCGAGGCACCCCCTTCGGACTCCATTCTGGCTGGATCGTACTATCACGTACCTTACAGCGGAGTCCGGATGCTGGGGATGGCCTCGTGCACGGTTCCGGTCCAAACACCCCTGGTGGTGGGAACAGGGAGTGCTGGGGCACGAAAGGGTGCAAGTGCCTGCGGCTGGTAGACTGGTGCTTGGAAGGACTGGTTCCTCTGGAGAGCTGGTGTACACGTTGGTATCCAAGGCTGTGCAGGAACGGCCGAACAGGTGGGTGTAGGCACTGCGAGGTCAAGACGGAAAACAGGTCGGCAACTGGCTGGCAAACAAGGTACAAGGCAGATGGCAAGTCCGTGGTCAAAAAGCAGGCAATAGGTTGGCAACAGGCTGGCAAACAAGGTACAAAGCGGAAGGCAAGTTCGTGGTCAAGGCAGGCAATAGGTTGGCAACAGGCAGGTGATAAAGTACTGAATCAGAGAGCAGAGCCGTAGTCCAGGGATCCAAGCTGAGGTCAAACCAAAGGAAGCAGTCAGTAAGCGGGGTCAATCCAGGAAGGGTAACAGGAAAACCAGGTGAATCAGGACCAAGGTAGGCAGGAACTTCAGGCAGGTATTCAGGAGATAAGACTGAAGACGATCCAGCACTGACACCATGTGAAGGCCCTGTTTATATAGGGCGCCTTGTGCTGGGATTGGTGGAGGTACGGGTCCGTGCGTGATTACGCGGACACGTTCGTGCTGACGTGGAAGTGCGTGCCCTCGTTCGTATTGACAAACGAGGGCGCGCACAGGTCAGCGTTGGTACGCGGGTACGCCCGCACGTTCGGTTTCGTTGAGAAGGCTGCGCATGGGTATTGGCGCTTGCCGAACGGAGATTAACCCCTACTGGACGAGGACGGGCATGGAACGCGTGAGTTCTCTGACAGTGTGTTGGTCTTCGGCACATCTCCAAGGGAATATAAAGTTGGTCGAGAGTCGTGACTCTCACCCCTACATAATTATAAGGTTTTTTTATTTATTTATTTATTTATTTTATTTATTTTTTTGTGTGTTGGTCTTCGGCACATCTCCAAGGGAATATAAAGTTGGTCGAGAGTCGTGACTCTCACCCCTACATAATTATAAAGTTTTTTATTTTTTTTTTATTTCATTTTTTTTTATTTTTTTTTTTTGTGTGATCACCAAGAGCACATCACCAAGGGAATATAAAGTTGGTCGAGAGTCGTGACTCTCACCCCTACATAATTATAAGGTTTATTTTTTTGTATTTTTTATTTATTTTTATTTTTTTTTGTGTGTTGGTCTTCGGCACATCACCAAGGGAATATAAAGTTGGTCGAGAGTCGTGACTCTCACCCCTACATAATTATAAGTTTTTTTAAATTTTTTTATTGAATTTTTTTTATTTATTTTTTTTGTGTGTTGGACTTCGGCACATCACCAAGGGAATATAAAGTTGGTCGAGAGTCATGACTCTCACCCCTACATAATTATACGTTTTTTTATTTTTTTTTTATTTATTTATTTATTTTTTTTTTTGTGTGTTGGTCTTCGGCACATCAAGGGAATATAAAGTTGGTCGAGAGTCGTGACTCTCACCCCTACATAATTATACGGTTTTTTTTTTTATTTATTTATTTTTTTTTATTTATTTTTTTGTGTGTTGGTCTTCGGCACATCACCAAGGAATATAAAGTTGGTCGAGAGTCGTGACTCTCACCCCTAAATAATTATAAGGTTTTTTTATTTATTTATTTTATTTATTTTTTGTGTATTGGTCTTCGGCACATCACCAAGGGAATATAAAGTTGGTCGATAGTCGTGACTCTCACCCCTACATAATTATAAGGGTTTTTTTTTGTATTTTTTTTTTTGTGTGTTGGTCTTCGGCACATCACCAAGGGAATATAAAGTTGGTCGAGAGTCGTGACTCTCACCCCTACATAATTATAAGGTCTTTTTTATTTATTTATTTTTTTATATTTTATTTTTTTTTGTGTGTTGGTCTTCGGCACATCACCAATGGAATATAAAGTTGGTCGAGAGTCGTGACTCTCACCCCTACATAATTATACGTTTTATTTTTTATTTTTTTATTGAATTTTTATTATTTTTTTTTTTGTGTGTTGGACTTCGGCACATCACCAAGGGAATATAAAGTTGTTTGAGAGTCATGACTCTCACCCCTACATAATTATATGTTTTTTTATTTTTGTATTTTTTATTTATTTATTTTTGTGTGTTGGTCTTCGGCACATCAAGGGAATATAAAGTTGGTCGAGAGTCGTGACTCTCACCCCTACATAATTATAAGGTTTTTTTTTTTTTATTTTTTTTTTTTTTTTGTGTGTTGGTCTTCGGCACATCTCCAAGGGAATATAAAGTTGGTCGAGAGTCGTGACTCTCACCCCTACATAATTATAAGGGTTTTTTTTATTTATTTTATTTATTTTTTTTTTTTTTTTTTTGTGTGTTGGTCTTCGGCACATCACCAAGGGAATATAAAGTTGGTCGAGAGTCGTGACTCTCACCCCTACATAATTATAAGGTTTATTTTTTTTGTATTTTTTTATTTATTCTTATTTTTTTTTTTGTGTGTTGGTCTTCGGCACATCACCAAGGGAATATAAAGTTGGTCGAGAGTCGTGACTCTCACCCCTATATAATTATATGGTTTATTTTTTTGTATTTTTTTTTTTTAAATTTTTTTTTGTGTGTTGGTCTTCGGCACATCACCAAGGGAATATAAAGTTGGTCGAGAGTCGTGACTCTCAGCCCTACATAAATATCATTTTTTTTTTTTTATTGAATTTTTTTTATTTTTTTTGTGTGTTGGTCTTCGGCACATCACCAAGGGAATATAAAGTTGGTCGAGAGTCGTGACTTTCACCCCTACATAATTATAAGTTTTTTTATTTTTTATTTATTTTTTTTTTTTTTTTTGTGTGATGGTCTTCGGCACCTCACCAAGGGAATAAAAAGTTGGTCGGGAGTCGTGACTCTCACCCCTACATAATTATAAGGTTTTTTATTTATTTATTTTTAATTGTTTTATTTATTTTTTTTGTGTGTTGGTCTCCGGCACATCACCAAGGGAATAAAAAGTTGGTCGAGAGTCGTGACTCTCACCCCTACATAATTATTAGGTTTTTTATTTATTTATTTTTTTTATTTTTTTTTATTTTTTTTTTTTTTTGTGTGTTGGTCTTCGGCACATCACCAAGGGAATATAAAGTTGGTCGAGAGTCGTGACTCTCACCCCTACATAATTATAAGGTTTATTTTTTTGTATTTTTTTTTTATTTATTTTTATTTTTTTCTGTGTGTTGGTCTTCGGCACATCACCAAGGGAATAAAAAGTTGGTCGGGAGTCGTGACTCTCACCCCTACATAATTATAAGGTTTTTTATTTATTTATTTTTTATTTTTTTATTTATTTTTTTTGTGTGTTGGTCTTCGGCACATCTCCAAGGGAATATAAAGTTGGTCGAGAGTCGTGACTCTCACCCCTACATAATTATAAGGTTTTTTATTTATTTATTTTTTATTTTTTTATTTATTTTTTGTGTGTTGGTCTTCGGCACATCACCAATGGAATATAAAGTTGGTCGAGAGTCGTGACTCTCACCCCTACATAATTATACGTTTTTTTTTTTATTTTTTTATTGAATTTTTATTATTTATTTTTTTTGTGTGTTGGACTTCGGCACATCACCAATGGAATATAAAGTTGTTTGAGAGTCATGACTCTCACCCCTACATAATTATATGTTTTTTTATTTTGTATTTTTTATTTATTTTTTTTTTGTGTGTTGGTCTTCGGCACATCAAGGGAATATAAAGTTGGTCGAGAGTCGTGACTCTCACCCCTACATAATTATAAGGGTTTTATTTATTTATTTATTTATTTTTTGTGTGTTGGTCTTCGGCACATCACCAAGGGAATATAAAGTTGGTCGAGAGTCGTGACTCTCACCCCTACATAATTATAAGGTTTATTTTTTTTGTATTTTTTATTTATTCTTATTTTTTTTTGTGTGTTGGTCTTCGGCACATCACCAAGGGAATATAAAGTTGGTCGAGAGTCGTGACTCTCACCCCTATATAATTATATGGTTTATTTTTTTGTATTTTTTTTTTTTTAATTTTTTTTTGTGTGTTGGTCTTCGGCACATCACCAAGGGAATATAAAGTTGGTCGAGAGTCGTGACTCTCACCCCTACATAAATATCATTTTTTTTTTTTATTGAATTTTTTTTATTTTTTTTTTGTGTGTTGGACTTCGGCACATCACCAAGGGAATATAAAGTTGGTCGAGAGTCGTGACTCTCACCCCTACATAAATATCATTTTTTTTTTTTATTGAATTTTTTTTATTTTTTTTGTGTGTTGGTCTTCGGCACATCACCAAGGGAATATAAAGTTGGTCGAGAGTCGTGACTTTCACCCCTACATAATTATAAGTTTTTTTATTTTTTATTTATTTTTTTTTTATTTTTTATTTTTTATTTTTTGTGTGATGGTCTTCGGCACCTCACCAAGGGAATAAAAAGTTGGTCGGGAGTCGTGACTCTCACCCCTACATAATTATAAGGTTTTTTTTTTATTTATTTATTTTTTATTTATTTATTTATTTATTTTGTGTGTTGGTCTTCGACACATCACCAAGGGAATATAAAGTTGGTCGAGAGTCATGACTCTCACCCCTACATAATTATAAGTTTTTTTTTTATTATTATTATTTTTTTATTTTTTTTTCCCTCTCTTTCCTCCTTGTCTTTCTTCCCGGAAGGGGAAGTCACAATCACATACACAAGGTGGAAGACACACCATATTAGTTTACACAAACTCAATAGGGGATTAAGGGTATTATGAGGGGGAATAAACTGGGGGGCAACTGGGAGTTAATTTAATTAATTAATTAATTAATTGAAAGAAAGAAAGGGCGAGGGAGAGGGAAAGGGGAAAAAAAAGAAAAAAAAGGAAAAAAACAGCAATAAAATATTATCAAAATAAAGTGAGTAGTAGACATGTGCACAATAGAAAAATGTGTTTATTTTCGTTTCGTTTCTGTTGATTCGTAACGATTCGTAATTTCGTAAGTCTTCGGTGTTCGTATTCGTAACGATTCGTATTTTCGTAAGAGTTATTTTTTCGTCGATTCGTTTTTCCGTTAGTTTAATTTTCGTTTTTTTCGAAATTCGGACGCATTCGTATTTTCGTAGATTTAGTTACATTCGTACTTTCGTAAGAATGATTTATTCGTACTTTCGTAACATTGTTTTGGTAGATTCGTAATCGGAGCATAATTCATAATGTTATGTAATGTGTATGCTATTAATTACATTGTAAGAGACACGGAAAATTACGAATCGCAAAAAAAAAAAGTTATGAATGTACGAATTTTTTCGTCCAATCCATTCGAAGCACGTTAAGCAGCGCCATTGTAAGGACACGGAAAATTACGAATCGCAAAAAAAAAAAGTTACGAATGTACAAATTTTTTCGTTCAATCCATTTGAAGCACGTTAAGCAGCGCCATTGTAAGAGACACGGAAAATTACGAATCGCAAAAAAAAAAAGTTCCGAATGTACGAATTTTTTCGTCCAATCCATTCGAAGCACGTTAAGCAGCGCCATTGTAAGAGACACAGAAAATTACCAATTCAACAAAAAAAAAAAAAAGTTACGAATGTACGAATTTTTTCGTTCATTTTGATTTTCGTTGTTCCTGTTTTCGTTTTTCGGATTTTTTTTTATGCTATTATTACATTGTAAGAGACACGGAAAATTACGAATCGCAAAAAAAAAAAAAGTTACGAATGTACGAATTTTTTCGCTCAATCCATTCGAAGCGCGTTAAGCAGCGCCATTGTAAGAGACACGGAAAATTACGAATCGCAAAAAAAAACAAAAATGTTACGAATGTACGAATTTTTTCGTCCAATCCATTCGAAGCACGTTAAGCAGCGCCATTGTAAGAGACACGGAAAATTACCAATTCACCAAAAAAAAAAAAAGTTACGAATGTACAAATTTTTTTTCGTTCATTTTGATTTTCGTTGTTCCTGTTTTCGTTTTTTTTTCGGATTTTCTTCTTTCGTAGTTTCGTTATTTTCTAATTTGGTTATTTCGGATTTTCGTTGTTTTTCATATCCGTTCGATTCGAATGATTCGTTATTCGTTAAAATTTTTAGCGAATCATTCGTTTATTTGTACGATAACGAATGAACGAATATAACGAATTTTAACGGAAAACTAAAACAAAAAACGAAACGATTTGCACATGTCTAGTGGGTGGGGGTTACGAATTATATCAGGAAGAGGGGGGGGGGGGACTACTCTTGACTTTTTTTTTTGGAAAGTATATTGAGATTGATGTGTTTTGTTGATTGTGGTGCTTTTTGTGTTTTTTTATTTATTTGTTATATACGTATCTCTAAGTATTGTATAAGGATGTGTATATACAAGAATTTTGTATATGTGGAAAATCTATTAATACAAATAATTGAAAACAATGGAGTGACGTGTAGAATGGAGGAGCCAAAGTGATACAAAGTAAGAGAAGAGAGAAATAAATCATTGTCAGGATAAGGTATCCAGGAGGAAGTATTCACCCCCCCCCCCTCCCCCACTCACCTGTGTCCCCTCCTGTGTCTGGGGCCCCTGAACAGCCACAGAAGAAAATCTGCTGGATTCCTGGAGGAGATCACTGGACAGCTTTCCTTTTCACATGAACTGAAACTGAAAGAGGAGAAACAGGGAGGGACAGTGCCAGGGACTCCGTATACTGCGTGTATATAGACTGCCACTGTCAGGGATTCTTCTTTAGAAAATACTGTCTGCCTGGCTGTCATGCTGATCCAATGGCTTCAATAAATGGAGTCACTGACCAGAAGCAAGTATACAAATTAGGATGCATGCTTGTTTTGGGGTCAGCGACAGGCAGCCAGGCAGGGCAGCCATCAGAAATTGTGGGGCCCCTGACACAGCTTTAGGCCTGGGCCCCCCCCCCCCCTCCGAGCCTGACCACCAACATTCCCCAGGGTCCCGCCCACTGGCCGCCCCACCAAATCTGCCCACTAGCCATCCCACCAAGTCCTTCAGTGCCTCAGCCCCCCCTCACACCTGTACGCTCTCAGCCCCCCCTCACACCTGTACGCTCTCAGCCCCCCCTCACACCTGTACGCTCTCAGCCCCCCCACACCTGTACGCTCTCAGCCCCCCCCTCACACCTGTACGCTCTCAGCCCCCCCTCACACCTGTACGCTCTCAGCCCCCCCTCACACCTGTACGCTCTCAGCCCCCCCCCCCCTCACACCTGTACGCTCTCAGCCCCCCCTCACACCTGTACGCTCTCAGCCCCCCTCACACATGGTGTGGTTTTGTACTGGCCGCCCCACCTCACACCTGTACGCTCTCAGCCCCCCCCACTAGCCATCCCACCAAGTCCTTCACACCTGTACGCTCTCAGCCCCCCCTCACACCTGTACGCTCTCAGCCCCCCCCCTCACACACCTGTACGCTCTCAGCCCCCCCTCACACATGTACGCTCTCAGCCCCCCTCACACCTGTACGCTCTCAGCCCCCCCCCCCCCCCCTGCACCACCCTTTCCCCTACATCACCTGAACCCCCCCTACATCCCCTGCACCCCCTTCCCCTCACATCCCCTGCACCTCCCTTTCCCCTACAACACCTGAACCCCCCAACATCCCCTGCACCCCCTTCCCCCAACACCCCCTCCCCCAACATCCCCTGCACCTCCCTTTCCCCTACATCACCTGAACCCCCCCCCCCCAACATCCCCCTTCCCCCAACATCCCCTGCACCTCCCTTCCCTCTTCATCTCCCGAAACTCCACCCACAATATCTCCTGCACCCCCTTCCCCCTACATCTCCTTCACCTCCCTTCCCTCAACATCCCCCTGCACCACCCTTTCCCCAACATCCTCTGCACCCCCTTCCCCCCAACATCCCTGCACCTATCTTTTCCCCTACATCACCTGAACCCCCCCCCTTTAACATCCCCTGCACCCCCTTCCCTCAACATCCCCTGCACCTCCCTTTCCCCTACATCATTTGAACCCCCCCCCCCCAACATCCCCTGCACCCCCTTCCTCCAACATTCCCTGCACCTCCCTTCCCTCTTCATCTCCCGCACCTCCACCCACAATATCTCCTGCACCCCCTTCCCCCAAGATCCCCTGCACCTCCCTTTTCCCCTACATCACCTGAACCCCCCTAACATCCCCTGCACCCCCTTCCCCCAACATCCCCTGCACCTTCCTTTCCCCTACATCACCTGAACCCCCCAACATCCCCTGCACCCCCTTCCTCCAACATCCCCTGCACCTCCCTTCCATCTTCCTCTCCCGCACCTCCACCCACAATATCTCCTGCACCCACTTCCTCCTACATCTCCTTCACCTCCCTTCCCCCAACATCCCCCTACATCACCTGAACCCCCCCCCCCCCCAACAATACTGCACCCACTTCCCCCAACATCCCCTGCACCTCCCTTTACCCTACATCACCCCCCCCCCCATCCTATGCACCCCCTTCCCCCAACATCCCCTGCACCTCCCTTTCCCCTACATCACCTGACCCCCCCCAACATCCCATGCACCCCCTTCCCCCAACATCCCCTGCACCTCCCTTTACCCTACGTCCCCTGAACCCCCCCTAACATCACTGCACCCCCTTCTCCCCCAACATCCCCTGCACCTCCCTTTACCCTACGTCACCTGAACCCCCCCCCCCCCTAACATCACTGCACCCCCTTTTCCCCAACATCCCCTGCACCTCCCTTTCCCCTACATCTGCTGCATCCCCTCAATATCCCCTGCGCCACCTTCCCTCGACATCCCTTGCACCTCCCTTCCCCCTACACCCTCGGCACCTCCCTTCCCCCTACACCCTCGGCACCCCTCCCCTCTATGTCCCTTGTTGTCCTTTTCCCTTGTTTCAATTTACATATTGGGCAACAAAAAGAAAACAAGGAAGTTCTGAGCAATTCCCAATAGAGGTTCCCCTCCCCCGCTGTCAGTGATGTCAGCTAAGCTCTGATTAGTTTGTCCCAAGTTTTGCGGTTTTCCTTCCAGATCTGCTGACAACCCGCTACCATGACAACCGAGAGTCGCAAAAATTTGGACTAACTTTCTTTTGCAAAGAGTTGACGTGGAAATTCCACTATACGCTGCGCGTAATCCATGTCTCCTGCGCTAATAAAGCGCACTTTCAGCTTCTTGGTATAATTCATCTTTTTTTTTTAACCACTTCAATACCGGGACTATTTTGACCTATTTTCCTTCATGTAAACATCATAATTTTTTTGCTAGAAAATTACTCAGAACCCCCAAACATTATATACGTTTTTTTTTTTAGCAGACACCCTAGGGAATAAAATGGCGGTCATTGCAACTTTTTATCTCACACGGTATTTGCGCAATAATTTTTCAAACGCCTTTTTTTTGGGTAAAAAAAAACGGTTTCATGAATTAAACAATAACAAAACAGTAAAGTTAGCCCAATTTTTTTTTTATATAATATGAAAGATGATGTTATGCCGAGTAAATAGATACCAAACACGTCACGCTTTAAAATTGCGCACAATCATGGAATGGCGCCAAACTTCGGTACTTAATAATCTCCATAGGCAACGCTTTAAATTTTTTTACAGGTTACCAGTTTAGAGTTACAGAGGAGGTCCAGTGCTAGAATTGTTGCACGCGCTCTATCGCACGCGGCGATACCTCACATGTGTGGTTTGAGCGGCGTTTACATATGTGGGCGGGACTTGCGTGTGCGTTAGCTTCTGAGCGGGAGCTACCGGGGACAGGGGCGTTTTAATTTTTTATTTATTTATTTATTTTTATTTTACTTATTTTTTTTATTTTTACACTTTTTAAAAAATATATTTTTTTGGATCACTTTTATTCCTATTACAAGGAATGTAAACATCCCTTGTAATAGGAATGTATGTGACAGGTCCTCTTTATGGAGAGATGTGGGGTCAATAAGACCTCCACATCTCTCCTCCAGGCTGGAAAGCATGAGATCGGTAACATTTTTTTTACCGATCTCATGCTGACAGCCGCGATCGCGGCTTTGTTTACTTCCGGGTACCGGGCGTGACGTCATAACGTCGCGCCCGGGCCTCCGACGGTCATAGAGATGACTGGTGACCGTCTGGTCACCGGAAATCTCTATGCTCCTCATCCGGCGGCGAGCGATTCTTTCTCTGGGCCCCCCGATGGCACGGGAGAGCCCGGAGAAGCACCGGATGGCGGCGGGAGGGGGGGACGTCCCCTCCCGCTGCCTATAAGAACAATCAGGCGGTGGAACTGCCGCTACGATCATTCTTATGGTGCACAGAATCGCCGACCGGAAAGAATGATATCAGAATGATGCCTATAGCTGCACCCATCATTCAGATATCCCCACTCAATGTCAAGGACGTCATATGACGTCCTTGGTATTGAAGTGGTTAACAAAACAAAGGCGCTTTATTGTTGTCATGTAGGGTGATATACAGCATATCAGATGATGTAGTACAGAACACTTCATGGAAGATATATGTACCACCCTCTACCAGTAGGTAGGTGCTATAGTAAGTGTTATTTTACTAGGATTTTCAGCACAGGTAAATTTAGGCAGGCCTGTGCTGCAAGCTAGGCCTGTCTGTTTTGATCTGGGGACTGGGAGTGGTCAGAGTAGCAGTGGGTGTGACCACCTGGGCTCTAGTTCTGGGGCGCCTCCCCTGCTTCCAGGGAGAATGTTCCGGAAGAGGGGCTGGGCCTGGAACTGGAGTGGCAGGCAGCTCATGTGGGAGACCTGACCAATCCCCATCTGGGGTTGGCAGGGGGCGGGCCTCCTATATAAGCTGAGGTGATATGTCACTGAGGGGGAGAAGTCGGCTGAGTGAAAAGAGGAATGGAATGCTAGGCAGCAGCAGGAGGACACCCCCATCTGGGGGGGGGGGGTGTGCCGATCGCAGGAGAAGGCCCAGGGAGAGCTGTGAGGGCAAATTGCCTTTACACTAGTAGGTAGGTGCTATAGTAAGTGTTATTTTACTAGGATTTTCAGCACAGGTAAATTTAGGCAGGCCTGTGCTGCAAACTAGGCCTGTCTGTTTTGATCTGGGGACTGGGAGTGGTCAGAGTAGCAGTGGGTGTGAGCACCTGGGCTCTAGTTCTGGGGCGCCTCCCCTGCTTCCAGGGAGAATGTTCTGGAAGAGGGGCTGGGCCTGGAACTGGAGTGGCAGGCAGCTCATGTGGGAGACCTGACCAATCCCCATCTGGTGTTGGCAGGGGGCGGGCCTCCTATATAAGCTGAGGTGATATGCCACTGAGGGGGAGAAGTCGGCTGAGTGAAGTGAGGAATGGAATGCTAGGCAGCAGCAGGAGGACACCCCCATCTGGGGGGGGGGGGGGGTGTGCCGATCGCAGGAGAAGGCCCAGGGAGAGCTGTGAGGGAAAATTGCCTTTACACCAGTAGGTAGGTGCTAGTAAGTGTTATTTTACTAGGATTTTCAGCACAGGTAAATTTAGGCAGGCCTGTGCTGCAAGCTAGGCCTGTCTGTTTTGATCTGGGGACTGGGAGTGGTCAGAGTAGCAGTGGGTGTGAGCACCTGGGCTCTAGTTCTAGGGCGCCTCCCCTGCTTCCAGGGAGAATGTTCTGGAAGAGGGGCTGGGCCTGGAACTGGAGTGGCAGGCAGCTCATGTGGAAGCCCTGACCAATCCCCATCTGGTATTGGCAGGGGGCGGGCCTCCTATATAAGCTGAGGTGATATGCCACTGAGAGGGAGAAGTCGGCTGAGTGAAGCGAGGAATGGAATGCTAGGCAGCAGCAGGAGGACACCTGGGGGGGGGGGGGGTGTGCCGATCGCAGGAGAAGGCCCGGGGAGAGCTGTGAGGGAAAATTGCCTCTACACCAGTAGGTAGGTGCTAGTAAGTGTTATTTTACTAGGATTTTCAGCACAGGTAAATTTAGGCAGGCCTATGTTGCAAACTAGGCCTGTCTGTTTTGATCTGGGGACTGAGAGGGGTCAGAGTAGCAGTGGGTGCGACCACCTGGGCTCTAGTTCTGGGGCACCTCCCCTGCTTCCAGGGAGAATGTTCTGGAAGAGGGGCTGGGCCTGGAACTGGAGTGGCAGGCAGCTCATGTGGGAGCCCTGACCAATCCCCATCTGGTATTGGCAGGGGGCCTCCTATATAAGCTGAGGTGATATGCCACTGAGGGGGAGAAGTCGGCTGAGTGAAAAGAGGAATGGAATGCTAGGGTAGCAGCAGGAGGGCACCTGGGGGGTGTGCCGATCGCAGGAGAAGGCCCCCGGGGAGAGCTGTGAGGGAAAATTGCCTATACACGGTCATTGGCAATGTCTCTGCCACCACACGGTCGGTGGTAGGGAACTCCTGGAGCAGAGGGGGCAGGTGAAGCTGTCGGAGCGCATGGTCCGGTCAAGTTCCTCATCAAGGACTCAGGGCAGTGGAAGGTCGGTGAGTGTTACCACTAGGGTTGAGCTTCGAGTTCGAGACAAACTTGAAGCCTGTTCAGCGAACAGCGAACAATTTGGGGTGCTCGCGGCAAATTCGAAAAGCCGCGAGCACCCTGTAAAAGTCTATGGGAGAAATCTCAAGTGCTAATTTTAAAAGCCTATATGCAATTTATTGTCCTAAAAAGTGTTTGGGGACCCGGGTCCTGCCCCAGGGGACATGTATCAATGCAAAAAAAAGTTTTAAAAACTGCAGTTTTTTCAGGAGCAGTCATTTTAATAATGCTTAATGCGAAACAATAAAAGTGTAATATTCCTTTAAATGTCGTACCTGGGGGGGTGTGTATAGTATGCCTGTAAAGGGGCGCATGTTTCCCGTGCTTAGAACTGTCCCTGCACAAAGTGTCATTTTTGCAGGAAAAAAAGCTATTTAAAATCACTCGCGGCTAAAGAATTGTCGGCTCCCGTAATACAGAGAACAGTCATTCATTGAAAGTCATTGATAAAAAAAATAAAAATAAATAAAAAGCGTGGGGGGTTCCCACAAATTCAATTACCAGGCCCTTCAGGTCTGCTATGGATATTAAGGGGAACCCTGCATCAAATTTAAAAAAAAAATGACGTGGGGTTCCCCCTAAATATCCATACCAGACCCTTCAGGTCTGGGATGGATTTTAAGGGGAACCCCACACCAAAAAAAAAATGGTGTGGGGTCCCCCTCAAAATCCATACCAGATCCTTATCCGAGCACGCAACCTGGCAGGCCGCAGGAAAAAGAGGGGGGACGAGAGCGGCCCCCCTCCCTCCTGAACCGTGCCAGGCCACATGCCCTCAACATTGGGAGGGTGGTTTGGGGGTCTGTGACCCCTCAAAGCACCATGTCCCCATGTTGATGAGGACAAGGGCCTCTTCCCCACAACCCTGGCCATTGGTTGTGGGGGTCTGCGGGCGGGGGGGCTTATCGGAATCTGGAAGCGCCCTTTAACAAGGGGACCCCCAGATCCCGGCCCCCCTCCTGTGTGAAATGGTAGGGGGTACAAAAGTACCCCTACCATTTCACCAAAAAAGTGACAAAAATTTTAAAAATGACAGGAGATGGTCTTTGACAATTCCTTTATTAAAATCTTCTTTCATCTTCTTTCTTCTGGTCTTCCTTCTTCCTTTCTTCATCCTTCGGTTTCTTCATCTTCTCCTTCCGGCATCTTCTTCCATCTTCTTCTTCCTTTCTTCATCCTTCTTCTTCCTCCGATCCGCTTCTTGCTCTGGTCTTCTCGTCCGGCATCTTCTTCCACGGCGTCGGCGTCTTTTCTTCTGTGTCGGGCCGCTCCGCTCAATGGGAGGCTCCCGCTGTGTGAGGCTTCGCTGGGTCTGACAGCTCTTTTATAACAGAGGGCGGGGCCACCTGGTGACCTCGCCCCCCTCTGACGCACGGGGACGTCATGTCCAGAGCTACAATGGAATGGTTTAGATCAAAGCATATTCATGTGTTAGAATGGCCCAGTCACAGTCCAGACATAAATCCCATTGAGAATCTGTGGCAAGACTTGAAAATTGCTGATCACAGATGCTCTCCATCCAATCTGACAGAGCTTGAGATATTTTACAAAGAAGAAGAATGGGCAGAAATGTCCTCTCTAGATGGGCAAAGCTGGTAGAGACATCCCCAAAAACTGACTTGTAGAGAAAGGGGGTTCTACAAAGTATGACTCCGGGGGGCGCCATACAAATGCCCCCCCCCACACTTTTCACATATTTATTTGTATCATTTATCATTTTCCTTCCACTTCACAATTATGTGACACTTTGTGTTGGTCCATCACATAAAACCCCAATAAAATACATTTATGTTTTTGGTTGTAACATGATAAAGTGTGGGGAATTTCAAGGGGTATGAATACTTTTTCAAGGCACTCTACATTCATTCTAGGCAAATCCTTGCAAATCAAATGCTACTGGGCTATTTCCTCTCCAGGTCAGATGTTCTTTATTCATATGAAAAGCGTGAATAATGAAAATATCGCATTTTACCTAGAAGGTGGAGCTGACGATTATAGTAAATAAATATTTCCTCTGATAATCAGCTCCATCTAGTGGCCATAATATGGTATTTTTTCTGATTCACACTATTTTTATGAATGAAGTACATTCGGCCTGGAGAGAAAATAGCTTAGTTACATTCAATTTTGCCAGCATTCCTACAGATCAAATGTAAATACAGCTTCACAGGACAAATGGCTCTGCATATTTTTTTTATAACTATGCCCCATAGTGTAAAATCTATTTTTTAAAGTGCCTGGCTGTGTCTGGTTCCAATACTTTTTATTCACAGACCCAGAACAAGCATGCTGTAAAGGAGGACAGCAATGACAGCCTATATAATTCTCTCATGACAGGTGTACTATCTCACCATTGTGGGAGGAGCAGAGACACAAACTACTGCAGGAAATCTCACCATTGTGGGAGGAGCAGAGACACAAACTACTGCAGGAAATCTCACCATTGTGGGAGGAGCAGAGACACAAACTACTGCAGGAAATCTCCCCATTGTGGGAGGGGCAGAGACACAAACTACTGCAGGAAATCTCCCCATTGTGGGAGGAGCAGAGACACAAACTACTGCAGGAAATCTCCCCATTGTGGGAGGGGCAGAGACACAAACTACTGCAGGAAATCTCACCATTGTGGGAGGGGCAGAGACACAAACTACTGCAGGAAATCTCCCCATTGTGGGAGGGGCAGAGACACAAACTACTGCAGGAAATCTCCCCATTGTGGGAGGGGCAGAGACACAAACTACTGCAGGAAATCTCCCCATTGTGGGAGGGGCAGAGACACAAACTACTGCAGGAAATCTCCCCATTGTGGGAGGGGCAGAGACACAAACTACTGCAGGAAATCTCACCATTGTGGGAGGGGCAGAGACACAAACTACTGCAGGAAATCTCCCCATTGTGGGAGGGGCAGAGACACAAACTACTGCAGGAAATCTCACCATTGTGGGAGGGGCAGAGACACAAACTACTGCAGGAAATCTCCCCATTGTGGGAGGGGCAGAGACACAAACTACTGCAGGAAATCTCACCATTGTGGGAGGGGCACAGACACAAACTACTGCAGGAAATCTCACCATTGTGGGAGGGGCAGAGACACAAACCACTGCAGGGAAATCTCACCATTGTGGGAGGGCAGAGACACAAACTACTGCAGGAAATCTCCTCTTTGTGGGAGGGGCCGAGACACAAACTACTGCAGGAAATCTCCCCATTGTGGGAGGGCAGAGACACAAACTACTGCAGGAAATCTCATCATTGTGGGAGGGGCAGAGACACAAACTACTACAGGAAATCTCACCATTGTGGGAGGGGCAGAGACACAAACTACTGTAGGAAATATCATCATTGTGGGAGGGGCAGAGACACAAACTACTGCAGGAAATCTCACCATTGTGGGAGGAGCAGAGACACAAACTACTGCAGGAAATCTCCCCATTGTGGGAGGGGCAGAGACACAAACTACTGCAGGAAATCTCATCATTGTGGGAGGGGCAGAGACACAAACTACTACAGGAAATCTCACCATTGTGGGAGGGCAGAGACACAAACTACTGTAGGAAATATCATCATTGTGGGAGGGGCAGAGACACAAACTACTGCAGGAAATCTCCCCATTGTGGGAGGGGCAGAGACACAAACTACTGCAGGAAATCTCATCATTGTGGGAGGGGCAGAGACACAAACTACTGCAGGAAAATCTCATCATTGTGGGAGGAACAGAGACACAAACTACTGCAGAAAATCTCCCCATTGTGGGAGGGGCAGAGACACAAACTACTGCAGGAAATCTCCCCATTGTGGGAGGAGCAGAGACACAAACTACTGCAGGAAAATCTCCCCATTGTGGGAGGGGCAGACACAAACTACTGCAGGAAATCTCACCATTGTGGGAGGGGCAGAGACACAAACTACTGCAGGAAATCTCCCCATTGTGGGAGGGGCAGAGACACAAACTACTGCAGGAAATCTCCCCATTGTGGGAGGGGCAGAGACACAAACTACTGCAGGAAATCTCACCATTGTGGGAGGGGCACAGACACAAACTACTGCAGGAAATCTCACCATTGTGGGAGGGGCAGAGACACAAACCACTGCAGGGAAATCTCACCATTGTGGGAGGGGCAGAGACACAAACTACTGCAGGAAATCTCATCATTGTGGGAGGGGCAGAGACACAAACTACTGCAGGAAATCTCCCCATTGTGGGAGGGGCAGAGACACAAACTACTGCAGGAAATCTCACCATTGTGGGAGGGGCAGAGACACAAACTACTGCAGGAAATCTCCCCATTGTGGGAGGGGCAGAGACACAAACTACTGCAGGAAATCTCACCATTGTGGGAGGGCAGAGACACAAACTACTGCAGGAAATCTCCCCATTGTGGGAGGGGCAGAGACACAAACTACTGCAGGAAATCTCACCATTGTGGGAGGGGCACAGACACAAACTACTGCAGGAAATCTCACCATTGTGGGAGGGGCAGAGACACAAACCACTGCAGGGAAATCTCACCATTGTGGGAGGGGCAGAGACACAAACTACTGCAGGAAATCTCCTCTTTGTGGGAGGGGCCGAGACACAAACTACTGCAGGAAATCTCCCCATTGTGGGAGGGGCAGAGACACAAACTACTGCAGGAAATCTCATCATTGTGGGAGGGGCAGAGACACAAACTACTACAGGAAATCTCACCATTGTGGGAGGGGCAGAGACACAAACTACTGTAGGAAATATCATCATTGTGGGAGGGGCAGAGACACAAACTACTGCAGGAAATCTCCCCATTGTGGGAGGGGCAGAGACACAAACTACTGCAGGAAATCTCATCATTGTGGGAGGGGCAGAGACACAAACTACTGCAGGAAATCTCATCATTGTGGGAGGAACAGAGACACAAACTACTGCAGAAAATCTCCCCATTGTGGGAGGGGCAGAGACACAAACTACTGCAGGAAATCTCCCCATTGTGGGAGGAGCAGAGACACAAACTACTGCAGGAAATCTCCCCATTGTGGGAGGGGCAGAGACACAAACTACTGCAGGAAATCTCACCATTGTGGGAGGGGCAGAGACACAAACTACTGCAGGAAATCTCCCCATTGTGGGAGGGGCAGAGACACAAACTACTGCAGGAAATCTCACCATTGTGGGAGGGGCACAGACACAAACTACTGCAGGAAATCTCCCCATTGTGGGAGGGGCAGAGACACAAACTACTGCAGGAAATCTCACCATTGTGGGAGGGGCACAGACACAAACTACTGCAGGAAATCTCACCATTGTGGGAGGGGCAGAGACACAAACCACTGCAGGGAAATCTCACCATTGTGGGAGGGGCAGAGACACAAACTACTGCAGGAAATCTCCTCTTTGTGGGAGGGGCCGAGACACAAACTACTGCAGGAAATCTCCCCATTGTGGGAGGGGCAGAGACACAAACTACTGCAGGAAATCTCATCATTGTGGGAGGGGCAGAGACACAAACTACTGCAGGAAATCTCACCATTGTGGGAGGGCAGAGACACAAACTACTGCAGGAAAATCTCACCATTGTGGGAGGGGCAAAGACACAAACTACTGTAGGAAATCTCACAATTGTGGGAGGGGCAGAGACACAAACTACTGCAGGAAATCTCACCATTGTGGGAGGGGCAGAGACACAAACTACTGCAGGAAATCTCACCATTGTGGGAGGGGCAGAGACACAAACTACTGCAGGAAATCTCACCATTGTGGGAGGGGCAGAGACACAAACTACTGCAGGAAATCTGACCATTGTGGGAGGGGCAGAGACACAAACTACTGGAAGAAATCTCACCATTGTGGGAGGGGCAGAGACACAAACTACTGCAGGAAATCTCACCATTGTGGGAGGGGCATAGACACAAACTACTGCAGGAAATCTCACCATTGTGGGAGGGGCAGAGACACAAACTACTGCAGGACATCTCACCATTGTGGGAGGGGCAGAGACACAAACTACTGCAGGAAATCTCACCATTGTGGGAGGGGCAGAGACACAAACTACTGCAGGAAATCTCACCATTGTGGGAGGGGCAGAGACACAAACTACTGCAGGGAAATTTCATTATTGTGGGAGGGGCAGAGACAAACTACTGCAGGGAAATGTCATCATTGTGGGAGGGCAGAGACACAAACCACTGCAGGAAATCTCACCATTGTGGGAGGGGCAGAGACACAAACTACTGCAGGAAATCTCACCATTGTGGGAGGGGCAGAGACACAAACTACTGCAGGGAAATTTCATTATTGTGGGAGGGGCAGAGACAAACTACTGCAGGGAAATGTCATCATTGTGGGAGGGGCAGAGACACAAACTACTGCAGGGAATTTCCTCATTGTGTAGTTTGTGTAGAGTGTAGTTTGGCCTCCCTGCACGGGTGGCACTGTTCGGCAGCCGCCAAGCTGCTACTCAGGATGACCTCAGTGGCCATCTTTGGTATGGGCAGCGCTAATAAATAGCACTGTCCCCCTTTTGATTGTCGTACTCCCCGCCTTGGGTAGAGAAGTCATCCATGACGTTGGGTCAGGCGTGTTTTCCACCTTGGATTTTGTTATAGGTCCCAGTGAGGTAGCAGGATGGGGAGATACCAGCCTTCATTTCCCCACTGGGACGGTATGAGTTCAAATGCATGTCTTTTGGGCTGAGCAACATCCCCAGCACCTTCCAAAGGCTGATGGAGCCATGCCTGTGTAACCAGAATCTCTGTTACTGGACTACGCAGATTCCATAATGTATTATTATTGTTAAAATTGCCTTTTCTTGTCACAAGACGGAGCTTTTATGGACTTTGAGCTCCGGGGGTTTTTCGAGCGAGGAACACTGAATGCTGGGAGATGTAGTTTGGGCTATGAGCGGTACCTTTACCATTGCTGGCAAGGAAACTACAGGATCCAGTTTGCCTGGAGGCAGAAGGAGCCGCCCCACAGGCGGCGCTGCGGCGCAATCTGTTACCCGGATGACCAATCAGCGTACGAGCTGCTGCCGGTACCATGTGATCACTGTGACCAATCACAGCAGATAAAACACCAATTGTACACAGTGGATTGCTTTCATTCATTGCATACATTGTGTACTATTGTGTTGATCTCTGTGATTGGTCACAGTGATCACATGGTACAGACAGGGCCCAATCACAGCCCACCCTGTACCATGTGATCAGCTGTGGCCAATCACAGCTAACCACAATAGTAAACACTGCATGAATCGATTAAATTCAGTAAATATGGTTGCTTATAACAGTGAAATTGACTGGTATAAGCAATCACAATGTGGAGAAAAAAAACCTGATCACTTCCCCAGAGTAGTATAGTGTTACTATGGTAACATTAGATTGTTCTGGTCACAGTGTGTAAAAAAACGATCGTAAAAAAAATAAAAAAAAACATTATTTTTTTTGGACTTGACGTGTACACACGGTCGGAATTTCCGACCGTGTGTATGCCCCATCAGACTTCTTCTGTCGGAATTTCTGACGGACATAGGCCCCTTTCACACTGGGGCGGGGAGCCGCGGTGACGGTAAAGCAGCGCTATATTTAGCGCTGCTTTACCGTCGTTTTCACCGCGGTTTTCGGCCGCTCGCGGTGCGGTTTTACCCCCCGCGAGTGGCCGAAAAAGGGTTAAAGACCCCCCGCAGAGCGCCGACGTAGCGGCGCTTTGCGGCGGTATTGCCGCGGTTTCACCGCGGTGTCCCATTCTAATCAATGGGAAGGAGCGGTATAGGAGCGGTGAACACACCGCTCCTATCCCGCTCCAAAGATGCTGCTAGCAGGACTTTTTTTGTCATCCTGCTAGCGCACCGCTCCAGTGTGAAAGCCCGCCGGCTTTCACACTGGAGTTAAAGGGGCCGGATTTTTTCATGCGGTGAACAGGCGCTATTTTTAGCGCTGCACCGCATGAAAAACGCCCCGATGTGAAAGGGGCCTTAGATAGAGAACATTTCCGACGGAGCATTTCCGACGGAGGTTATCCTGTTGGCAAGTCCGACCGTATGTACGCGGCATTACAGTGTCCCTGATCACTGCCACGCCCATTATATGATGATTCTGCACTGCACTGTTGACAGTATGTAAAAATAAAAAAAAATGTAAAATATTTTTTCTTAATTTTCTAAAAAATTTGGACAAAAAAAATTACAACTTCAAAAAACCCGCCATGATCCTTACTAAATACCTTGGACTGTCTACTTTCCAAAAGGGGGTCATTTAGGGGGTATTTGTACTTTCCTGGCATTTTCCGGCCTCAAGAAATGAGATCGACCGTCAGTACGACTTTCAGATATATATCCCATGGTTTGTGGACTCTATGACTTTCCTACAGACTAAAATAATATACACTGATTTGGATTATTTTCACCAAAGAAATGTAACAGAATACAGTTTGGCCTAAATTTATGAAGAAAGATTATTTATTTGCACATTTTTTCTAACCACTTCAGATCCCCGGGCCATTTGGCTGGCCAAAGACCAGAGCACTTTTTGCGATTCGGCACTGCGTCGCTTTAACTGACATTTGCGCGGTCGTGCGACGCGGCTCCCAAACAAAATTGACGTCCTTTTTCTCCCACAAATAAAGTTTTCTTTTGGTGGTATTTGATCGCCCCTGCGGTTTTAATTTTTTGCGCTGTAAACAAAAAAAGAGCGACAATTTTGAAAAAAAAAAAGCTATATTTTTTTACTTTTTGCTATAATAAATATCCCCAAAAAATATATAAAAAAAAATATTTTCCTCAGTTTAGGCCGATAGGTATTCTTCTACATATTTTTGTAAAAAAAAAATCGCAATAAGCGTATATTGATTGGTTTGCGCAAAAGTTATAGCGTCTACAAAATAGGGGATCGTTTTATGGCATTTTTATTAATAATATTTTTTTTACTAGAAATGGCGGCGATCTGCGGTTTTTTTATCGTGACTGCGACATTATGGTGGACAGATCGGACACTTTTGGCGCTATTTTGGTACCATTCACATTTATACAGCAATCAGTGTGATTAAAAATGCATTGATTACTATGTAAATGTGACTGGCAGTGAAGGGGTTTAACCACTAGGGGGCAGTGAAGGGGTTAAGTGTGTCCTATGGAGTGATTCTAACTGAGGGGGAGGGGCTACGTGTGACACGACACTGATCACCACTCCCGATTACAGGGAGCAGAGATCAGTGACAGTGTCACTAGGCAGAAAGGGGGAATGCTTGTTTACATTTCCCCGTTCTTCCTCTCCGTGAGACGATCACGGGACGATCGCGATCCTACTCACGGAGCTTGCCGGCGGGCGCGCGCAATGGCACGGCGGCAAATTTTGTGACGTACGCTCATTTGCGCAGCCGTGACATTCTGTCAACTTATATCTAAATGCGGTGGTCGGCAAGTGGTTAAAAAGAAATGAAGAAAAACACACTTTTTTTTTTAACATTTTCGGTCTTTTCTCGTTTATGTAGCAAAAAATAAAAACCCAGGCAGTAATTAAATACCACCAAAAGAAAGCTCTATTTGTGTGAAAAATTTAGAAAATGGCATATGGGTACAGCATTGCAATTGTCACTCTAAAGCCCCATACACACGGTCGGATTTTCCGACGTAAAATGTCCTATCGGACAATGTTGTCAGAAATTCCGACCGTGTGTGGGCTCCATCAGACTTTTTCCGTCGGATTTTCCGACGGACAAAGTTTTATCTCCTGCTCTCAACTTTTCCGACAACAAAGTCCTATCGGACTTTTTCCGATCGTGTGTAGCGAATTCCGACGGACAAAGTGCCACGCATGCTCAGATCACATTACAAGACCAAAGCTATTGGCTACTAGCCTCTACGTAGTCCCGTCGTACGCAACGAACGTCACCACGTTCAGGATAATCGGATTTTCCGACAACTTTGTCCGACCGTGTGTGCACAACACCAGTGTCGGAAAAAATCAGACGGATTTTGTGGTCGAAATTTCCGACCGTGTGTACGGGGCATAACTGTAAGCGCTAAAAGCTGAAAATTGGTCTGGGCAGGAAGGGGGTGAAAGTGCCCGGTATTGAAGTGGTTAACTAGGGCCCTTCCATCGGGAGAGGCTTCCTGCAACAGATCAATAGGAGTTGGTGAGCAGGTCATTGACCCATTAATGACCACAACTGTTGATTTTGTGCCTACCCCTTTCGTAGACTTATCATCCTTTGCCTTTACTGTTAATTCACAATTGTCCACTAGTGGGCACCGCTAGTCCTGTTTGGCCAGAGTCTATACTGCAGAACCTTAGCCCCTTTGCTGGCCCTGCCCACTTCAGTGTTCCACGGAACCCATTGTTACTTAAAACGATTTCACTGAGTGCACGTCACGTTTTTTTTCATTAGGCGCGCCAACGTCTTCAAGGGCCCCAACGTAGCTGGCAGAAGACTAAAGGATAGTTCACTTACTACTGAGGGCAGTTGACATTACATTGCAATCTTCTTTTATAAAAGGCCTGGGTTTAGCTCCCTCATTTCAGTAGCCCTTTGGCAACTTAGCCTCTATCTGTCTTTGGTACCTATCTTGGTTTCCTTTTGCTGCTCATTAAGAGCCCTTTCACACTGGGGCCGCCTGTGCGCTTGTGCTAAAGCGCCGCTCGTTTTTTTTATAATTAAATCTTTATTTATCGATTAACAATTAACATTTGCTTATTACATCTGCATTTCACATGTAATTTTTCCATACTTTCTATTGATATATTCAAGTCAATACCTTTCCTACACATTACATATAGACCGATGGGATCTTGCAAGGCCTGGGCGCCGTACTCGCGCAAGACCAAGATGGGTGTGAGCACGTATGTGAGCTGCAGCCTTTGGTCCTCCGAACGAAACCCCCCACAACTATAGCTCATTTAAGCACTTCAATACCGCCCGCTGTCATATGACGCCCACAAGGTGGATCTCCCATCCTGGGTGGGCGTCATATGACGTCCTCGGATTCCCGGCCGCCTGGGGGGCGCGCGCGCCCGCGGCATCGCTCGGGACCCGGTGCCGGGCCGGGTACCTGCGATTGCCTGTTAAAACAACGGGACCGGCGGGACCGTGGAGCTGTGTGTGTGTAATGATGGGGTGTAAACACACAGCTCCACGTCCTGTCAGCGGAGAGGAGACCGATCATGTGATCCCAGTACGGAGGAACACATGATCGGTCTTCTCCCCTTGAGTCCCCTCCCCCCACAGTTAGAATCACTCCTATAGGGACACACATTAACCCCTGCAGCGCCCCCTAGTGTTAACCCCTTCCCTGCCAGTCACATTTACACAGTAATCACTGCAATTTTATAGCAACGATCGCTGTGTAAATGTGAATGGTTCCAAAAATGTGTCAAAAGTGTCCGAAGTGTCCGCCGCAATGTCGCAGTCACGAAAAAAAAAATCGCAGATCGCCGCCATTACTAGTAAAAAAAAAAAAAAAATTCAATAAATCTATCCCCTATTTTGTAGACGCTATAACTTTTGCGCAAACCGATCAATATACGCTTATTGCGATTTTTTTTACCAAAAATATGTAGAAGAATACGTATCGGCCTAAACTGAGGAAAAAAATAGTTATTTTTTTTTAAAATTGGATATTTATTATAGCAAAAAGTAAAAAATATTGTGTTTTTTTTCAAAATTGTCGCTCTTCTTTTGTTTATAGCGCAAAAAATAAAAACCGCAGAGGTGATCAAATACCACCAAAAGAAAGCTCTATTTGTGGGAAAAAAAGGACGTCAATTTTGTTTGGGCGTAACGTCGCACGACCGCGCAATTGTTAGTTAAAGCGACGCAGTGCCGAATCGCAAAAAGTGCTCTGGTAAGGAAGGGTAAAAAATGGCCCGGTGCTGAAGCGGTTAAGCTGGGACTTTTAGACCTAGTCTGGGCCATCAACAAAAAGTTTGCTGAATATCTCACCAGGTTTAAGATCGAGGTCTATACTGACAATGATCATCTTTCTTACCTGGAGTCCGCAAAATTGGGGGCCGTAGAACGAAAGATGGGTTTGCCCAGGTTTACCCATTTCATCTATAAAATACACTATAAGCCAGGACGACTCAATAGCCACGCAGGCGCCCTCTTCCCTTTTTTCCACTGACGACTTGAACCTGAGTAGGCAGGACTTAGATGTTGCCCCGGTGCTGCCCTCCTCTGTGCACTCTGTTGTGGAAATTTTACGAAGATATATTTAATATGTATTGTCACAGTGTCTCCCAGTGTTAGTTCTCCTGCAACCCGCTCTAAAGAGCTGACTGGGGAAGACTGGCGTTGGTTGAGACCCGTTTTGGTAGTGAAAAGCTTCCTGAGAGGTGTTTGCAGAGTGGGGATATGTCGGCCAGCAAAGGGCCCCTGTGCAATGCATCTGGGGGGATGTGTTCACTCTGCGAAGACATTATCGGTTATGGGGGGGTGTACGCTCGTGTCTCTCGTGTGTCTGATCAGCACATTGGGGGGAGGCTATGGCGTGCCCCTGAAGATAATCTCCCATCCTCAGGAATGGTAGAATAATCCGCGTATGCGTTGTTCTCTGAACAATGCAGAATAAAGCCCCATACACACGGTCGGACAATCCGAGGACCAGGTCCGTCGTACTTTGTCCGATGTTGGTGTTGTGTACACACGGTCGGACAAAGTTGTCGAAAAATCCGATCATTCTGAACGTGGTGACGTTTGTTGCCTATGACGGGACTACGTAGAGGCTAGTAGCCAATAGCTTTGGTCTTGTAATGTGATCTGAGCATGCGTGGCACTTTGTCCGTCAGGAATTCGATACACACGATCGGACTTGGTGTGATCGGACCGTGTTGACGGCAAAGATTTCCAGCAGGAGATAAGACTTTGTCCGTCGGCCAAACCGACGAACACTGTCCGATGGTGCCTACACACGGTCTGATTTTTCAACAACCTTGTCCGATCGAACAGAATCCATGAAAAAGTCCGACCGTGTGTATGGGGCTTAAGGATTCACGCCAATGGTAAATACGGGAGTCTTTGTGTGCGTTGTGGTCGGGGGCAATGTTCATGAGTTCTTAGGCCAGCCATAGTATAATAAGCTTATACTAAGGAGTTGTAAAAAATCTATGAGCTTTGAGCCGTGCAGCCAGCAGTGATGAAGCCAAGAGGTCATAGAGCATCTCAGATCCTGCGCTGGGACTGGGAGGAGCCACAATGTTCTGTGCTGTAATGGTTTCCACCCCTTATGCAAATGTAGGAGCATAATGTTATGCTAAGAGGGAGGAGTAGAAAGACTGTGCGCTCTGAGCGTGCAGCCAGCAGGGATGAAGCCAAGAAGTCATAGAGCATCTCAGATCCAGCGCTGGGACTGGGAGGAGCCACAATGTTCTGTGCTGTAATGGTTTCCACCCCTTATGCAAATGTAGGAGCATAATGTTATGCTAAGAGGGAGGAGTAGAAAAGCCTGTGCGCTCTGAGCGTGCAGCCAGCAGGGAGGAAGCCAAGTGGTCATAGAAAATCCTTGGTCCTGCAAAGCAGCCGTCGATCAAATTTGATGGGAGAATGCAGGGCAAAGCTGGGAGGAGCCACATAGTTCCGTGCAGTGATGGTTTCTATGTGGCTCCTCCCAGCTTTGCCCTGCATTCTCCAATCTCATTTGATCGACGGCTGCTTTGCAGGACCAAGGACTTTCTATGACCGCTTGGCTTCATCCCTGCTGGCTGCACGCTCAGAGCGCACAGTCTTTCTACTCCTCCCTCTTAGCATAACATTATGCTCCTACATTTGCATAAGGGGTGGAGACCATTACAGCACAGAGCATTGTGGCTCCTCCCAGTCCCAGCGCTGGATCTGAGATGCTCTATGACCTCTTGGCTTCATCACTGTTGGCTGCACGGCTCAAAGCTCATCGGTTTTCCACAACGCCCTCTTAGTATGTCATTATCTACATTTGCATGCTAGTTCTGTGCAGTAAGGGGGTCTGCCTATCATGCAACTGTAGGAGCATAATGACATACTAAGAGGGCGTTGTGGAAAGCCTATGAGCTTTGAGCCGTGCAGCCAGCAGTGATGAAGCCATAGAGCATCTCATGCCTTGCAGGGTACATACACATAAACGGTCAATATAATGAGATGGGGGAACGCAGGGTGGAACTGGGAGAAGCCACATAGTTCTGTGCAGTGTGATGTCTGCCTATGTGGCTTCTCCCAGTTCCACCCTGCGTTCCCCCATCTCATTTTACTGACAGCTTATGTGTAGGTACATCGCAAGGTACGGGGTGCTCTAAGATCTCTTGGCTTCATCTCTGTTGGTTGCACAGCTCAGAGTTCATACGCTTTCTACTTCTCTCTCTCTTATGCCGCGTACACACGAAGGGACTATCCCGCGGGATTATCAATCCCCTCGTGTGTGGGCGTCGGCAGACTTTTTGCCGCCAAAAGTCCGGCGGACTAGGTTTTAAGTTTTGTTTAAAATTATCCGCTGGACTTGGCAGTCCGGCGGACAATCTGGCAGTCCGGCAGACAATCCCGCCGTTAGTAGGCTAGTCCGCCGGACTTTTGAAAATGAGCGGACTTTCCGATCCTCGGAAAGTCCGTTCATTTAGCACGTGACTTCAGGTAGACGGAGCTAGCGAAGGCAGTGAATGCCGCCGCGCTAGCCCCGTCACCTGGCATGGATTTAAAGGGACTCCCCACGCCGAAAAAAACGGCGTGGGGGTCCCCCCCAAATCCATCTCAGACCCTTATCCGAGCGATGGGTCAACATCGGAAGAAGAAGAAGAAGAAGAAGGCGGAAGAAGAAGAAGAAGGCGGAAGACCCCGGAAGACCCCGAAGGTGGATCGAGACCCCCAGACGACGTCATCGACGACGAAGAAGCCTCCTCCGCTTGGTAAAAGAGCTAGGTAAATGGCGGAGGAGTCCGGCGAGAAGACCCCCAAGACGGAAGAAGACCCCCGGAGCAGTGCAAAAAAATATTTTTTCAAAATTGTGTGTTTTTTTACTTTACATTTTACACCTTTTAGGTGAATGGGTAGGGGTACATCGTACCCCATACTTATTCACATAGGGTGGGGGGCCGGGATCTGGGGGCCCCCTTATAAAAGGGGGCTCCCAGATTCCGATAAGCCCCCTGCCCGCAGACCCCGACAACCAACGGCCAGGGTTGTCGGGAAGAGGCCCTTGTCCTCATCAACATGGGGACAAGGTGCTTTGGGGTGGGGGGGCCGCACGGCCCCCCTTTCCCCAGGGCACCCCCCATGTTGAGGGCACGCGGCCTGGTACGGCTCTGGAGGGGGGGGGGGCGCTCGCTCGTCCCCACCCCTTTCCTGGCCTGCCGGGCTGCGTGCTCGGATAAGGGTCTGAGATGGATTTGGGGGGGACCCCCACGCCGTTTTTTTCGGCGTGGGGATTCCCTTTAAATCCATACCAGGTGACGGGGCTAGCGCGGCGGCATTCACTGCCTTCGCTAGCTCCGTCTACCTGCAGTTACGTTCTAAATGAACGGACTGCTCCGTGTGTGGGCAAGTCCGTTCATTTTCAAAAGTCCGCCGGATTGTCCGCCGGAGAAGTCCGGGCGTGTGTGGGCAAGTCACACGCTCGGAAGTCCGGGCGTGTGTGGGGAAGTCCCGCCGGACTAGGTCCGGCGGACAAAGTCCGAACGTGTGTACGCGGCATTAGTATGTCATTATGCTTCTACATAAGGGACAGAGACCATCACTACACCAAACTATGAAGTTCTTACAAGTCCCACCCTGTGTTCACCTTTCTCATTGGACTGACAGCTGCATTTAATAAAACAAGTAACAAGCAGATGATAAAAGGAGGGAGGAAGGATTAGGGTGGGGACAGGACCACCATACTACAAACCTAATTACAGGTGTTCTATCAGAAAGCCGCTACCCATCAGAAGATGCAACAGAAGTGACGTTCCGTCGTGGCCATCTTGGTACACCCCGCACTCGTCCGAAGTAAGCCTATAGTCAGATGGTGGCAAGAGGACATCTTTTTTTTTACACCCACCGGAGTCTGGCATTTAACGCTTATTTTTACCAGTAAACTCAGCTTATATAGTGAAATACAGGATTTTGAAATCCATAAAACTGTTTTGATGTTGAGTTTTAAAATCAGCTGTCAAATTAGCAAACCTGTGAGATCTGCAGGCTTGCCGATGCGTCTAAAATTCAACATCAAAACAGTGTCACAGACTTCGAAATACTGTATTTCACTATATAAGCCGAGTTTACTGGTAAAAATAAGTGTGACATGCCAGACTCTGGTGGGTGTAAAAAGATGTCCGCTTGGTGACTTCTGACTATAGGCTTACTGCGGAAGAGTGCGGGTGTACCAAGATGGCCACGACGGAACGTCATTTCAGTTGCATATTCTGATGGGTAGCGGCTTTCTGACAGGACACTAAAAAATGAAAAATTTGTCCCTACAGAGAACTTCCTGTAATGCCCGTACACACGATCAGAAATTCCGCCAGCAAAAGTCCGAAGAGAGCTTTTGGTTGGAAAATGCGATCGTGTGTAGCCTCCTTCTGACTTTTGCTGGCCGAAATTTCGGCCAGCAAAAGATTGAGAGCATGTTCTCAATTTTTCGGTCGGAAAAAGTTCAAAAAGTTCAAAAAGTCACAGTCCCAGCATCCCCCGGGACTGTGACATCATAAGGGGCGGGGTCACCACGTGACATCAGGAAGTGACCCCGCCCCTTGTCCCTATATAAGTGGCCGCGCAACATGTCCCGGCCATTACAAGCGGAGAGAGCGTCGTGTCAACATCGGGAGAAGAAGGAAGAAGAAGCAGAAGGCGGCGGCGGCGATGACAACAGCGACGAACCAGAAGACCGGGCCAACGCTAGTAAAAGAGCTGCAAGAAGATAGCAGAGGCCCGGCAGAAGAAAAGAAGAGCAGGACAAGACCCCCAAAGTCGGAAGAAGACTCCCAAAGTCAGAAGAAGACCCCCGGAGCTGTCTAATAAAGTACTTTAAAAACCTGTGTTGTGTTTTAACACTTTTTCCCTGAATGGGTAGGGGTACCATGTGCCCCATACTCATTCACATAGGTTGGGGGGGCCGAGATCTGGGGGCCCCCTTATTAAAGATGGCTCCCGGATTCCAATAAGCCCCCAGCAGACCCCGACAACCAACAGCTAGGGTTGTCGGGAAGAGGCCCTTGTCCTCATCAACATGGGGACAAGGTGCTTTGGGGTGGGGGGGGCCCCTTCCCTAAAGCACCACACCATGTTAAGGGCACGCAGCCTGGTACGGCTCAGGAGGGGGGTGCTCGCTCGTCCCCACCCCCTTTCCTGACCAGCCAGGCTGCGTGCTTGGATAAGGGTCTGGTATGGGCTTTGGGGGGGACCCCCACGCTGTTTTTTTGGCGTAGGGATTCCCCTTTAAATCCATACCAGGTGACGGGGCTAGCGAGGTGTCAATCTCACCGATGGAAGCGGCGGCATTGACTTCCTTCGCTAGTCCCGTCTACCTGGAGTCACATTCAAAATGAACGGACTGGACTCCATGTATGGGAAAGTCCGTTCATTTCAAAAGTCCCGCGGACTAGCACATGGACAGCCGGATTGACTTCTTTCTAAGTCCACCAGACTTTTGGGAAGAAAAAGTCAGCCGGAGCCCACACACGGCGGATTGTCCGGCGGATTCTGGTCCTCCGGACCAAGTCCGCCGGATAGTCCGATCGTGTGTACGTGGCATAAGAGTCTATACTCTGTCAGTGAAACCAGGGCATCAATATGGCAGGGGGTCAGCAATGGACCAGACTTTGTCTCAGCATAAGGTTCCTTTAAAGCCCAGCTTCCACTTAAAAAATATTTTTGGTTTTGGTTGGAGTTGGGAAAAACATATAACCTCTGTCAGTATTTCACTGGCGTCTGTATCCCTTTTGGGGAGATTTTATCTCATTTCCTGTCCTGGTGGCCAGTCAGGAAGTGGAGAGAGCTCCTCAACAGAGACACATACAGCCGATAGATGTTCCCGTCTTTCCCCACAACATTGTGTGTTTTTGTCTGGGCCCCTGTTTTTCATATTTCCTGCCTCGGCAAACCTCCCGGAGGTAATAGAAAATCTCCCCATTGGCTACAAAAACAGCAAGAATATCCTCTTTGTACTAAAAAAAGTTCTGTCTGGAGTCATACCAATAATGTCAGTTAATAGTAAGTCGGTGTATAAAAAAAAATCATTTCCAGGGTCTATAATTAGACGGGGTCTTGCTATTATTGGGTGAATCCGGCCTTCTGGTTCCTCCTCTGGCCCCAGACCCTTCACTAAGATCCCTCGCTCTCGCCCTCTGGCTGTGGACATCATGTGTCACATTATGGCTGTGAGTTGTGGATTGGTGTATATTTTCCATTCCGACCACCGGGGGGCGAGAGGAAGCTGGGGAAACACCTTGTAAAGAATGCACAAATCTCCCAAAGTCACCCCCAGCTGATGTCCATTTCTCCATGAACCTAGTGATGTCTTCATTTGGACCAATCATTTGTAGCCTCTTCTCATTAGCCGATGACCAGATGCCACAACGAAAGAGATATGACTGTAGTCTTTTGGTCACATCAGCGGAAATATTAGACAGCTCAATGCTTTGAACCCGGAGAAGATGTTGGCATTTTATAAAGATGTCTGACATTTCACGAGCGGCTTTGTAAAAGAGCTGGGGTAGATGGGGGGAGTTGGATGTCAGGATAACCCTGCTAAACCCCTCACCGGTCTCTGTTTTAATTTCCGCATCAGACTGACCCAGAATATCATCGATTTTGTCTTTCATGAATAAACTTACATAGGTGTGAGCTGCCGGATCCACAAGGAGCTCTGTAGAGAGAGACCTTTCCTCCAGATGATTTTTGGGATTAATTGCCGTTAATGAATTACCAGTGGGAGAGCTTGAAGATGACCCTCCGGCTGCCATGAGGGATGAGCGATTAGATGACCTTGCAGCCAAGTCCTCCAGGTTTCTCGGGTTTAAATGGAATTCGTCTGGAGAGGAGTTTTGGGGTTTTCCAGGCTTGGAATTTCCAAGGGTGCTCTTGGAATGTTTTGGGTTTGAGTTTAGTTCATCTGTAGAAGTGTTCTTGGGTTGTCCAGAGTTGAATTTGGTGCCATCACTGATGGTGCTCTTGGAATGATTTGTACTTGAGTTTAATTCATCTGTAGATGTGTTCTTGGGTTGTCCATAGCTGAATTTGGTGCCATCTCCCGTGGGGCTTTTGGAATAACTTGTATTTGAGTTTATTTCATCTGTAGATGTCTTCTTGGGTTGTCCAGAGCTGAATTTGGTGCCATCTCCAATGGTGCTTTTGGAATAACTTGTATTTGAGTTTATTTCATCTATAGATGTCTTCTTGGGTTGCTCAGAGCTGAATTTGGTGCCATCTTCGATGGTGCTCTTTGAATGATTTGGGCTTGAGTTGAATTCATCTATAGATGTCTTCTTGGGTTGTCCAGAGCTGAATTTGGTGCCATCTTCGATGGTGCTCTTTGAATGATTTGGGTTTGAGTTTATTTCATCTGTAGATGTCTTCTTGGGTTGTCCAGAGCTGAATTTGGTGTCATCTTTGATGGTGCTCTTTGAATGATTTGGGTTTGAGTTGAATTCATCTGTAGATGTCTTCTTGGGTTGTCCAGAGCTGAATTTGGTGCCATCTTCGATGGTGCTCCTTGAATGATTTGGGTTTGAGTTTAACTCATCTGTAGATGTCTTCTTGGGTTGTCCAGAGCTGAATTTGGTGCCATCTTCGATGGTGCTCTTTGAATGATTTGGGTTTGAGTTTAACTCATCTGTAGATGTGTTCTTGGGTTGTCCAGAGTTGAAATCAGATTCATCTCCGATGGTGCTGTTGGCATATTTTGGGTTGGAGATGAATTCATCTGCAACGGTGCTTTTGGGTTTACTTTGACTGGTGCTAGAGTCAGCTACAAAAGTGTCCTTGGGTCTTCTGGATTCAGCCAAGTCTTCTCCAAACTGTGTGCTGGCAAATGTGGTGCGACGGGCTAATCCTGGGCTATCAACTGTTTTTCCATTACTGGCTAGTGGTGAGTTCCTGTTTGGTATTCTGCCCTCATCTGCAGGTATCTTCTTGGGTGGTTTGGAATACAAATGTAGGTTAGCTGGGATCTTGTGGTGTTTTTTGATGGAGGTTGAGTCATCTGAAGATGTGTCCTTGGGTTTTCTTTGGCTGGAGCCATCTGAGCTATAACCTGGTCTTCCATTACTGCCCGAACCTCCGTCCTCACCAGCAGAAGTGTCATCCAGACTCAGCGCCATCAGTGGCTTGGAAACCTGCAGAACAGGACACAGCACTTAGTACACCTGTCATGAGAGAATTATATAGGCTGTCATTGCTGTCCTCCTTTACAGCATGCTTGTTCTGGGTCTATGAATAAAAAGTATTGGAACCAGACACAGCCAGGCAATTTAAAAATAGATTTTACACTATGGGGCATAGTTATAAAAAAAATATGCAGAGCTATTTGTCCTGTGAAGCTGTATTTACATTTGATCTGTAGGAATGCTGGCAAAAGCGAATGTTACTAAGCTATTTTCTCTCCAGGCCGAATGTGAATAAGGAAAATACCATATTATGGCCACTAGATGGAGCTGACTATCAGAGGAAATATTTATTTACCATAATCGTCAGCTCCACCTTCTAAGTAAAATGCGATATTTTCCCTATTCACGCTTTTCATATAAATAAAGAATATCTGACCTGGAGAGGAAATAGCCCAGTTGCATTTGATTTGCCAGGATTTGCCTAGAATGAATGCAGAGTGCCTTGAAAAAGTATTCATACCCCTTGAAACATTCCACATTTTCTCATGTTACAACCAAAAACGTAAATGTATTTTATTGGGATTTTATGTGATGGACCAACACAAAGTGTCTCATAATTGTGAAGTGCAAGGAAAATTATATATTATACAAATAAATACCGTATTTATCGGTGTATAACACGCACCTTTTCCCCCCTGAAAACAGAGGGTAAATCGTGCCTGCGTGTTATACGCCAATATATATTTTTTTCGATCGTGGGGGGGGGGGGTGCGGGGATCGGGCGGTCCGCCTCATTGGGCCGCCCCGGCCTTCCTGGCCCTGGTTCAGAAAATGCCAGCCCCCTCCCACACACCGTATCCCCCCGCGTCACCCCTGATGCCGGTACCTGTAAACAGAAGCCGCCCGTTCTGGCTGCTCTCCTCCTCCCGCTCCGCCTCCTCCTCAAATTGTAGATTTTGATTGGAGGAGGCGGCTTCTCAATTGAGATCTTTCGTGTACCCGGTCATGTGACTCTCCTCTGCTCATTGATAGTCACATGACCGTTCTCCTCCATCATTTTCCTTCCACTTCACAATTATGTGACACTTTGTGTTGGTCCATCACATAAAATCCCAATAAAATACATTTATGTTTTTGGTTGTAACATGACAAAATGCGGAACATTTCAAGGGGTATGAATACTTTTTCAAGGCGCTGTATCTGCAGTATCACATAGTGAATTCACTGCATGCGTTGTTTCTATTTATACATTGTTTTTGTTTCTTTATATTTGGGGATACACATCTGGGCGGGGCTAATGATATACTGTATATACAAACAATTGCAAGTGAAAACCTACCTGGAGGCTGCATTCCCATCTGAGCGTTGCAGAAAAGCATATTTGTGCGCACTTTCCCAGAACGTGCCATTAACATGCGTTGCACTTTTGGTGCCATTAAGGCCCCATTCACATGTGCGCGTCGCATGAACGTGCATTTTTCGTGGCTTTTTTATTTTTTTTTGCACATTTTTTGCATGCATAGGGCAGCCCATTCACTTAACAATTTTTGGCACAGCAAGCGCAATGCACGTCTTTCGCGCGTTCCAGAAACGTCCGTTTCTCTGTGCGTTCCCAGAATGCGCAGCGGTGAATGCAGCCTAATGGTTGATGGCACCCCAAACGTAGCTGGAAGATGCAACTTTTTTCGCAAAACGCGCAACAAACCCGCCAAAAATTTGTGGTAGAGTGCAAAGCTCAACACCCATAAACACTTCTTTTGGCGTGTTTGTCGGGTGTAGGGAAGCCCCTTCGAGTACATAGGCTGCCCTATGCATGTTTGCGCAAAAACACACAAAAAAAAGCGCATAGAAAAATGTGCATTCACGCGATGATCACATGTGAATAGGGCCCGACTGCTAACTTGTTTGATGTAATTATTCCTCCAGAGCTAAGCGCTTTCCCCCGACTTGTTCATTCCACGACTTAGTTGGGCAGGCAGAACACTTTGGTGGGGGTGGGTCAGCCACGCCTCTTGACCCTTGACCTCTGGAGGCATGCCTTCTGACTTTTGACACACAGTTCTCCCTGCATACCCCCTCTGCTCCCTAGCTCCCCCCAGTGCTCTCTGGTCCTCCGTGCTCCCCCACTGTGCTGTCCAGTCCCCCATTCCTGTGCTCCCTGGCTCCCCCACAGTGCTGTCTAGTTCCCCCCCCCCCACTGCTCCCCAGCTCCCACTCAGTGCTCTCTGGTCCCCTCTGTGCTCCCTGGCTCCCCCATGCCCCCCCCCCACTGTCATGTCCAGGCGCCCACCCCCCAATGCTCTCAACCTCCCCCCCCAGTGCTCTGTACTCCCTGGCTCCCCCCCACCCCCCCCCCCACAGTGCTCTCTGGTCCCCTCTGTGCTCCCTGGCTCCCCCATGCTCTCCCCTCCACTGTCATGTCCAGGCGCCCACCCCCCACTGCTCTGAACCTCCCCCCCAGTGCTCTGTACTCCCTGGCTCCCCCCCCCCCACTGATATCCCCCCCACAGTGCTCTCTGGTCCTCCCTGTCTCTCCCCATACTCTCCCCCCAGTGCTCTCTGACCCCGTGCTCCCTGGCTCCCCCCAACAGTGCTCTCCAGCCCCCCAGAGCTCTCCAGCCCCCCGTGCTCCCTAACCCCTCCCAGTTCTACCTCCACCCCCAGTGCTCTCTGCCCCCTGTGCTGTCCAGTCCCCCTCCCAGTGCTCTCTGCCCCCCATGCTCCCTGGCTCCCGCTGTGCTTTCAACTTCCCCCCGTGCTCTCCAGCTCCCCTTTGTGCTTTCCAGCCCCCACTTTTCTCCCTGGCTCCCCCCATGCTCTGAATGAATGAGCATTCATTCACCCCACTATACTATCCAGCTCCCCCCAGTGATTTTCAACTCCCCCCACCCCCATGTGCTCCCTGGCTCCCCCCATGCTCTCCACCACACTGTGCAATCCAGCTCCCCCGGTGCTCTCCACCCCCCACCCTCCCTATGCTCTTCTGCCCCTTCCCCAGTACTCTCTGGCCCCTATGCTCTCCATCACCCCCCCCCATGCTCTCTGCCCCTGCCAGGCTCCCCACTCCCGCCAGTGCACCCCCCTAGTGCTCTCCAGCTCCCCCAGTGCTCTCTTCCCCCATGCTCTCCACTCCCCCAGTGCTCATGCCCCCCACACTCTCGCCCCCCCTCTGCCTCGACCCTAACCCTGACCCCAACCCTAACCCTACCCCTAACCTTAACCCTAAGCCCCAACCCTAATGCCTAACACTAACAGCATAGCAAATATTGTGGAGAATGGATTACAGAGAAAGGACATGTGTGGACCACCAGCACCTACCTGAGTCCCCCGGCACTGCGGACGGCTCACTGCCAGCGGGTAGGTGTATCCTTCGATATCTAGTTGGTGCCTCCGGCTCAGGACTCGATTTGCCACTGCAGGGACCAACATCTACATTAATAAATGCATTACATCACGACGCCACCACTAAGGGCGGCTTCACATGGCGCTGCTAACCTGTGGGGGTTTTCATGCAGGCAGGGCCGTCTTTAAGGCAGGGCAAAAGGGGCAGCTTCCCTGGGCCCTGTCATTGTTGTGGGGGCCCAAAGCAGCTGCCTCATACTTGTCAACTATCCCAGTTTAAATTCCCTTGTCCCTTGAAGTTTTAGTCCTGTGCTGTGTCCTGATATCTCAGTGTGAAGTGCTGGTAGTAATGCTGCCCAGCTCTGCCCTATTGTTGTGTACAGATGACTCACCTGCAGACCCTGTGTTTACATGTAAATAACTGGCATTAAATAGCTGCGGCCGGCGGCATTGATATGTAAATAAAGGCGGCATTCATATGTATATCATGCCCCCCTGCAGTGAGGAGATGATGTGCTGTAACGTCTAGCAACCACAAGTCAACAAGTCAGTGAGCAGTATTACTGTACAGTAATCTCTAGCAATCAATTAACAAGAAGAAATCATGTGCTGTAACCTCTAGCAACTAATGAGTGAGCCGAAATGTGTGCTGTAACCTCTAGCAACCAGTCAGTAGGCAGTAATGATATGCTGTAACCTCTAGCAACCAATCGCAATTGCTGCCTGATCTGATACAGTAAACAGATTTTAAGTCTAGCTGCTATTTATTGTATGTCTCAGAGCAGGTGGAGAGTGAAATTGCATGGGGAGGGGGGCAACAAATTTTTTTCCAATCAATATTAAAGACGGCTCTGCATGCAGGTTGGCTGCTCTTTCCTATAGACTTATAGGATGTCCGGACGTTTTTGGTGCGGCTTCAGAAAGCGCATCAAAGATGCAGCATGCAGGAGTTTTGCTGCTCTTTCTGAAGCCGCACCAAAACCACAGGACATCCGCTACTGGGAGGGGAGAACTTCTAATATGTTTTTAAAATTTCTGGGCAGTCATTTTGGCCACTTCTACTAACCTTCTTCGTGACCGAAGGTCAGAATGGCCACGCCCTCTTCCTCTGTGGGGTAGCGCACATCAACTTCGCCGTCACCTCCATTGCTGCGCTGGAGGAAGTGTATGAGCAGCTTATCTCGCACCACTTTATAATAAAGACTGGTGGGAATACCAGAAACCTGCAGAACGAGACTATCGCCCATAGTGACCGAGTCCCTGTAGAAAAAAGGAAATTATTATAAAAAAAAAGCCCAGCACTTTGAGTTTTGATCAGGGGTTTGGGAGGATATAACATCCACGGCCGGAACAAGGGGTGGGCCAGCGGGGCGGCTGCCCTGGGTACTTTGGTATCATGTGAGGTGGGGGGAGGGGCACTGCAAGGAGATTGTGGGAGGGGATTTGTGTTGGGAGGGGAAATTTGAGGGGTGGCAGGGGGTAAGAATTTTTCTAGGAGGGGAAATTAGGGGGGAGTGCTAGGAATGGGGATTTGGGGGGGGGGGGGGGTGTGTTTGGAGGGGGGATATGGGAAGAGGATTTGTTCTAGGAGGAGGAATTTGGGGGGGGGGGCGGTTGTGCTAGAAGAGGTGATATGGTAGATGGGGGACGGAATTAGTACTGGGGGGACATTTTTTGGGGGGGGGGAGAATTTGTGCTAGTAGGGATGATTGAGGGGTATTTGTACTAGGAGGGGAAATTTCAGGGGGAGGATTTGTGCTAGGAGATGGGATTTAGGGGAGAATTTGTGCTGGGAGGGGGGATTTGGAGAAGAGGATTTGTGCTCCGATGGAAAATTTGAGGGGTAGAGGATTTGTGCTAGGAGGAATGATTTTTTCTGCGAAAGGGGGGATTGTGCTGAGAGTATTTGGAGAGAGAGGATTTACGCTTGGGGGGGAATGGGGGTGGCAATCATTTGTGCTGGAATGGGGGATTTCAGCAGGGGGCAGATTTGTACTGGGGGGGGGGGGGATTTATGCTTAGGGGGTGAGCATGCAGATTAGTGCTCAATTTTCTTTGGGGGGGGGGTTTACTGACACATAATGCTCAAACATCTTACTTTGGTATTTTTGCCCTGGATTCTAGATGACCTTGTCCCGGCACTCATCCATCAAGATCTGTAAAGCTTTTGTGCCTCTGTGTCTCCCTGTCCCAGTGACACTGACAATTTAAGAGACCGCAGATGGTACAGCAGTACAAAATTAGCCAGAAGCAGGAAAATTTTAATGAGGGAGAATTGGCCAAAATGTACTAACGACAACTAACGAGTACAGGCAGGAAATTTACTACAGGAATTAAAAGACAGCTCTCAGGGCTGGGCTCAGCAATTCCTTCTCTGAGTTGGCCGCTCAGCTGTCGGCTAATTGCCAGCTCCTATCTCTCCACAGTGACTCACCTGTTGATGATATCCTGCTCATCAGTCCTGCCTACTTAAGCCATCCAGTCCAGATGATCTCTGCCTTCGCCTTGGTCACATCTGTAGAGATGCTCTCCCGTGTTCCTGTTAAAGACTTGTTTGACTGACATTCCTTCTGGCTCCAGATCCTGCTTGCTGTTCTACTACGCTCATCTCTGGCTCCCTGACGTTTTGGCTTGTCTGACTATCCGTTCCGGTTCCTGAACTCTGGCTATGTTTTGACTACGTTTACTCTGTTTACCTTTTCTTATTATTATTAAACAAGTGAGATTTAACTGTAATTCTGTCTAAGTCTGATTCATAGTTTCTGACAACAGCAATGTAAAGTTGGCCAGCAGCAGGCAATGTTTATGAATGAGCCTAGGCCCTAATTTACTAGAGACAAAGAGCACAGGCTGAGGGTCTACTACAAGAATTAAGAGATGGCAGATGAGACAGCAGTGTAAAATTGATCAGCAGCAAGGCAATATTTATGAGCAAGGTTAGGCCCTAATTTCCTAGAGATGAAGAGCACAGGCCGAGGGACTACGACAAGAATTAAAAGATGACAAGTGAGACAGCATTGTAAAGTTGGCCTGCAGCAACGCGGTGTTACTGAGCAAGGCTAGGCCCTAATTTACTAGAGACAAAGAGCACACAAATGTTTGCTACAAAACATTAGGAAACCCAGTGTAAAACTCACCAGGAATATTATGCCTAACCAGTGTATGCCTGACTTTTATTATATCTATGGGGATAAGAGGTGCGGTGAAAGTGTTTTGGTGCACACTGCTCTGTGAACAAATGGCAGCTCCAAGAACAGATGGTCAATAACAAGTAAATCTTGTATTTTCAGAACCTCAACTTAAAAAAGTCCAATTAACCACTTGCCGACTGGCCAACAGTAATTTTACTGGTGGCTTTAGCAGGATTTGTGATGTACGCATATGTCACCCCACTCATGTGCACAGCAATCCAGACACAGTGGATTCTGGTACTCAGTATTGGGCCGCTGTGAGAGGCCCAGATATCAGCTGATCGCTATTCGATCACGTTACACAGTAAACAACAGTGATGAATGGAATATATTCATGACATCATTGTTTACGACTGTGTGAAATCTGTGATTGGTCTTCAGCGATCACATGGTACCTGAACCAATCACAGAACCCTGTACTATGTGATAGCTGTGTAGCACCTTGGAGTTTAGTCAGGGAGCTCCTCACAAATTTATTTGCCAGGAGTAGTTATCCTGGTTGATTGTTAGAGATCTATTGATAACTCCCTAAGTTTGGCCTCGTTGCGCTTTTCTCTTCTACCACTAGGTGGCTGGGTACTTGGTGGTACTAGATATGGGAAGGGCAACCCAAGGTCAGGTTATGGGTATATGGAGTATCTCAGCCAATGGGCAGGGGTTTTCTTGAGTCCATTGGCCTGCTGGGAGAGCCTACAGTCAGGTCCATAAATATTGGGACAGCGACACAATTCTAATCTTTTTGGCTCTATACACCACCACAATGGATTTGAAATTAAACAAACACGATGTGCTTTAACTGCAGACTTTCAGCTTTAATTTAAGGGTATTTACATCCAAATCAGGTGAACAGTGTAGGAATTACAACAGTTTGTATATGTGCCTCCCACCCTTTAAGGGACCAAAAGTAATGGGACAATTGGCTGCTCAGTTGTTCCATGGCCAGGTGTGTGTTATTCCCTTATTATCCCATTTACAAGGAGCAGATAAAAGGTCCAGAGTTCGTTTCAAGTGGGCTATTTGCATTTGGAATCTGTTGCTGTCAACTCTCAATATGAGATCCAAAGAGCTGTCACTATCAGTGAAGCCATCATTAGGCTGAAAAAACTAAAACAAACCCATCAGAGAGATTGCAAAAACATTAGGTGTGGCCAAATCAACTGTCTGGAACATCCTTAAAAAGAAAGAACGCACCGGTGAGCGCGGCAACACCAAAAGACCCGGAAGACCACGGAAAACAACTGTGGTGGATGACCGAAGAATTCTTTCCCTGGTGAAGAAAACACCCTTCACAACAGTTGGCCAGACCAAGAACACTCTCCAGGAGGTAGGTGTATGTGTGGAACACTCTCCAGGAGGTAGGTGTATGTGTGGAAACACTCTCCAGGAGGTAGGTGTATGTGTGGAACACTCTCCGGGAGGTAGGTGTATGTGTGGAACACTCTCTGGGAGGTAGGTGTATGTGTGGAACACTCTCCAGGAGGTAGGTGTATGTGTGGAACACTCTCCAGGAGGTAGGTGTATGTGTGGAACACTCTCCAGGAGGTCGGTGTATGTGTGGAACACTCTCCAGGAGGTCGGTGTATGTGTGGAACACTCTCCAGGAGGTCGGTGTATGTGTGGAACACTCTCCAGGAGGTAGGTGTATGTGTGGAACACTCTCCAGGAGGTCGGTGTATGTGTGGAACACTCTCCAGGAGGTAGGTGTATGTGTGGAACACTCTCCAGGAGGTAGGTGTATGTGTGTCAAAGTCACCAATCAAGAGAAGACTTCACCAGAGTGAATACAGAGGGTTCACCACAAGATGTAAACCATTGGTGAGCCTCAAAAACAGGAAGGCCAGATTAGAGTTTGCCAAACAACATCTAAAAAAGCCTTCACAGTTCTGGAAGAACATCCTATGGACAGATGAGACCAACTTGTAGCAGAGTGATGGGAAGAGTATGGAGAAGGAAAGGAACTGCTCATGATCCAAAGCATACCACCTCATCAGTGAAGCATGGTGGTGGTAGTGTCATGGCGTGGGCATGTATGGCTGCCAATGGAACTGGTTCTCTTGTATTTATTGATGATGTGACTGCTGACAAAAGCAGCAGGATGAATTCTGAAGTGTTTCGGGGAATATGATCGGCTCATATTCAGCAAAATGCTTCAGAACTCATTGGACGGCGCTTCAGAGTGCAGATGGACAATGACCAGATGCATACTGCGAAAGCAACCAAAGAGTTTTTTTAAGGGAAAGAAGTGGAATGTTATGCAATGGCCAAGTCAATCACCTGACCTGAATCCGATTGAGCATGAATTTCACTTGCTGAAGACAAAACTGAAGGGAAAATGCCCAAGAACAAGCAGGAACTGAAGACAGTTGCAGTAGAGGCCTGGCAGAGCATCACCAGGGATGAAACCCGGCGTCTGGTGATGTCTATGGTGGCGTCTGGTGATGTCTATGGTGGCGTCTGGTGATGTCTCTGGTGGAGTCTGGTGATGTCTATGGTGGCGTCTGGTGATGTCTATGGTGGCGTCTGGTGATGTCTATGGTGGCGTCTGGTGATGTCTATGCATTCCAGACTTCAGGCTGTAATTGACTGCAAAGGATTTGCAACCAAGTATTAAAAAGTGAAAGTTTGATGGATGATTTTTAATCTGTCACATTACTTTTGGTCCCTTAAAAAGTAGGAGGCACATATACAAACTGTTGTAATTCCTACACCGTTCACCTGATTTGGATGTAAATACCCTCAAATTAAAGCTGAAGTCTGCAGTTAAAGCACATCTTGTTCATTTCATTTCAAATTCATTGTGATGTATAGAGCCAAAAAGATTAGAATTGTGTTGATGTCCCAATATTTATGGACCTGACTGTATATATTCGGGTGGAGTCAGGTGATCTGTGTCCTGTGCCACCTGGGCGGCTGTCTGGGTGGACGTGTGTTGTACTGCCCGGGCTTCTAGGCCGCAGATTGTGCCTATCCTGGGCACAACTGGCTGCTAGGCTTTCTGAGGGCCTATCCAGAAGCAAGAGAGCAGCGCAGGGTTGGGATTGCGGTTTGCAGTTCAACCAACAGTGACGGTTCTGCCAGCCGGACAACCTGTCGTGGTCGGAGGCAGAGGGTAAGGGACTTATTAACCGGAGACCACAGTGAGTAACTGAAGCAAGTACCGGAGCAGCGTTCTCACCAACCGGTGACGGTGAAGAATCGGGACACTTCAGTGGGTATCAAGCTAGGGACCCAACCAGCGGAGGCTTGCAGAGCAGCCTTGTGTGTCAAGCCAGGGACCGAGCAGGCCAGAGGGCTGAAGCTTGAGAGATATCTAGAGTGCCAAGCTAGGGACCCAGCAGAGAAGTGGGGGTGAAGCTTGAGAGATATCTAGAGTGCCAAGCTAGGAACCCAGCAGAGAAGTGGGGGTAAAGCTTGAGAGATATCTAGAGTGCCAAGCTAGGAACCCAGCAGAGAAGTGGGGGTGAAGCTTGAGAGATATCTAGAGTGCCAAGCTAGGAACCCAGCAGAGAAGTGGGAGTGAAGCTTCAGAGATATCTAGAGTGCCAAGCTAGGAACCCAGCAGAGAAGTGGGGGTGAAGCTTGAGAGATATCTAGAGTGCCAAGCTAGGAACCCAGCAGAGAAGTGGGGGTGAAGCTTGAGAGATATCTAGAGTGCCAAGCTAGGAACCCAGCAGAGAAGTGGGGATGGAGCTTGAGAGATATCTAGAGTGCCAAGCTAGGAACCCAGCAGAGAAGTGGGGGTGAAGCTTGAGAGATATCTAGAGTGCCAAGCTAGGGACCCAGCAGAGAAGTGGGAGTGAAGCTTGAGAGATTTCTAGAGTGCCAACTAGGAACCCAGCAGAGAAGTGGGGGTGAAGCTTGAGAGATATCTAGAGTGCCAAGCTAGGAACCCAGCAGAGAAGTTGGGGTGAAGCTTGAGAGATATCTAGAGTGCCAAGCTAGGAACCCAGCAGAGAAGTGGGGGTGAAGCTTGAGAGATATCTAGAGTGCCAAGCTAGGAACCCAGCAGAGAAGTGGGGGTGAAGCTTGAGAGATATCTAGAGTGCCAAGCTAGGAACCCAGCAGAGAAGTGGGAGTGAAGCTTCAGAGATATCTAGAGTGCCAAGCTAGGAACCCAGCAGAGAAGTGGGGGTGAAGCTTGAGAGATATCTAGAGTGCCAAGCTAGGAACCCAGCAGAGAAGTGGGGGTGAAGCTTGAGAGATATCTAGAGTGCCAAGCTAGGAACCCAGCAGAGAAGTGGGGGTGGAGCTTGAGAGATATCTAGAGTGCCAAGCTAGGAACCCAGCAGAGAAGTGGGGGTGAAGCTTGAGAGATATCTAGAGTGCCAAGCTAGGGACCCAGCAGAGAAGTGGGAGTGAAGCTTGAGAGATTTCTAGAGTGCCAAGCTAGGAACCCAGCAGAGAAGTGGGGGTGAAGCTTGAGAGATATCTAGAGTGCCAAGCTAGGAACCCAGCAGAGAAGTTGGGGTGAAGCTTGAGAGATATCTAGAGTGCCAAGCTAGGAACCCAGCAGAGAAGTGGGGGTGAAGCTTGAGAGATATCTAGAGTGCCAAGCTAGGAACCCAGCAGAGAAGTGGGGGTGAAGCTTGAGAGATATCTAGAGTTCCAAGCTAGGAACCCAGCAGAGAAGTGGGGGTGAAGCTTGAGAGATATCTAGAGTGCCAAGCTAGGAACCCAGCAGAGAAGTGGGGGTGAAGCTTGAGAGATATCTAGAGTGCCAAGCTAAGAACCCAGCAGAGAATTGGGGGTGAAGCTTGAGAGATATCTAGAGTGCCAAGCTAGGAACCCAGCAGAGAAGTGGGGGTGACGCTTCAGGAAGATACTACAGTGAAGATTGGAGGAGCTCAAAGGTTTAAGTGGCAGTGAATCATGTAGTCTAGTGAGAGAGACTGGGAGCTCAGTGGGCTGAAGAACTACAGGGATCGATTGTAGTGGAAGTGAAGGAACTATTACACTTTGTGTTAGGAACTGTTAAAGACCATTGCCATAGGAGACAGCATTCATGCACATGCAGATGTGGCGTCTTGCTGGATGCCTTTCCCTGCATGGCTCTCCTCCTATTGAAGTCTCTGAGTCTGCCAATTAATTTTGCAACTACCTAAGGGTGTCCTGGCCCTAACCCTTTCTCCCCCAAAAAGTTTGTTTTAGATTCAAGAAGTGTCTGGCGCCCAATAACCTTAACTACTCTGCACCCACCATGCCTCACAACCCACCATATACAGAAGGATGTCAACTATCCCTGGCCCTGGAGGTTCTCATTAGATCAAAGGAGGCCTGGGACCTTGCTACAGCTGTATGCAATCACAGGATCACAATAGTAAATAAGGAGTCATGAAAGTCATTCATGACAGTTAAAAACTATTGCTGTTACATTGATCATCAGTGACCATCACTGTAAAAAGCAATCACAGTGTTCTTCTCCTTCTTCTCTTCTTCTTCTTCCTTCCGATGTTGCCACAACGCTCTCTCTGGCCGCAATGGCAGGGACGCGTTGTGTGGCGACTTGTATAGGTATAAGGGGCGGGGTCACCGGGGTGATGTCACATGGTGACCCCGCCTCTTATGATGTCACAGTCCCAGCATCCCCCGGGACTGTGACATCATAAGAGGCGGGGTCACCATGTGACATCAGCCGGTGACCCCGCCCCTATATAAGTGGCCGCGCAACACATACTGGCCATTACAAGCGGAGACAGCATTGTGTCAACATCAGGAGAAGAAGAAGCAGAAGAAGCAGAAGGCGGCGGCGACGACGACAACGAACCAGAAACCCGGGCCAACGCTAGTAAAAGAGCTGCAAGAAGATAGCGGAGGCCCGGCAGAACAAACGAAGAGTGGGACAAGACCCCCGAAGTCGGAAGAAGACCCCCGGAGCTGTCTAATAAAGTACTTTAAAAACCTGTGTTTGTGTTTTTTTTTTTTAACACTTTTTCCCTTAGGTGAATGGGTAGGGGTACCATGTACCCCATACTCATTCACATAGGGTGGGGGGCCGGGATCTGGGGGCCCCCTTATTAAAGGGGGCTCCCAAAAATTCCGATAAGCCCCCACCCGCAGACCCCGACAACCAACGGCCTGGGTTGTAGGGAAGAGGCCCTTGTCCTCATCAACATGGGGACAAGGTGCTTTGGGGTGGGGGGCCTGCAGAGCGCTCGCGCTCGCTGCAATATGAAAATTTGTTTTTCCTATTGCAGCCAGCGCAAGATGTACAGTACCCTGTCGCCGATAACCGAGAAACATTCTCGCGGGCAGGTGCTGTAGCTACCCTTGCGTCGTATTTGGACCAGCATACAGACAAACAGGTTTCCCACTAGGAATTGAGTCCGGCGGAGTTCCGGCGGGAAAATTTAAAACATGTTCTTTTTCTAAAGTCCGTCGTATTTTTGGCATGCAAAGGTCCGATGGAGCCCACACACAATCGGAATGTCCGACGGAACAAATCCGTCGGACATTCCGTTGCTGTAAAAAAGTCTGGTTGTGTGTACGTGGCATTAGAAGATATAGAGGGGATGGGACTGGCAGTCAAGCTAAGGAAGGGTTGGGCCTGGTGAGACTGGCAGTCAAGCTAAGAAAGGGTAAGGCCTGGCAAGACAGGCAGTCAAATTAAGGAAGGGTGGTACCTGGTGGGACTGACAGTCAAGCTAAGGAAGGGTCAGACCTGGCAAGACTGGCAGTCAAACTAAGGAAGGGTAGGACCTGGCGACACTGGCAGTCAAGCTAAGTAAGGGTAGGACCTGGTGACACTGGCAGTCAAGCTAAGGAAGGGTGGTACCTGGTGAGATTGGCAGTCAAGCTAAGGAAGGGTCAGACCTGGTAAGACTGGCAGTCAAACTAAGGAAGGGTTGGACCTGGTGAGACTGGCAGTCAAGCTAAGTAAGGGTGGTACCTGGTTAGACTGGGAGTCAAGCTAAGGAAGGGTTGGGCCTTGTGAGACTGGCAGTCAAACTAAGGAAGGGTAGAACCTGGTGAGACTGTCAGTCAAGCTAAGGAAGGGTGGTATCTGGTGGGACTGGCAGTCAAGCTAAGTAAGGGAAGGACCTGGTGAGACTGGCAGTGAAGCTAAGGAAGGGTTGGACCTGGTGAGACTGGAAATCAAGCTAAGGAAGGGTCATACCTGGTGGGACTGGCAGTCAAGCTAAGGAACGCTGGGACTGGCAGTCAAGCTAAAAAAGAGTTAGACCTGGTGAGACTGGCAGTAATTCTAAGGCCGGCCATAGGCAGAGCAAATTTCTTTCCTGCAACCATGGGTGTTATGCCAGGTAAAATGGATCCTTTTTTCTTGGACATCCTCCACTTACATCCTCCTTTAGTAGCAATATATTTTCTTTTTCCTCCAAAAACCCAAAAGCATCAAGCAGCAAACCATGTCACAGGGACCAGAAATATGGATTCCAGTAAACACGTTTTGCCCCGCTTATGGGCATCTTTAAGAATGGCTGGTTGCTACCAATAGGTGGACCTTGGGTTGGAGGCTTCATCACACTCAAAACTCACTCTAGGCTCCAGGACCAAGATCAGGACTTGCCTAGCCCTGGGTGAAACCAGTACCTTTTCGTGACCCTGTGACCCAGTCTCATCTCTGGTTAGTGAATCCATATGTAATGGACCTCAGTCCTCAACAGGACTATGTCCGCTGTAAATGCTTCCTCTGCCCGGTACCACACGATCCAAGACCCTTTAGCCCACCCAGTCACTAGCCGTAACTCAGTGTAGGGTGAAAAACATCAGACTCTTTATTCAAACACATGTAACAACAGATATACAACTCAGGGACACTCCCCCCTTGGATTCAGGGCGGGGTAAACTGTCCAACAACAATAGACACACAGGTCAGGTGTATTCAAACATCTCATCAGTAAACAGTCTCATCAGCAGAGAGTGGCTGCTGGACGAATCCCCCCCTCTCCACATAGACATACATCCCATAATATGCTTTTCTCCCAAGGCCGACAGACACAACAGAACCATGGAATACAACCACAGCCAAAGTGACTCCCGTCACAGTGACACTTGGCGCAAACAGTTTGGAGCTGGGGAACAGTAGGGCAATCAGGGGAAGTAGGGTCCCTGTGACACCATACATACCCAACTGCCCTCTGACTGCCTTTTACACCCCGACATAGCACTAGCCTGTCACGGGGGTCATGAAAATACCATCACAGCTATTGCAAAGTGCAAAAGGTTTCCATCTAGTGGACCAAATGTGATATTTTACTAATTCTGGCTATTTTTCTGAATGAAAGACATTAAGTTCAAACCTGGCATTGTCATCTCTATGATGAAGCTGACATTCTACACACTGGACGTCACTTGGTTGAGGAGTGAGAAGAGGAGTCTGAGTGACGGTTACACTGGAGTGACCAGGGCTGTCTTAATGAGTGGGCACACCTGGGCAGTGACCAGGGGCCCCAGCTGCATGGGGGGCCCCTGCACTTTCCCCAAAGCAGCTGGTCCTTGAGCCCATGCTGCCCTGAAATTGGGGGCCCAATGATGGCACTGAGAGTGATGGATACACAGGGGAGGCAGGCTGGCAGCGAGGGGCGGGGCTGGAGCGCCAGTGATGCTCTGACCCCACCACATACAGCTTTAATGCTCGGGACTCGAAGGCTGCAGGGTATGAGCTGAAGTGGGAGCTGCTAAGTTGGCAGCACTTAGAGCCCACCTGCGGAAGTAGCATTGTGGATGGTGTCATAATTTGCACCGAAGGGCTTGGAATGCCCAGAGGGATGCTCCCTCCTCCACCCCTCCTTCTGCCTGCTTGATTGGTATGGGTCCAGTGGTAGAGGTGGGCACATAGCCAAAAGTTCACATGCACTGTATCTCCACTGGAAAAGGTGGTATTACATGGATGGAATAATGGTGCTGGGGGATATCAAGAGTGTATGGGGGGAAAACAATGCTCACAGGCGATCTGGGGTGCATAGGGAGTAGCAATGCTTGGGGTATCTTGGGTGGCGATAGTGCTAGAGGTATCAGACATATCGAGAGGCCACAGTGTAGGGGGTATCAGGGATGTAGTGGGGTCACAATACAAGGGGTATCTTATGGTATATGGTAACAGTGCTGGGGGAATAACTAGGGTGTAGAGGGGTCAAATTCCTTGGGCATATCTAGGCTGTAGAGGGGTCAGAGTGCTGGGGGATATCTGGGATGTAGAGGGGTCAGAGTGCTGGAGGGATATCTGGGGTGTAGAGGGGTCAGAGTGCTGGGGGGATATCTGTGGTGTGAGGGGTCAGAGTGCTGGGGTGATATCTGGTGTGTAGAGGGGTCAGAGTGCTGGGGGGATATCTGGGGCGTAGAGGGGTCAGAGTGCTGGGGGAATAACTGGGGTGTAGAGGGGTCAAATTCCTGGGGGGATATCTGGGATGTAGAGGGGTCAGAGTGCTGGGGGGATATCTGGGATGTAGAGGGGTCAGAGTGCTGGGGGGATGTCTGGGGTGTAGAGGGGTCAGAGTGCTGGGGGGATATCTGGGGCGTGGAAAGGGTCAGAGTGCTGGGGGGATATCTGGGATGTAGAGGGGTCAGAGTGCTGGGAGGATATCTGGGGTGTAGAGGGGTCAGAGTGCTGGGGGGATATCTGGGGTGTAGAGGGGTCAGAGTGCTGGGGGGATATCTGCGGTGTGAGGGGTCAGAGTGCTGGGGGGATATCTGGGGCATAGAGGGGTCAGAGTGCTGGGGGGATATCTGGGGTGTAGAGGGGTCAGAGTGCTGGGGGGATATCTGCGGTGTGAGGGGTCAGTGTGCTGGGGTGATATCTGGGGTGTAGAGGGGTCAGAGTGCTGGGGGGATATCTGGGATGTAGAGGGGTCAGAGTGCTGGGGGGGGATATCTGCGGTGTGAGGGGTCAGTGTGCTGGGGGGATATCTGGGGTGTAGAGGGGTCAGAGTGCTGGGGTGATATCTGGGGTGCAGGGTCAGAGTGCTGGGGGGATATCTGGGCCGTAGAGGGGTCAGAGTGCTGGGGGGATATCTGGGATGTAGAGGGGTCAGAGTGCTGGGGGGATATCTGGGGTGTAGAGGGGTCAGAGTGCTGGGGGGATATCTGCGGTGTGAGGGGTCAGTGTGCTGGGGTGATATCTGGGGTGTAGAGGGGTCAGAGTGCTGGGGGGATATCTGGGGCATAGAGGGGTCAGAGTGCTGGGGGATATCTGGGGTGTAGAGGGGTCAGAGTGCTGGGGGGATATCTGCGGTGTGAGTGGTCAGTGTGCTGGGGTGATATCTGGGGTGTAGAGGGGTCAGAGTGCTGGGGGGATATCTGGGGCATAGAGGGGTCATAGTGCTGGGGGGATATCTGGGATGTAGAGGGGTCAGAGTGCTGGGGGGATATCTGGGATGTAGAGGGGTCAGAGTGCTGGGGGATATCTGGGGTGTAGAGGGCTCAGAGTGCTGGGGGGATATCTGGGGCGTAGAGGGGTCAGAGTGCTGGGGGGATATCTGGGATGTAGAGGGGTCAGAGTGCTGGGGGGATATCTGGGGCGTAGAGGGGTCAGAGTGCTGGGCTGATATCTGGGATGTAGAGGGGTCAGAGTGCTGGGGGGATATCTGGGGTGTAGAGGGATCAGGGTGCTGGGGGGATATCTGGGATGTAGAGGGGTCAGAGTGCTGGGGGGATATCAGGGATGTAGAGGGGTCAGAGTGCTGGGGGGATATATGGGGTGTAGAGGGGTCAGAGTGCTGGGAGGATATCTGGGGTGTAGAGGGGTCAGAGTGCTGGGGGGATATCTGGGATGTAGAGGGGTCAGAGTGCTGGGAGGATATCTGGGGTGTAGAGGGGTCAGAGTGCTGGGGGGATATCTGGGATGTAGAGGGGTCAGAGTGCTGGGGGGATATCTGGGGTGTAGAGGGGTCAGAGTGCTGGGGGGATATCTGGGGTGTATAGGGGTTAGAGTGCTGGGGGGATATCTGGGGTGAAGAGGGCTCAGAGTGCTGGGGGGGTATCTGGGGTGTAGAGGGATCAGGGTGCTGGGGGGATATCTGGGATGTAGAGGGGTCAGAGTGCTGAGGGGATATCTGGGGTGTAGAGGGGTCAGAGTGCTGGGGGGATATCTGGGATGTAGAGGGGTCAGAGTGCTGGGGGGATATCTGGGGTGTAGAGAGGTCAGAGTGCTGGGGGAATATCTGGGGTGTAGAGGGGTCAGAGTGCTGGGGGGATATCTGGGATGTAGAGGGGTCAGAGTGCTGGGGGGATATCTGGGATGTAGAGGGGTCAGAGTGCTGGGGGATATCTGGGGTGTAGAGAGGTCAGAGTGCTGGGGGATATCTGGGATGTAGAAGGGTCAGAGTGCTGGGGGGATATCTGGGGTGTAGAGGGGTCAGAGTGCTGGGGAGATATCTGGGGTGTAGAATTTCACAGGTGTAGAATGAAGAATGAAGAGCACAACCAGGAAGTGTGGAGGAGTCATTGTCATACAAAGTAACAGAAGAGAGAAATAAAGAATTCTCAGTATATCGTATCCAGCGGGACCCCAGAAGAAATATTCCCCTCCCCTCCCCCACTCACCTGTGTCCCCTCCTGTGTCTGGGGCCCCGGAACCCGACAGAAGAAAATCTTCTGGATTCCTGGAGATCTCTGGACAGATTATCGTTTCACATGAACTGAAAGTGAAAGAGAAGAAACACTCCCAGCTCTATTATTAGATTTATTGACTTTTATTTTTATTGCTTTGTTGTTATCTTTGTAAGGTGACCTATAAAATAAAATGTATTATTATTATTACAATATGTATACTACAGGGGTGCCAGGGACTCTGTATACTGTGTGTATATAGACTGCCAGGGACTCTGTATACTGTGTGTATATAGACTGCCAGGGACTCTGTATACTGTGTGTATATAGACCGCCAGGGACTCTGTATACTGTGTGTATATAGACTGACAGGGACTCTGTATACTGTGTGTATATAGACTGCCATGGACTCTGTATACTGTGTGTATATAGACTGCCATGGACTCTGTATACTGTGTGTATATAGACTGGCAGGGACTCTGTATACTGTGTGTATATAGACTGACAGGGACTCTGTATACTGTGTGTATATAGACTGGCAGGGACTCTGTATACTGTGTGTATATAGACTGCCATGGACTCTGTATACTGTGTGTATATAGACCGCCATGGACTCTGTATACTGTGCGTATATAGACTGCCATGGACTCTGTATACTGTGTGTATATAGACCGCCATGGACTCTGTATACTGTGTGTATATAGACCGCCATGGACTCTGTATACTGTGTGTATATAGACTGCCATGGACTCTGTATACTGTGTGTATATAGACCGCCATGGACTCTGTATACTGTGTGTATATAGACCGCCAGGGACTCTGTATACTGTGTGTATATAGACTGGCAGGGACTCTGTATACTGTGTGTATATAGACTGCCATGGACTCTGTATACTGTGTGTATATAGACTGGCATGGACTCTGTATACTGTGTGTATATAGACTGGCAGGGACTCTGTATACTGTGTGTATATAGACCGCCAGGGACTCTGTATACTGTGTGTATATAGACCGCCAGGGACTCTGTATACTGTGTGTATATAGACTGTCAGGGACTCTGTATACTGTGTGTATATAGACTGGCAGGGACTCTGTATACTGTGTGTATATAGACTGGCATGGACTCTGTATACTGTGTGTATATAGACCGCCATGGACTCTGTATACTGTGTGTATATAGACTGGCAGGGACTCTGTATACTGTGTGTATATAGACTGGCATGGACTCTGTATACTGTGTGTATATAGACTGGCATGGACTCTGTATACTGTGTGTATATAAACTGTCAGGGACTCTGTATACTGTATGTATATAGACCGCCAGGGACTCTGTATACTGTGTGTATATAGACTGCCAGGGACTCTGTATACTGTGTGTATATAGACTGTCAGGGACTCTGTATACTGTGTGTATATAGACTGTCAGGGACTCTGTATACTGTGTGTATATAGACTGGCATGGACTCTGTATACTGTGTGTATATAGACTGGCAGGGACTCTGTATACTGTGTGTATATAGACTGGCATGGACTCTGTATACTGTGTGTATGTAGACTGGCATGGACTCTGTATACTGTGTGTATATAGACCGCCATGGACTCTGTATACTGTGTGTATATAGACCGGCAGGGACTCTGTATACTGTGTGTATATAGACTGGCAGGGACTCTGTATACTGTGTGTATATAGACTGGCAGGGACTCTGTATACTGTGTGTATATAGACTGGCATGGACTCTGTATACTGTGTGTATATAGACTGGCATGGACTCTGTATACTGTGTGTATATAGACCGCCATGGACTCTGTATACTGTGTGTATATAGACCGGCAGGGACTCTGTATACTGTGTGTATATAGACTGGCAGGGACTCTGTATACTGTGTGTATATAGACTGGCAGGGACTCTGTATACTGTGTGTATATAGACTGCCATGGACTCTGTATACTGTGTGTATATAGACTGCCATGGACTCTGTATACTGTGTGTATATAGACTGCCATGGACTCTGTATACTGTGTGTATATAGACCGGCAGGGACTCTGTATACTGTGTGTATATAGACTGGCAGGGACTCTGTATACTGTGTGTATATAGACTGGCAGGGACTCTGTATACTGTGTGTATATAGACTGCCATGGACTCTGTATACTGTGTGTATATAGACTGGCAGGGACTCTGTATACTGTGTGTATATAGACCGGCAGGGACTCTGTATACTGTGTGTATATAGACTGGCAGGGACTCTGTATACTGTGTGTATATAGACCGCCAGGGACTCTGTATACTGTGTGTATATAGACCGGCAGGGACTCTGTATACTGTGTGTATATAGACTGGCAGGGACTCTGTATACTGTGTGTATATAGACTGACAGGGACTCTGTATACTGTGTGTATATAGACTGACAGGGACTCTGTATACTGTGTGTATATAGACTGGCAGGGACTCTGTATACTGTGTGTATATAAACTGTCAGGGACTCTGTATACTGTGTGTATATAGACTGCCAGGGACTCTGTATACTGTGTGTATATAGACCGCCAGGGACTCTGTATACTGTGTGTATATAGACTGCCAGGGACTCTGTATACTGTGTGTATATAGACCGCCAGGGACTCTGTATACTGTGTGTATATAGACTGGCAGGGACTCTGTATACTGTGTGTATATAGACCGGCAGGGACTCTGTATACTGTGTGTATATAGACTGGTAGGGACTCTGTATACTGTGTGTATATAGACTGGCAGGGACTCTGTATACTGTGTGTATATAGACTGCCATGGACTCTGTATACTGTGTGTATATAGACTGGCAGGGACTCTGTATACTGTGTGTATATAGACCGGCAGGGACTCTGTATACTGTGTGTATATAGACTGGCAGGGACTCTGTATACTGTGTGTATATAGACTGGCAGGGACTCTGTATACTGTGTGTATATAGACTGACAGGGACTCTGTATACTGTGTGTATATAGACTGGCAGGGACTCTGTATACTGTGTGTATATAAACTGTCAGGGACTCTGTATACTGTGTGTATATAGACTGCCAGGGACTCTGTATACTGTGTGTATATAGACCGCCAGGGACTCTGTATACTGTGTGTATATAGACTGGCAGGGACTCTGTATACTGTGTGTATATAGACTGGCAAGGACTCTGTATACTGTGTGTATATAGACTGGCAGGTACTCTGTATACTGTGTGTATATAGACTGGCATGGACTCTGTATACTGTGTGTATATAGACCGCCATGGACTCTGTATACTGTGTGTATATAGACCGGCAGGGACTCTGTATACTGTGTGTATATAGACCGCCATGGACTCTGTATACTGTGTGTATATAGACTGCCAGGGACTCTGTATACTGTGTGTATATAGACTGCCATGGACTCTGTATACTGTGTGTATATAGACGGACAGTGCCAGGGACACTTCTTCAGAAAATACTGGTTGCCTGGCTGTCACGCTGATCCAAACGAGAGGCAGCCAGGCGATTGGCATTCTCAGGAGGAGGTCAGGCAAGGCTTCAGCTTTTTCTTCTCCCAGTACTCTGACATCTCCGGCCCGGCTTGGATCCAGCAATTCTCTAACAGCAAATCATTTATAATGTGGAATGATGCCGAGGCACACAGGAATGACCACACCCCTTTATTAATGCTCCGCCCCTTGTGTGTCATGTGAACGTGCAGTAGGGGGCGACATTGGGTCAGATTTATATACAGAGCTACTTTATGTCTGTACAGATCACCAGACAGCAAAGACCAGAAATGTTTCCTGAACTGTAGAGAACCTTCTGACCTTTAACCTACACTTCCTCTGCCCTTCCCCCAACGTCACCTCCACCTTCTTCCCCCTACATCCCCTGCACTCTTTTTCTTCCACATTCCTTGCACCCCTCTCCCCTACATTCCCTGCACCCCTTTTCTTCTACATACCCTGTGTGCCTCCCCCCTACATCCTCTGCACCCGCTTCCACATTCCCTGCACCTCTTCCCCCTTCATCCCCTGCACTCCTCCCTCCTACATCCCCTGCTCTCCTTTTCTTTTGAGTCCCCTGTGCCCCTTTTCTTCTACATACCATGCACCCCCCCCCTACATTCTCTGCAACCCCTTCTCCATCCCCTGTACCTATACCCCTACATCCCTTGCGCTCATTTCCTTCTATCTACCTTGCACCCCTCCCTCCTCTGCACCCCTTTTCTTCTAAATACCCTGCATCCCTCCCCCCTACATCCTCTGCACCCCCTTCCCTTCTCCATCCCCTGCACTCCATCCACCTACATTCCCTGTACGCTTCCCCACCTACACCTCCCTTACCCCTCCATATCCTGCACCCCCCCATATCCCATGCTCCCATTCCCCCAACATCCCATGCTCCCCTTCCGCCAACATCCCCTGCACCCCCTTCCCCCAACATTCCATGCTCCCCTTCCCCCAATATCCCATGCTCCCCTTCCCCCAACAACCCTGCACCCCCTTCCCCCCAACATCCCATGTTCCCCTTCCCCCAACATCCCATGTTCCCCTTCCCCCAACATCCCATGTTCCCCTTCCCCCAACATCCCCTGCACCCCCTTCCCTCAACATCCCATGCTCCCCTTCCCCAAACATCCCCTGCATCCCCTTCCCTCAACATCCTATGCTCCCCTTCCCCCAACATCCCCTGCACCCCCTTCCCCCAACATCCCATGCTCCCCTTCCCCCAACATCCCATGTTCCCCTTCCCCCAACATACCCTGCACCCCTTCCCCCAACATCCCCTGCACCCCCTTTCCCTCAAAATCCCATGCTCCCCTTCCCCCAATATCCCATGCTCCCCTTCCCACAACATCCCCTGCACCCCCTTCCCCCAACATCCCATGTTCCCCTTCCCCCAACATCCCATGCTCCCCTTCCCCCAACAACCCTGCACCCCTTCCCCCAACATCCCATGTTCCCCTTCCCCCAACATCCCATATTCCCCTTCCCCCAACATACCCTGCACCCCCTTCCCGCAACATCCCCTGCACCCCCTTCCCCCAACATCCCATGCTCCCCTTCCCCCACTATCCCCTGCTCCCCTTCCCCCAACATCCCCTGCACCCCCTTCCCCCACTATCCCATGCTCCCCTTCCCCCAACATCCCCTGCACCCCCTTCCCCCAACATCCCATGCTCCCCTTCCCCCAACATCCCCTGCACCCCCTTCCCCCAACATTCCATGCTCCCCTTCCCCCAACATCCCCTGCATCCCCTTCCCTCAACATCCTATGCTCCCCTTCCCCCAACATTCCATGCTCCCCTTCCCCCAACCACACCCTCCCCCCAACTGCACCCCCTCCCCTCCCATCTCCCCCTCCCCCAACATCCCATGCTCCCCTTCCCCCATGCTCCCCTTCCCCCAACATCCCCTGCACCCCCTTCCCCCAACATCCCATGCACCCCTTCCCCCCCCCTTCCCCCAACATCCCATGTCCCTTTCCCCCCCCTTCCCCCAACATACCCTGCACCCCTTCCCCCAACATCCCCTGCACCCCCTTTCCCTCAAAATCCCATGCTCCCCTTCCCCCAAAATCCCATGCTCTACCTCCCCCAACATCCCCTGCTCCCCTTCCCACAACATCCCCTGCACCCCCTTCCCCCAACATCCCATGTTCCCCTTCCCCCAACATCCCATGCTCCCCTTCCCCCAACAACCCTGCACCCCTTCCCCCAACATCCCATGTTCCCCTTCCCCCAACATCCCATATTCCCCTTCCCCCAACATACCCTGCACCCCCTTCCCGCAACATCCCCTGCACCCCCTTCCCCCAACATCCCATGCTCCCCTTCCCCCACTATCCCATGCTCCCCTTCCCCCAACATCCCCCTTCCCCCAACATCCCCTGCACCCCCTTCCCCCACTATCCCATGCTCCCCTTCCCCCAACATCCCCTGCACCCCCTTCCCCCCCCTTCCCCAACCCCCTTCCCATGCCCCCCCCCATGCTCCCCTTCCCCCAACATCCCCTGCACCCCCTTCCCCCAACATCCCACCCCCTCCCCCATCCCTCCCCTTCCACCAACAACCCTGCACCCCCTTCCCCCAACATCCCATGTTCCCCTTCCCCCAACATCCCATGTTCCCCTTCCCCCAACATCCCATGTCCCCTCCCCTTCCCCCAACATCCACCCCCACCCCCATCCCCTGCCCCCCACCCCCTTCCCTCAACATCCCATGTTCCCCTTCCCCCAACATCCCCTGCACCCCCTTCCCTCAACATCCCATGCTCCCCTTCCCCAAACATCCCCTGCACCCCCTTCCCTCAACATCCTATGCTCGCCTTCCCACAACATCCCCTGCACCCCCAACATCCCATGCTCCCCTTCCCCCAATATCCCATGCTCCCCTTCCCCCAACATCCCCTGCATCCCCTTCCCCCAACATCCCATCTCCCCTCCCCCTGGTTACAATTTATACATTTCCCCCTGATAATTATCATTGGGCAACAAAAAAAAAATGGTGCGGAGCAATTCTCAATTGGGGTTCCCCTCCCCCATTGTCGGTGAGGTCCAAGTATCACAGGCTCCTCCCATGTACATAAGTATCGCAGGCTCCTCCCATGTACATAAGTATCAGCGGCTCCTCCCATGTACATAAGTATCACCGACTCCTCCCATGTACATAAGTATCAGCGGCTCCTCCCATGTACATAAGTATCACCGACTCCTCCCATGTACAGAAGTATCACAGGCTCCTCCCATGTACATAAGTATCAGCGGCTCCTCCCATGTACAGAAGTATCACAGGCTCCTCCCATGTACATAAGTATCAGCGGCTCCTCCCATGTACATAAGTATCACAGACTCCTCCCATGTACATAAGTATCAGCGGCTCCTCCCATGTACAGAAGTATCACAGGCTCCTCCCATGTACATAAGTATCAGCGGCTCCTCCCATGTACAGAAGTATCACAGGCTCCTCCCATGTACATAAGTATCAGCGGCTCCTCCCATGTACAGAAGTATCACAGGCTCCTCCCATGTACATAAGTATCACAGGCTCCTCCCATGTACACAAGTATCACAGACTCCTCCCATGTACATAAGTATCACAGGCTCCTCCCGTGTACATAAGTATCACAGGCTCCTCCCATGAAACTCAGAATTGATCTCAGGCTCCTCCTGTTTCCACTGATCATCCTTGAGATGTTTCTACAACTTGATTGGAGTCCACCTGTGGTAAATTCAGTTGATTGGACATGATTTGGAAAGGCCACACCTGTCTATAGAAGGTCTCACAGGTAACAGTGCATGTCAGAGCACAAACCAAGCCATGAAGTCCAAGGAATTGTCTGTAGACCTCGGAGACAGGATTGTATGGAGGCACAGATTGGGGGAAGGGTACAGAAACATTTCTGCAGCATTGAAGGTCCCAATGAGCTCAGTGGCCTCCATCATCTGTAAATGGAAGAAGTTTGGAACCACCAGGACTCTTCCTAGAGCTGGCCGCCAGGCCAAACTGAGCGATCGGGGGAGGAGGGCCTTAGTCAGGGAGGTGACCAAGAACCCGATGGTCACTCTGACAGAGCTCCAGCATTTCTCTGTGGAGAGAGGAGAACCTTCCAGAAGAACAACCATCTCTGCAGCCCTCCACCAATCAGGCCTGTATGGGGGAGTGGCCAGACGGAAGCCACTCCTCAGTAAAAGGCACATGACAGCCCATCTGGAGTTTACCAAAAGGCACCTGAAGGACTCTCAGACCACAAGAAACAAAATTCTCTGGTCTGATGAAACAAAGATTGAACTCTTTGGCCTGAATGACAAGCGTCATGTCTGGGGGAAACCAGGCACCTCTCATCACCTGGCCAATACCATCCCTACTGTGAAGCATGGTGGTGGCAGCATCATACTGTGGGGATGTTTTTCAGCAGCAGGGAGACTAGTCAGGATCGAGGGAAAGATGAATGCAGCAATGTATAAAGAGAGACATGAGAGACATGAAAACCTGCTCCAGAGCGCTCTGGACCTCAGACTGGGGTGAAGGTTCATCTTCCAACAGGACAATAACCCTAAGCACACAGCCAAGATAACAAAGGAGTGGCTACGGGACAACTCTGTGAATGTCCTCGAGTGGCCCAGACTTGAACCCGATTGAACATCTCTGGAGAGATCTGAAAATGGCTACTTATGTACATGGGAGGAGTCTGTTATACTTATGTACATGGGAGGAGTCTGTGATACTTATGTACATGGGAGGAGTCTGTTATACTTATGTACATGGGAGGAGTCTGTGATACTTATGTACATGGGAGGAGCCTGTGATAGTTATGTACATGGGAGGAGTCTGTGATACTTATGTACATGGGAGGAGTCTGTGATACTTATGTACATGGTAGGAGTCTGTGATACTTATGTACATGGGAGGAGTCTGTGATACTTATGTACATGGGAGGAGCCTGTGATACTTATGTACATGGGAGGAGTCTGTGATACTTATGTACATGGGGAGGAGTCTGTGATACTTATGTACATGGGAGGAGTCTGTGATACTTATGTACATGGGAGGAGTCTGTGATACTTATGTACATGGGAGGAGTCTGTGATACTTATGTACATGGGAGGAGTCTGTGATACTTATGTACATGGGAGGAGTCTGTGATACTTATGTACATGGGAGGAGCCTGTGATACTTATGTACATGGGAGGAGTCTGTGATACTTATGTACATGGGAGGAGTCTGTGATACTTATGTACATGGTAGGAGTCTGTGATACTTGTGTACATGGGAGGAGTCTGTGATACTTGTGTACATGGGAGGAGCCTGTGATAGTTATGTACATGGGAGGAGTCTGTGATACTTATGTACATGGGAGGAGTCTGTGATGCTTATGTACATGGGAGGAGTCTGTGATACTTATGTACATGGTAGGAGTCTGTGATACTTGTGTACATGGGAGGAGTCTGTGATTCTTGTGTACATGGGAGGAGCCTGTGATACTTATGTACATGGGAGGAGTCTGTGATGCTTATGTACATGGGAGGAGTCTGTGATACTTGTGTACATGGGAGGAGCCTGTGATACTTGTGTACATGGGAGGAGTCTGTGATACTTGTGTACATGGGAGGAGTCTGTGATACTGTCATTATGGGGGATTTTTTGTAGAATTTTAAGGAAATTAATTAATTTAATCCATTGTGGAATAAGGCTGTAACATAACAAAATGTGGAAAAAGTGAAGCGCTGCAAATACTTTCCGGATGCATTATAGATATGTGATTCATTGTTGCGCTCTCTCACTTTTCATGTCCCCTATTGGTTGATTCTCCCTCTCAGTGGTAGTGGGCGGGGTCAGCAAGGACTGCTGAGAAAAGATCAATTAAAAGGTATTTAATCCATCTGAGCCACCTGATAGGCTTACATTAAAGGAACAGTAAAGCACAATCACCGAACATCTCTACTTAGCAGGAAGCTCAGTTTATTGAATGTACCGACCCCCATTGTACAATGAGATCCACATACTATACATAGGAAAAAACATTTTCTGTATATTACTGAACACTTTTAAGCTTTTACATTAGACTGAACACTGTCATATATATTAAACAAGCTCTACAGACGCCACAAATTCTTCATAACGGAACCCTCAGACTGCCACCATCAATGGTCACACACACACGTGTATATTATATATAGATATAAAAGCTGTTGTGCCCTCCCAAGTATCACCCAACACGTATCATCACCCGGCATTGTGGATCTAAAACCACAACTAAAATAATCTAATACAATATACAGCATCACACCATATTGGTTCCTTATTTTTATTATCAAACACTCTGAATAATCCATGAACACCGACAGAATTGTGCGCCAAGAATTGTGCGCCTTCTTCTAGAAGGTCTAAAAAGGCGCAGTGCAGGATCTGCGATGCTCTAGATCAGGGGTCTCCAAAATGTTGCCCTGGGGCCAGATGCTGCCCTTTGCTTTTCTTTCTCTGGCCCTTGGAGGCATTATTCTTGCCACTGACACCAAGAATGGGACATAATTCCCCCCACTGACACCAACAATGGGGGCACTATTCCTTCAACTGACACCAAAAATGGGGCACTAGTCCTTCCACTGACACCAAAAATGGGGGCATAATTCCTTCCATTGACACCAAAAATGGGGGCATAATTCCTTCCATTGACACCAAAAATGAGGCACTATTCCTTCCACTGACACCAAAAATGGGGGCACTATTCCTTCCACTGACACCAAAAATGGGGGCACTATTCCTTCCACTGACACCAAAAATGGGGGCATAATTCCTTCCATTGACACCAAAAATGGGGGCATAATTCCCCCCACTGACACCAAAAATGGGGGCATAATTCCCCCCACTGACACCAAAAATGGGGGCATAATTCCCCCCACTGACACCAAAAATGGGGGCACTATTCCTTCCACTGACACCAACAATGGGGCATAATGCCTGCCACCGACACCAAAGATGGGGCATATTTTCTCCCCAATACCAAAGATCGGGCATTGTTTACTCTCACTGGACACCGTCCGGCCCCCCTAAAGTCTGAAGGACACTAGACTAGCCCTTTCTTTAGAAAGTTTGGAGACCCCTTCTCCCGAACGTCTTGGTTTCATCTCTGCTGACTGCACAGCTCAGCACTCATAGACACTCCATGCCTCCCCCCCCTAGAATGTTAGTATGTTCCTAAATTTGCATAAGTGGTGGAGACAATCACAGCATAGAACAATATGGCTTCCCCCAGTCCCCTACGTCTTCTTCCTCCTCATTTGATTGACAGCTCGTGTGTAGGTAAAGGTGCAAGGTATGGGATGCTCTAGGACAGGGTTCAAACTTTCAAGTCCTGAGCTACTAGCCAGCCCTTAAAGGGTTACCCGCCACCAGTTGCACCACCCAACCCCTACCATGTCCTTCCCCCTAATCCCGCCCCTAAACACGCCCTCATAAATGATCTTATGAAATGACACTTAAATGTTTTATGCAGAATTAGGTTACAAAAATAAATATTAACAACTTTATCAGTGCTCATCAGTGCAGCCCCACCTGTGCCCAATGTAGCATGACCTGTGCCCAATGTAGCATGACCTGTGCCCAATGTAGCTTGACCTGTGCCCAATGCAGCCTCACCTGTGCTCAATGCAGCTTGACCTGTGCCCAATGCAGCCTGTGCCCACCTGTGCCCAATGCAGCATGACCTGTGCCCAATGCAGCTTGACCTGTGCCCAATGCAGCCTCACCTGTGTCCAATGCAGCATGACCTGTGCCCAATGCAGCCTCACCTGTGCTCAATGCAGCGTGACCTGTGCCCAATACAGCCTCATCTTCGCCAATACAGCCTCACCTGTGCCCAATGCAGCGTGACCTGTGCCCAATGCAGCATGACCTGTGCCCAATGCAGCGTGACATGTGCCCAATGCAGTGTGACCTGTGCCCAATGCAGCATGACCTGTGCCCAATGCAGCATGACATGTGCCCAATGCAGTGTGACCTGTGCCCAATGCAGCATGACCTGTGTTCAATGCAGTGTGACCTGTGCCCAATGCAGCATGACCTGTGCCCAATGCAGCATGACCTGTGCCCAAAACAACATGGCCTGCCTGTGCCAAATGCAGCGTGGTCTGTGCCCAATGCAATGTGACCTCTGCCCAATGCAACGTGACCTGTGCCCAATGCAGCCTCACCTTTGCCCAATACAGCGGTGGTCTGTGCCCAATACAGCGTGGCCTGCCTGTGCCCAATGCAGCCTCACTTGTGCAGAGGAAGAGGCGAGCTGTCCGGATCAGCAGAGAGCGGGATTGCGCGCCGTAATAGCTTTCAGTTGAATTTCCTGTCTTCCCGGGGCTCATCGTCACATAGCCCCACCTCTTGGTGACGTCGCACATCCCGCATTGGACCGGCGTGTCCGGGCCAAGAGGTGGGGCTATGTGACGATGAGCCCCGGAACACGGGAAGTTCTAATGAAAGCTATTACAGCGGGCAATCACACTCTCTGCTGATCTGGACGGCTCGCCTCTTCCGCTCCTCTCTCTTCCCCTGGCTGGGAGATCGTGCCGGCGGAGCTCGTCCCCGCCCACTCTGAGGCAGCCCCACGCTCGCCAACAGCCATTTTCCACTCGCAAAATGCGAGTGGAAAATTTGAGGGCTGCTCTATGAAACGTATGTCAAACACAAGGCCCGCCAGGCCAAAACCAGCCCGCCAGGCCTTGTCATGTTGCCCTCCCATCCAATTTTGCACCCGGAACGTGGTGGATCCCCCCCAACTCTGGCTCTCACCCTCCACTCCTCGCTGCCACTGAATCCTTCTGTGGTTACAGGGGATAGCTTTGCTTTCAGCGGCTGTCGGGTGGAACACATTCCTCGTGGCGGGGTATGGTGGGGACAGCTCTCCAGAATGTGAGCGAGAGAACAATCTCCCTGCAAGGTGAGGCAGAGCTGCCTATACAGGAAGGTATAACAGAGCCAAATACATGGGTACTATAGTTACTAGAGCCCGGCCAGGTGCGGGGGGGGGGGGGGCTGGGTGTTGCACACAGTGCATAGCACACCCCTGAGCTCTGCACTCTGTGCATAGGGCAACCCTGGAACTGCACTCTGTGCATAGCACACCCCTGAGCTCTGCACTCTGTGCACAGGGCACCCCTGGAACTGCACTCTGTGCATAGCACACCCCTGAGCTCTGCACTCTGTGCATAGGGCACCCCTGGAACTGCACTCTGTGCATAGCACACCCCTGAGCTCTGCACTCTGTGCATAGCACACCCCTGAGCTCTGCACTCTGTGCATAGGGCACCCCTGGAACTGCACTCTGCTTTAGGCCCTCTTGGCTTCATCTCTGCTGGTTGCACGCTCAGCGCGCACAGGCTTTCTACTCCTCCCTCTTAGCATAACATTATGCTCCTACATTTACATAAGGCCACCCCTGGAACTGCACCCTGCATGTAGCACACCCCAAATACAACCAGACCTTTCAGGGCAACCATACCGCCGATGCGGCCCGCGGACGGAATGAGATTTGATACCCCTGCTTTAGGACCTCTTGGCTTCATCTCTGCTGGTTGCATGGCTCAGAGTTAATTGGCTTTCTACTCCTCCTTCTTGGTAGATCATATTTGCATAAGGGGGTGGATTTCAGCACAGAACAATGTGGCTCTTGTCAGTCCTACCCTGTTTCCCCGAAAATAAGACCTAGCGTGATTGTCGGTGATGGCTGCAATATAAGCCCTACCCCCCCAAATAAGCCCTAGTTAAAGTCCTTGTAGGTCTTATTTTCAGGGTAGGGCTTATTTACAGGGAAACAGGGTAGGGCTTATTTGGGGGGGTAGGGCTTATATTGCAGCCATCACCGACAATCACGCTAGGTCTTATTTTCGGGGAAACAGGGTAGTGAAGGATCTCTGATGCTCTATGACCTCTTGGCTTTATCACTGCTGGCTGCACGGCTCAAAGAGCATAGATTTTTTTACAACTCCTTAGTATAACATAATTCTCCTACATTTGCATAATTGGCAGAGACCATCACTGCACGGAACTATGTGGCTCCTCCCAGCTTTGCCCTGCATTCTCCCATCTCATTTGATCGACGGCTGCTTTGCAGGACCAAGGATTTTCTATGACCGCTTGGCTTCATCTCCGCTGGCTGCACGCTCAGAGCGCACAGTCTTTCTACTCCTCCCTCTTAGCATAACATTATGCTCATACATTTGCATAAGGGGGTGGAGACCATTACAGCACAGAGCATTGTGGCTCCTCCCAGTCCCAGCGCAGGATCTGGGATGCTCTATGACCTCTTGGCTTCATCACTGCTGGCTGCGCGGCTCAAAGCTCATAGGTTTTCCACAACGCCCTCTTAGTTTGTCATTATCTACATTTGCATGATAGTTCTGTGCAGTGATGGGGTCTGCCTAACATCAGGGCCGTCTTTAATATTGATTGGGCCCTGGGCAAAACTTTTCTTGGGGGCCCAATAGCAGCTAGACTCAAAATCAGTTTACTCAATCACATCAGGCAGCTATTGCGATTGGTTGCCAGAGGTTACAGTGTATCATTACTGCTCACTGACTGGTTGCCAAAGGTACAGCACACATTACCGTTCACTAACTGGTTGCTAGAGGTTACAGTGTATCATTACTGCTCACTGACTGGTTAGCAAAGGTACAGCACACATTACCGCTCACTGACTGGTTGCTAGAGGTTACAGTGTATCATTACTGCTCACTGACTGGTTGCCAAAGGTACAGCACACATTACCGTTCACTAACTGGTTGCTAGAGGTTACAGTGTATCATTACTGCTCACTGACTGGTTACCAAAGGTACAGCACACATTACCGTTCACTAACTGGTTGCTAGAGGTTACAGTGTATCATTACTGCTCACTGACTGGTTGCCAAAGGTACAGCACACATTACCGCTCACTGACTGGTTGCTAGAGGTTACAGTGTATCATTACTGCTCACTGACTGGTTGCCAAAGGTACAGCACACATTACCGCTCACTGACTGGTTGCTAGAGGTACAGCACTTGATTTCTGCTTGTTGATTGGTTGCTAGAGATTACTGTGGATATGACCTCAGGGGGGGCATGATACACATATGAATGCAGATGGCCGCCACTATTTACATATGAATGCCACCAATTTACATGTAAACAGGGTCTGCAGGTGAGTCATTTGTACATAACAATAGGGCAGAGCTGGGCAGCATTAGCAGCAGCACTTCACACTAAGATATTGGGACACAGCACAGGACTAAAACCTCAAGGGATAAAGGGAATTTAAACCAGGATAGTTGGCAAGTATGAGGCAGCTGCTTTGTGCCCCCACAACAATGACAGGGCCCAGGGCATCTGCCCCTTTTGCCCTGCCTTAAAAACGGCCCTGCCTAACATGCAACTGTAGGAGCATAATGACAAGAGGACGTTGTGGAAAGCCTATGAGCTTCTACATAAGGGACAGAGACCATCACTACACCGAACTATGCAGTTCTTCCAAGTCCCACCCTGTGTTCCCCTTTCTCATTGGACTGACAGCTGCATTTAATAAAACAAGTAACAAGCAGATGATAAAAGAAGGGAGGAGGGAGGAAGGATTAGGGTGGGGACAGGACCACCATACTACAAACCTAATTGCAGGTGTTCTATCAGAAAGCCGTTACCCATCAGAAAATGCAACAGAAGTGACGTTCCGTCGTGGCCATCTTGGTACACCCCGCACTCGTCCGCAGTAAGCCTATAGTCAGAAGTTGGCAAGCAGACATCTTTTTACACCCACCAGAGTCTGGCATTTCACACTCATTTTTAACACTTAACTGAGCTTATATAGTGAAATACAGCATTTTGAAATCCATCAGACTGTTATGGTGTTGAGTTTAACCGCTTCCCGACCACCTCACGCAGATATACATGAGCAGAATGGCACGGGCAGGCAAAATCACATACCTGTACGTGGCCCTTTAAATGCCTGCGACCCGGTCGGGAGCTCCGTGACCACGGCCGCGGGACCAGCGGACCCGATCTCCGCCGGTGTCCAGCGATCAGGTTACGGAGCTGAAGAACGGGGAGAGGTCTGTGTAAACAAACCTCTCCCCGCGCTTCCTACTCTGCCTGTCATTGATTGGCTGTTCCGGTCATCGGGAAAGCCGATCAATGACGTCAGACGTCAGCCCCGCCCCCTGATGTAAAAAAACACACACGTCACACACCATAACCCCTCCCCTCCCCCTAGTGGTTAACTCTTTCACTACAACTGTCATTTATACAGGAATCAATGCATTTAAATAGCACTGATTGCTGTATAAATGACAATGGTCCCAAAAATGTGTCAAAAATGTCCGATGTGTCCGCCATAATGTCGCAGTCACAATAAAAATCGCTGATCGCCGCCATTACTAGTAAAAAGTAAAAAAATATATATTAATAAAAATGCTATAAAACTATCCCCTATTGTAAACGCTTGAACTTTTGCGCAAACAAATCAATAATCGCTAATTGCGATTTTTTTTACCAAAAATATGTAGAAGAATACGTATCGGCCTAAACTGAGGAAAAAAAAAATGTTTTTTTTATATATTTTTGGGGGATATTTATTATAGCAAAAAGTAAAAAAATATAGAATTTTTTAAAAATTGTCGCTCTATTTTTTATTTATAGCGCAAAAAATAAAAACCGCAGGGGCGATCAAATACCACCAAAAGAAAAAGCTCTATTTGTGGGAAAAAAAGGACGCCAATTTTGTTTGGGAGCCACGTCGCACGACCACGCAATTGTCAGTTAAATCGACGCAGTGCCGAATCGCAAAAAGGGGCCTGGTCCTTTGGCTGGCAATTGGTCCGGGGCTGAAGTGGTTAAAAATCAGCGGTGTTCTGTCAAATTAGCAAACCTGTGAGATCTGCAGGCTTCCAAATACTGTATTTCACGATATAAGCCGAGTTTACAGGTAAAAATAAGTGTGAAATGCAAGACGTTGGGTGTAAAACGATGTCCGCTTGGTGACTTCTGACTGTAGGCTTACTGCAGACGAGTGCGGGTGTACCAAGATGGCCGCGATGGAACGTCACTTCGGTTGCATATTCTGATGGGTAGCGGCTTTCTGACAGGACACTAATAATTAGTCCCTACAGAGAACTTCCTGTAATCCCTGTACACACGATCGGAAATTCCACCAGCAAAAGTCCGAAGAGAGCTTTTGGTTGGAAAATGCGAACGTGTGTATGCTCCATCTGACTTTTCCCTTTCGAAATTTCGGCCAGCAAAAGATTGAGAGCATGTTCCCAATTTTTCGGTCGGAAAAGGTTCCGATCGTCTGTACAAATTCCGACGCGCAAAATTCCTACGCATGCTCGGAAACAATTGGACGCATGCTCGGAAGCATTGAACTTCATTTTCTCGGCTCGTTGTAGTGTTGTACGTCACCGCGTTCTTGATGGTCGAAACTTCAGAGACCTTTTGTGTGACTGTGTGTATGCAAGTCAAGCTTCAGCGGAATTCCGTTGGAAAAACCATCCAAGTTTTTTCCAACGGAAAATCTGCTCGTGTGTACGGGGCATGAGAGAATAATGACTTAATTTCCTTCAGATGGTAGGAATACCTTCATCACCTCCCTCTAATGCTGAGGAGGGGTCATGGAACAGACTCTGCAATATGGGAAATGGATAACAAAATATGGACAAAGCAAAAGTAAACACAGATTTGCAGGTCTGTATGCATGCACAATGTTTTAACTTGCAAGTTCTGAGTGTTTGCATCAAATAAAAGATACTTTATTTCTGTTTTAATAAAAAACAACCCAATGTGTCAATGAGTAAAATGTAATTTCATTTTTTCTATGATCATCAGCTCCATCTAGTGGCCAGGATGTGGTATTTTCCTAATTGTGTTATTTCAAAAAAGTACCGCATTATGGCCAATAGATGGAGCCCATAATAAATAGAAAAAAAAAGTCCCTCCTTTAAACTCGACGTGTACACAAAACCAAAAAAAAGGCAACATAAAACACTTGGCCTACACTAAATTACAGACTGGACTATCAGTCCAATAATGGGATTGCGTAAAGCTAATGGAAAAGTGCCAAAACATCGGCACTGCCCCAACCAAGGTTGCTGAATACCAAGGGCATGACAAGAGGAATCCCATTATCGTCTATGTAGGCTATGAACACGCGTACGACTTGGAAAAAGGGTACAGGATCTTCCTTTGGTGCGTTTTTGGCCCCTTGGGTTGGGTTGTAGAAAAAACCCATAAAAATGTGAGCCTAGCCTTATAAGAGGAGGCTTCTCTGGTCAATACAGGTGAAAGGGCTTCATGGAGAGATATAGTGGTCCCTACATTCTCGAAAAAGAAAACATTGTGGCTCCTCCCTGTCCCAGTGCAGGATCTGAGATGCTCTATGACAGTGATGGAGAACCTTTTTGAGCCCGAGTGCCAAAACTGAAATAAATACATTGGTTTTGTGTTGCAAAGTGCCAACACGGCAATTCGCGAGAGGGGGGGGGGGGCTGAGCGAAAGAGAGGAGTTGTGTGTGAGAGAGAGAGGTTGAGTGAGAGAGGGGGGGTGTGAGAGTGAGAGAGAGGGGTTGTGAGAGAGAGAGGGGGGGTGTGAGAGAGAGGAGGGAGGGGTGTGTGAGAGAGAGGGGGGTGTGAGAGAGAGGGGAGGGGGGGAGAGAGGGGACAGTGAGAGTGAGGGGTGAGAGAGAGGGGGGAACGGAGAGGGAGGGGGGCTGAGAGAGAGCGGGACAGAGAGAGGGAGAGGTTGTGAGAGAGATGCTGAGAGAGATAGAGAGAGGGGCAACAGAGAGAGGGAGGGGGCTGAGAGAGAGGGGGACAGAGAGATCGAGGGTTGTGAGAGATATGCTGAGAGAGAGGGGGGAACAGAGAGAGAGAGGGGGGCTGAGAGGGAGCGGGGACAGAGAGAGAGGGAGAGGGGACAGAGAGAGAGAGGGGTGTGAGAGAGATACTAAGAGAGAGGGGCAACAGAGAGAGGGTGTGAGAGAAATGCTGAGAGAGAGGTGAGCTGTGAGAGAGGAGGAACAGAGAGAGGGATGGGGACCGAGAAAGAGAAGGGGGAAAGAGAGAGAGGGGTGAGAGATGGGGAGAGAGGGGTGAGCTGAGAGAGAGGGTGGACAGAGAGAGAAGAGGGAAAGAGAGAGAGGGGTGCGAGAGAGATGCTGAGAGAGGGGTGAGCTGAGAGAGAGGGGGGACAGAGAGAGAGGACCATAAAGAGGGGGGCTGAAAAAGAGGGAGAGGGGGGCTGAGAGGAGAGAGAGAACACTAGCTCTGTCCTGGACCCTTTCGTGTGCCCACAGAGACGGCTCTGCGTGCCATAGGTTCGCCATCACTGCTCTATGACTTCTTGGCTTCATCACTGCTGGCTGCACGGCTCAAAGCTCATAGGTTTTCCACAACGCCCTCTTAGTTTGTCATTATGCTCCTACATTTGCATGATAGTTCTGTGCAGTGATGGGGTCTGCCTATCATGCAACTGTAGGAGCATAATGACATACTAAGAGGGCGCTGTGGAAAACCTATGAGCTTTGAGCCGCGCAGCCAGCAGTGATGAAGTCAAGAAGTCATAGAGCATCCCATGCCTTGCACCCTTACCTACACATAAACGTTCAATAAAATGAGATGGGGGAACGCAGGGTGGAACTGGGAGAAGCCACATAGTTCTGTGCAGTGTGATGGTGTCTGCCTATGTGGCTTCTCCCAGTACCACCCTGCGTTCCCCCATCTCATTTTATTGACAGCTTATGGGTAGGTACATCGCAAGGTACGGGATGCTCTAAGACAGGGGAGGGGGTCTCAAAGTGGCGGCCCTCCAGCTGTTGTAAAACTACAAGTCCCATCATGCCTCTGCCTGTGGGAGTCATGCTTGTAAGGCCCCTTTCACACCGGGGCGGTGAGCCGCGGTGACGGTAAAGCAGCGCTATATTTAGCGCTGCTTTACTGTCGTTTTCACCGCGGTTTTCGGCCGCTCGCGGTGCGGTTTTACCCCCCGCGAGCGGCCGAAAAAGGGTTAAACACCCCCGCAGAGCGCCGCGGTAACCGCGGTATTGCCGCGGTTTTACCGCGGTCTCCCATTGTAATCAATGGGAAGGAGCGGTATAGGAGCGGTGAAACACACCGCTCCTATCCCGCTCCAAAGATGCTGCTAGCAGGACTTTTTTTGTCATCCTGCTAGCGCACCGCTCCAGTGTGAAAGCCCGCCGGCTTTCACACTGGAGTTAAAGGGGCCGGATTTTTTCATGCGGTGAACAGGTGCTATTTTTAGCGCTGCACCGCATGAAAAACGCCCCAGTGTGAAAGGGGCCTTACTGTCAGCCTTGCAAAGCCTCATGGGACTTGTAGTTTCACAACAGCTGGAGGGCCGCCACTTTGAGACCCCTGCTCTAAGATCTCTTGGCTTCATCTCTGTTGGTTGCACAGAGTTGTAGCAAAACCCATAAAAATGTGAGCCTAGCCTTATAAGAGGAGGCTTCTCTGGTCAATACAGGTGAAAGGGCTTCATGGAGATAGAGTGGTCCCTACATTCTCGAAAATGGTGGAATTTGTGAAAAAAAAAAAAAAAAAAGTGCTGGTCTATCATTTACAATGTTGTTGCTTCACAACACTCACCATATACAGGCAAAGAGGAATGATGATGCCTAAGAGCCTATAACCCATGTCAGTGAAACCAGGGCATCAATATGGCAGGTGGTCAGCAATGGACCTGTGGACTTTGTCTCAGCATAAGGTTCCTTTAAAGCCCAGCTTCCACACAAAACGTATTTTTGGTTTTGGTTGGAGTTGGGAAAAACTTATAACCTCTGTCAGTATTTCACTGGCGTCTGTATCCCTTTTGGGGAGATTTGATCTCATTTCCTGTCCTGGTGGCCAATCAGGAAGTAGAGAGAGCTCCTCAACTGAAACACATACAGCCGATAGATTTTCCCATCTTTCCCCACAACCAGGGCTGCTGATAGGCCAGTACAACTGGCCCTGTTGTACCGGGCCCAGCCATCAGGGGGGCCCGGCAATCTGAACAGAGACGGAATTGATGCAAAAAAAAAATTCCTCCAGCCAGTACCCAATGATCCATCATCAACCAACCTCATCATGCTGGCTCTAGTCCCAGCCTGCATAGCTGGGGATCTGGGGAGGGACCAGGGGTGGGACTGAAGGGGCCCCCCCGTCAATTAGGCTGTACGGGGCCCCATGATTTCTATCAGCGGCCCTGCCCACAACATTGTGTGTTTTTGTCTGGGCCCCTGTTTTTCATATTTCCTGCCTCGGCAAACCTCCCGGAGGTAATAGATAATCTCCCCATTGGCTACAAAAACAGCAAAAATACCCTCTTTGTACTAAAAAAAAAAAAAATAGTTCTGTCTGGAGTCATACCGATAATGTCAGTTAATAGTAAGTCGGTGTATAAAAAAAAATCATTTCCAGGGTCTATTATTAGACAGGGTCTTGCTACGATTGGGTGAATCCGGCCTTCTGTTTCCTCCTCTGGCCCCAGACCCTTCACTACGATCCCTCGCTCTCGCCCTCTGGCTGTGGACATCATGTGTCACATTATGGCTGTGAGTTGTGGATTGGTGTATATTGTCCATTCCGACCACCGGGGGGCGAGAGGAAGCTGGAGAAACACCTTGTAAAGAATGCACAAATCTCCCAAAGTCACCCCCAGCTGATGTCCATTTCTCCATGAACCTAGTGAGGTCTTCGGATGGGCCAATCATTTGTAGCCTCTTCTCATTAGCCGATGACCAGATGCCACAATGAAAGAGATATGACTGTAGTCTTTTGGTCACATCAGTGGAAATATTAGACAGCTCAATGTTTTGAACCCGGAGAAATTGTTGGCATTTTATAAAGATGTCTGACATTTCACGAGCGGCTTTGTAAAAGAGCTGGGGTAGATGGGGGGAGTTGGATGTCAGGATAACCCTGTTATACCCCTCACCGGTCTCTGTTTTCATTTCCGTATCAGACGGAACCAGAATATCATCGATTTCGTCTTTCATGAATGAACTTACATAGGTGTGAGCTGCCGGATCCACAAGGAACTCTGTAGAGAGAGACCTTTCCTCCAGATGATTTTTGGGATTAATTGCCGTTAATGAATTACCAGTGGGAGAGCTTAAAGATGACCCTCCGGCTGCCATGAGGGATGAGCGATTAGATGACCTTGCAGCCAAGTCCTCCAGGTTCCTCGGGTTTAAATGGAATTCAGCTGGAGAGGAGTTTTGGGGTTTTCCAGGCTTGGAATTTCCAAGGGTTCTCTTGGAATGTTTTGGGTTTGAGTTTAGTTCATCTGTAGAAGTGTTCTTGGGTTGTCCAGAGTTGAATTTGGTGCCATCACTGATGGTGCTCTTGGAATGATTTGTACTTGAGCTTAATTCATCTATAGATGTCTTCTTGGGTTGCTCAGAGCTGAATTTGGTGACATCTCCCGTGGTGCTTTTGGAATGACTTGTATTTGAGTTTATTTCATCTGTAGATGTCTTCTTGGGTTGTCCAGAGCTGAATTTGGTGCTATCTCCAATGGTGCTTTTGGAATGACTTGAGTTGAATTCATCTATAGATGTGTTCTCCAGTTGTCCAGAGTTGAATTTGGTTCTACCTTCGATGGTGCTATTGGAATGTTTTGGGTTTGAGTTCAATTCATCTGTAGATGTCTTCTTGGGTTGCTCAGAGCTGAATTTGGTGCCATCTCCCGTGGGGCTTTTGGAATAACTTGTATTTGAGTTTATTTCATCTGTAGATATCTTCTTGGGTTGCTCAGAGCTGAATTTGGTGCCATCTCCAATGGTGCTTTTGGAATGACTTGTATTTGAGTTTATTTCATCTGTAGATGTCTTCTTGGGTTGCCCGGAGTTCAATTTGGTGCCATCTCCCGTGGGGCTCTTGGAATGATTTGGGCTTGAGAGGAATTCATCTATAGATGTGTTCTTCAGTTGTCCAGAGTTGACTTTGGTTCTACCTTCGATGGTGCTCTTGGAATGTTTTGGGTTAGAGTTGAACTCATCTGTTGACGTGTTCTTGGTTTTCCCAGGGTTGAAGTCAGATCCATCTCCGATGGTGCTGTTGGGATATTTTTGGTCGGAGTTGAATCCATCTGCAGTGGTGTCTTTGGGTTTACTTTGACTGGAGCTGGACTCAGCTGCAAAAGTGTGCTTGAGTTGTCTGGAGTCGGGCAAATCTTCTTTAAATTGTGTCCCTGGTAATGCCATGTGACTGGCTAATTCTGAGCTCTCAGCTGGTTTTCCATTACTGGGTAGTGGAGAGTTTTTGGGTGGCGTTGGATGAAAATTTAGGTTCGCTGCAATGTTGGGGTGTTTTTTGATGGAGGTTGAGTCATTTGAAGATGTGTTCTTGACTCTTCTTTGGCTGGAGCCATTTGATATTAAAGATGCTTTTATGTATGGTATTCCACTCTTATCTCCAGTAGAACTGGAACCACCATTCTCAGCTGGTAGAGGCTCAGGTGTTGTTTTTGTCCTCATAGGTGAGGAGCTTCGATTGGAGGTTTTATATAAGGACTCGTTAGGCAAACTGTTTATTGGAATTTGTTTACCAGCTACATGATGCCTGTCTTTACTGTGCTCCTTGAGTTGATACTGGTCCTTACGGGACATTCGATTCTCCACATGATGGGATCTCATCGTCTTGTAAAGTTCATCACGGCATCGACTCAGATCCTGGAAATCCCCTTCAATGAATAGATAAGAGCTTTCCCTCCCGAGAACTTTAAGGCCTTGTTTCTCAAGAAGCGCTATGACCTCTGAGCTGTCATCAAAGTACTCCAGGCTCAGGATGGTCGTGATGGGCATGGAGAACTGCAAAAAAAAAAAGAACATTACACAAAACTTTGTTAAACCATGGGCACAGGATCAGCTGAAATATCTGTAAAACAACTCAATATGTGCCCCCCCCCCCATCCTACTCCTCTATATCCTTGTATACGAATATCAATTCTTATATTCGGTAATTGTGCCACTGCCCCGCCTCCTTCCTGCTCTCTGGATTGCTAATGAACATTTCCACACTGGTGACTCCCACCCTGACCTTTCCTTCCTCTAATTCAGGGGTTTTCAAACTTTCTAAACAAAGGGCCGTTTTTTTCTGTCCTTCATAGTTTAGGGGGGCTGGATGTTGGTGTCAGTGGAAGGAAATAGTACCCCATCATTGGTGTCAATGGGAATAATAGTGCCCCTTCATTGAGGTCAGTGGGAGGAATAGTGTCCCATCATTGGTGTCAGTGGGAGGAATAGTGGCCCATCATTGGTGTCAGTGGGAGGAATAGTGGCCCATCATTGGTGTCAGTGGGAGGAATAGTGGCCCATCATTGGGGTCAGTGGGAGGAATAGTGGCCCATCATTGGGTGTCAGTGGGGGGGAATAGTGGCCCATCATTGGGGTCAGTGGGAGGAATAGTGTCCCATCATTGGGGTCAGTGGGAGGAATAGTGTCCCATCATTGGGGTCAGTGGGAGGAATAGTGCCCCATCATTGGGGTCAGTGGACGGAATAGTGCCCCATCATTGGGGTCAGTGGACGGAATAGTGCCCCTTCATTGATGTCAGTGGGAGGAATAGTACCCAACCATTGGTACTAAGAGGTATAGTACCCCATCAATGGTGTCAGTGGGAGGAATAGTACCCCATCATTGGTGTCAGCTGGAAGAATAGTGCCCCATCATTGGTTTTAGTGGGAGGAATAATGTCCCATCATTGGTGTCAGTGGAAGGAATAGTGCCCAATCATTGGTGTCAGTGGAAGGAATAGTGTCCCATCATTGGTGTCAGCTGGAAGGAATGGTGTCCCATCATTGGTGCCAGTGGAAGGAATAGTGCCCCATCATTGGGGTCAGTGGGAGGAATAGTGTCCCATCATTGGTGTCAGTGGGAGGAATAGTGCCCCATCATTGGTGTCAGTGGAAGAAATAGCGTAGAACTGTGTTGGGACTGAAATGTTGGTAAGCATGCACTAGGTAAGTGTTAGGATTAGGGGAATTTAAGGGAAAGTATAATTTTTTTTTTTTTATATACAAAAGGGTAAACTATATGGTCAAAGGTTTGTGCACACCTGACCACCACACCTACTATATGGCCAACATAATGCAGACCCCTCTCCAAATGGTGGCGTTCAGGTGTCTCCAGTGAAGAGTCCTGGTAATACTCCATCATATAAAGACATTGTAGATAATTGTGCTCCTCCAACCCTGCGGCACCGGTTTGGTGAAGGCCTGCACAGAGCCCTGACCTCAACCCTACTGAAAATCTTTTGGATGACCTGGAATACCGATGGTGAGCCAAGTCTGTTCTTTTTGGGGCCAACATGTGAGCCAGATCTTCTTTTCTGTTCCAGCATGACTGTCCCCTGTGTACAAAGCCATAAAGACATGCTTTGACCAGTTTGGTGTGGAGGAACTCAAGTGTCCTGCACAAAGTCCTGACCTCAACCCTACTGAACACCTTTGGGATGAATTGGAATATCAATGGCGAGCCAAGCCTGTTTTTTTTGGTGCCCAACGTGAAGTCCAACATGTGAGCCAGGTCTTCTCATCCAACATCAGAACCCGACCTCACAAATATTCTTTTGGCTTAATGGGAACAAAAAGTCCCATAGACACACTTCAAAAGAAGAGTGGTTTCACTTCCATAAAGACATGAGTTGAACGAGTTTGGTGTGGAGGAACTGTCCTGCACAGAGCCCTGACCTCAACCCTACTGAAAATCTTTTGGATGACCTGGAGTACCGATGGTGAGCCAAGTCTGTTCTTTTGGCGACCAACATGAAAGCCAGATCTTCTCATCCAACAACAGTACGTGACCTTACAAATGGGCACGAATTCCCACAGACACCCTCCTAAATCTTATGGAAAGCATTCCCAGAAGATAAGAAGAAGATGTTATAGCCAAAAAAGGAGGCAACTCCATAATATTGGTCATGGTTTTGGAATAGGATGTCCAACAGTTCAATCATATGGCAACAGTTTGGTGAAGACCCTTTTCTGTTCCACGGTGTGACCAGTTTGGTGTGGAAGATCTCCATTGTCCTGCACAGAGACCTGACCTCAACCCTACTGAACACATTTGGGATGAACTGGAATGCCGATTGCGAGTCTGGTCTCCTTTTTTGGTGCTCAGCGCAAGGCCCAACATATGAGCCGGGTCTTTTCGTCAATACCTGACCTCATGAATAGGCACAAAATTCCACAGGCGCCATCAAAAATCTCAAGGAAAGCCCTAGAGCAGTGATGGCGAACCTCGGCACCCCAGATGTTTTGTGACTACATTTCCCACGATGCTCAACTACACTGCAGAGTGCAGGAGCATCGTGGGAAATGTAGTTCCAAAACATCTGGGTGCCAAGGTTCACCATCACTGCCCTGGAGTGTAAGAATGGAGGATGTTATAGCCACAAAAGGGGACAACTCCATATTGATGGCCGTGGTTTTGGAATGGGATGTCCAACCAGCTCACATAGGTGTGAATCAGGGCCAGTTCTAGACTATTTTGCACCCACGGCAAGACCAGTTACTTACAACCCCCCATGATAAGGGGGGTGAGAGGTAGGTGAGGCAATACGAGGGGTGGGTGAGGCAGTGGGTGGGTGGGGGGTGAGTTGGGAATACATTTTTACAGGTACCACCAGCAGGATATTCAGCTTACTATGGCTTCTATATGGCTTGAAGCTAGGGCCTAGACATGTGCAATTTGTTTAGTTCCTAATTCGTTTTTTAACGAATCTTGACAAACTCGTTAATTCCGAATTTTTCAATTTCCGAAATTTCTGAAATTTCCGAATTTCCAAATTTCAAAATTTGCGAAATTACGAATTTTCGAAATTACAAATTTTCGGATTTCCGAATTTTCAAAATTTTCGAATTTCGGAAATTCGAAAATTCGCAAATCCGAAAAAATTCAGAAATAGGAAATTAGGGTGAGAGGTAGGTGAGGCAATACGTGGGGTGGGTGAGGTGGTGGGGGATGATACATTTTTACAGGTACCACCAGCAGGATATTCAGCTTACTATGGCTTCTATATGGCTTGAAGCTAGGGCCTAGACATGTGCAATTCGTTTAGTTCCTAATTCGTTTTTTCCGAATTTATGAAATTTCCGAAATTTATGAAATTTCCGAAATTTATGAAATTTCAGAAATTCAAAATTTCAGAAATTACGAATTTCAAAATTTCCCGAAATTACGAATTTTCGAATTTCCGAAATTACGAATTTTCGAATTTCCGAAATTACGAATTTTCGAAATTACGAATTTTCGAATTTCCGAATTTCGCATTTTCGGATTTCCGAATTTTCAAATTTTCAAATTTCGGAAATTCGAAAATTTGCAAATCCGAAAATAGGAAATTCGGAAATGTGGAGGAGCAAGATGCAGGAAAATGCTAGACTATTTTGCACCCATGGCAAGACCAGTTACTTGCAACCCCCCCCCCCCATGATAAGGGGGGTGAGAGGTAGGTGAGGCAATACGAGGGGTGGGTGAGGCAGTGGGAGGGGTGGGAGGGGGTGAGGTGAGGGGGGTGGTGGGGGGAGGGTGGGGGGTGAGTTGGGAATACATTTTTACAGGTACCACCAGCAGGAAATTCAGCTTACCCATGAGTCCCTCAATGCCCCTGGTCAGCCTGGACCATCTGTGCGGTGGCCACCTTCTGTCCCTGGTTCCTGCCTGCAAAGAGGTCATTCCCGGGCCGGGTAGGTCTGATGGGTCGGTCACCCTCCTTCTATGAATGTCGGGGCAAGCATGCGATTGTATGCTAGGACTGCTGATGTCCTAGCAACCAATCATGTGCTTGACCACCCCTCAGGACCCAACTTTCATAGAAGGAGGAGGGCAAGAACGGAGGGGGGGGGGGAGTCTGGGGACCACACTGCTCAGGCTATATTCTCTGAAAGATCTGATTGCCGAGGCGGAACGGTGCGGCTTTGTGCGGCAGCAGTGACTAACTGGGCATTTGGGCAGGGTGCCCCCTGCCCCCCCCCCTTATCTACATCCCTGTGGCAAAGAGTAGGGAATCCAGCACCCTAGGAGGCAGTACGCCCTAGTAGTTCGCCTAGCGGTAGCGCCGGGCCTGGTGTGAAGTCAGTCGTTCAAAAGCCTCAGGCCCTATAGCGCAACAGGGTTTCAAAACTTGCCCGTCTATGGCTGTCTCTTCTATGTCTACCACTGGCAAAGGAGGATCAAGAAGGACCATTAGAAGGAAATTGGAGGTGACCTCCTTCGTATAAACAACGGGAGACAAGCTCTGGTCCCATAATCCTATATCTATAAGTGGTGACCAACTGACAAGGTAGCTGCTGATCATGGTTATAGGGCAACTCATAATAGGTGTGCGATTGGGCAGTCGTGAGTGGAGCCATGGACTCAAACTCTGCCACTCATCACTGAACCAATCACGCAGCTTAATCCTGCATCTTGCTCCTCCTTTACGACCTGGTGATCTATGAGAATACAGCACCTACCTGGGTCCTCTGCTGTTGTAGGCGGCTGACTTCAAGCGGGTAGGTGAGCCCCTTTATCTCCAGGTGGTGCGTCCGGGTCAGGACTCGTTCTGCCACTGCGGAGACAATAATACATTATGATGTCATAACGACAGAGATGTGACACTGTGGGTTCTATGTCTAAAAAAAATGGAGTTGGACGAATGCAACAAGCATTCACCTAGAGTGCACGAATGTTGTCTGTATTTTGCCTAATATGTACATTTTCTATGAGTGTCAGCTCCATCTAGTGGCCATAGTGCAGTATTTGCTTGATTGAGGTATTTGTGAAAATGATGTATATTTTGGCCACTAGATGGAGCTGAAAATCATAGGAGATCAAAGTGTAAGTTTTATGGATGGAATCACCATTGGGGTGTCTGTAAACCCCTCAAATCCATGCAGGTGTTCAGCAGTGCCTTTGCTTTGAAGGTAAGTTCATCTAGGACCTACCCAAGGCCAAGTTTGGAAAGGGAGGGAGGGGCCATTTATGTGGAGCGTTATCTGTACTGATCATCAGAAGATGTAACTAAATAACAATCTTCAGATAATAAATCGCTACATTGGGGATGTACTGAGACCATTCACCTGGTAATACGGCACCAAACCCATCCAGCCCAGGTGACTCTTCTCTCGGGGGGGGGGGGGTCAGGGTGATGTCAGTTACATGGGAGAAGGTTTTGGTAGTTTTAGTGCAGTAGTGCCGCCTCTACAAATTATGGCCCCCCTGGGCCACATCCAGCCTGCTAGGAGATTCTATATGGCTTGAAGCTGGGGCCTAGACATGTGCAATTCGTTTAGTTCCTAATTCGTTTTTTAACGAATTTTGACAAATTCGTTAATTCCGAATTTTTCAATTTCCGAAATTTCCGAATTTCCGAAATTGCAGAATTTCCGAAATTACGAATTTCGGATTTCCGAATTTCCGAATTTTCGGATTTCCGAATTTCCGTATTTACGAATTTCGAATTTCGTAATTTCTAATTTCCGAATTTCAGATTTCCGAATTTTCGAATTTCAGAAATTACGAATTTCTGAATTTTCAAATTTCTGAATTTTCTAATTTCCGAATCTTCGAATTTCAGAAATTACGGATTTCCGAAATTACGGATTTCAGAAATTACGAATTTTCGGATTTCCGAATTTTCACATTTTTGAATTTCCGAATTTCTTAATTTTCGAATGTCGTATTTCCGAATTTTTAACTTCCGAATTTCGTATTTCCGAATTTCGTATTTTCGGATTTCGGAATTTTCACATTTTTGAATTTCCGAATTTCTTAATTTTCGAATGTCGTATTTCCGAATTTTTAATTTCCGAATTTCGTATTTCCTAATTTCGAATTCTCGAATTTCGAATTTTCGAATTTCGAATTCTCGAATTCCGAAATTCAAAAATTAAAAAAATAGAAAATCTGAAAAAAAGAAAGAAAATCTGTTTAATTCTAAATAATAACTAACTATTAAAATTATAGGTATTGGAATTCCCTTTCAAATTTGTCTGTTAGTGAACGTAACGAGTACGAATTTATCCGAAATAACGAATTATCTGAAATAACGAATGCCGCATCTAAACCAAATGGAACGTAACAATCTAATAATAATAATAAATAACAATAATAATAATAAAACCTTTTCCATTTGTTTAGATGCGGCATTCGTTATTTCAGATAATTCGTAACTTCGGATAAATTCGTACTCGTTAATTTTAATAGTTATTAATTAATTAAACTGATTTTCTCTTTCTTTTTTCAGATTTTCAAATTTTGGGATTTTCAAATCTTTAAATTCCCGAATTCCGAAAATCCAAAAATTCGGAATTCCGAAAAACCGAATATTCGGAAATCCGAAAATTCAAAATTCGAAAATTCGGAAATTCGTAAAATACGAAATTCGGAAACCCGAAAATACAAAATTCGGAAATTCGGAAATCTGAAAATACGAAAATACAAAAATACGAAATTCGGAAATACGAAAATACGAAATTCGGAAAATACGAAAATTCGAAAAATAGAAATGTGAAAATTCCCGAAATTTCCGAATTTCCGAATTCCCGAATTTTCGAATTTCCGAAAAAAGCAAAAAAACGAATGAATGTCAGTGCACATGTCTACTAGGGCCCTCAGACTCAGATCAGCTGGTTTCTACCCGACCACTAACCACATCGACACCCCCCCCCCCCCACACACACACATAGTCTCCGTCACACCTCCCCTGCCAAGCTGTTCATTGGTTGCTAGGAACGCTGGCGTCCTATCAGCCAATGACATACCTCCATCCAGAACTGCTTTGACCTTCTGGGTCCTGCTACAAGACAGGCACACTGGATGCTGAATTGCAGTGGTAAGGGGGACTATGCAAACCATGCGGTAAGGACGGATTCTGATGTAATGTCGGGGAAGGCTGATGTAAGGGGGGGGGGACTCTGATGAGGACCCTAATGTAAGATAACACAAAGGGCATACAAAGTGTGACTCCCCTTCTTGTCTGTGATACACTGATGAAAGCCCCCCAGTCTACTGGAGGGATTGGGGGAAGGGGGGGTATTAAGACTCACTTACCTTCTACCTGGTTAAAGGTCAGCGTGGCCACGCCCCTTTTATTTGTGGGGTAACGCACATCGACCTCACCGCTTCCTCCATTCTTGCGGTGCAGGAAGTGTATCAACAGCTTGTCTAGTACCAGATCATCTTCATACCGATCAGCGGGAATTCCCGACACTCGTAGATCGCAGGAATGTGTCATGGTGACCGAGTCTCTGCAGAGAGGAGAGGGCGGAGAATCGCAATTCACACGTGAAAAGGAGAGTCCTTATATTTCTGGTCCAGGAGAGTGTAGAAAGGAGGAGAGAGGCACAAATCTAATGGAAGACTTTATCGCCCCAGAAGAGAAGGCCAATGAAGACTTCCATTAGGTCTGTGGAGCTCTCATCATCCTACACTATTCAGAATACACCCCCCCCCCCCAAGTAACAATAGATCGACCCCGGCGACAATAAACCCCCAACCAGCAAGCATCAATAGACCCCTCCTGAAGAAATAAACAATAGACCCCTCCCTCAACAATAGATCTTTCCAAGCAACAATAGAACCTCCAGCACACCCCACCACTGATTGCCATAAAACACATTCAGTGTTGAAGGTGCTGGAACTGCATCCCCCTGCTGAAAAAAATCCCATGTACATAAGTATCACAGGCTCCTCCCATGTACATAAGTATCACAGGCTCCTCCCATGTACAGAAGTATCACAGGCTCCTCCCATGCACAGAAGTATCACAGGCTCCTCCCATGCACAGAAGTATCACAGGCTCCTCCCATGTACAGAAGTATCACAGGCTCCTCCCATGTACATAAGTATCACAGGCTCCTCCCATGCACAGAAGTATCACAGGTTCCTCCCATGTACATAAGTATCACAGGCTCCTCCCATGCACAGAAGTATCACAGGCTCCTCCCATGCACAGAAGTATCACAGGCTCCTCCCATGCACAGAAGTATCACAGGCTCCTCCCATGTACATAAGTATCACAGCCTTTGCTCAATACTTTGGTGAAGCTCCTTTGGCACCAATTACATCCTCCAATCTTGTTGGGTATGATGCTACAAGCTTGGCACTCCTATTTTCGGGCAGTTTCTCCCATTCTTCTTTGCAGGACCTCTCAAGCTCCATCAGGTTGGATGGGGAACATCGGTGCTCAGACATTTTCAGATCTCTCCAGAGATGTTCAATCGGGTTCAAGTCTGGGCTCTGGCTGGGCCATTCAAGGACATTCACAGAGTTGTCCTATAGCCACTCCTTTGTTATCTTGGCTGTGTGCTTAGGGTCGTTGTCCTGTTGGAAGATAAACCTTCCCCCAGTCTGAGGTCCGGAGCGCTCTGGAGCAGGTTTTCATCAAGGATGTCTCTGTACATTGCTGCATTCATCTTTCCCTCCATCCTGACTAGTCTCCCAGTTCCTGCCGCTAAAAAACATCCCCACAGCATGATGCTGCCACCACCATGCTTCACAGTAGGGATGGTATTGGCCAGGTGATGAGCGGTGCCCGGTTTCCCCCAGACATGACGCTTGCCATTCAGGCCAAAGAGTTCAATCTTTGTTTCATCAGACCAGAGAATTTTGTTTCTCATGGTCTGAGAGTCCTTCAGGTGCCTTTTGGCAAACCCCAGATGGGCTGTCATGTGCCTTTTACTGAGGAGTGGCTTCTGTCTGGCCACTCCTCCATACAGGCCTGATTGGTGGAGGGCTGCAGAGATGGTTGTTCTTCTGGAAGGTTCTCCTCTCTCCACAGAGAAATGCTGGAGCTCTGTCAGAGTGACCATCAGGTTCTTGGTCACCTCCCTGACTAAGGCTCTCCTCCCCCGATCGCTCAGTTTGGCCGGGTGGCCCGCTCTAGGAAGAGTCCTGGTGGTTCCAAACGTCTTCCATTTACAGATGATGGAGACCACTGTGCTCATTGGGACCTTCAATGCTGAAGAAATGTTTCCCTTCCCCCGATCTGTGCCTCCATACAATCCTGTCTCCGAGGTCTACAGACAATTCCTTGGACTTCATGGCTTGGTTTGTGCTCTGACTTGCACTGTTACCTGTGGGACCTTCTATAGACAGGTGTGGCCTTTCCATATTGTGTCCAATCAACTGAATTCACCACAGGTGGAGTCCAATCAAGTTGTAGAAACATCTGAAGGATGATCAGTGGAAACAGGAGGAGCCTGAGATCAATTCTGAGTGTCATGGGAGGAGCCTGTGATACTCATGTACATGGGGAGGAGCCTGTGATACTCATGTACATGGGGAGGAGCCTGTGATACTCATGTACGTGGGAGGAGCCTGTGATACTCATGTACGTGGGAGGAGCCTGTGATACTCATGTACGTGGGAGGAGCCTGTGATACTCATGTACGTGGGAGGAGCCTGTGATACTCATGTACATGGGAGGAGCCTGTGATACTCATGTACATGGGAGGAGCCTGTGATACTCATGTACATGGGAGGAGCCTGTGATACTCATGTACATGGGGAGGAGCCTGTGATACTTATGTACGTGGGAGGAGCCTGTGATACTTATGTACGTGGGAGGAGCCTGTGATACTTATGTATGTGGGAGGAGCCTGTGATACTCATGTACGTGGGAGGAGCCTGTGATACTCATGTACGTGGGAGGAGCCTGTGATACTCATTTACATGGGAGGAGCCTGTGATACTCATGTACATGGGAGGAGCCTGTGATACTCATGTACATGGGAGGAGCCTGTGATACTCATGTACATGGGAGGAGCCTGTGATACTTCTGTACATGGGAGGAGCCTGTGATACTTCTGTACGTGGGAGGAGCCTGTGATACTCATGTACGTGGGAGGAGCCTGTGATACTCATGTACGTGGGAGGAGCCTGTGATACTTTTGTACGTGGGAGGAGCCTGTGATACTTTTGTACGTGGGAGGAGCCTGTGATACTTATGTACGTGGGAGGAGCCTGTGATACTTATGTACATGGGAGGAGCCTGTGATACTTATGTACATGGGGAGGAGCTTGTGCTACTTCTGTACATGGGAGGAGCCTGTGATACTTATGTACATGGGAGGAGCCTGTGATACTTATGTACATGGGGAGGAGCCTGTGATACTTATGAACATGGGGAGGAGCCTGTGATACTTATGTACATGGGGAGGAGCCTGTGATACTTATGTAAATGGGGAGGAGCCTGTGATACTTATGTACGTGGGAGGAGCCTGTGATACTTATGTACATGGGAGGAGCCTGTGATACTTATGTACATGGGAGGAGCCTGTGATACTAATGTACATGGGAGGAGCCTGTGATACTTATGTACATGGGAGGAGCCTGTGATACTTATATACATGGGGAGGAGCCTGTGATACTCATGTACATGGGGAGGAGCCTGTGATACTTATGTACATGGGAGGAGCCTGTGATACTTATGTACATGGGAGGAGCCTGACTGGATGGACAGCTCCCACATGTATGCATTTATTTCACCGGTTTCCTATCTATACAGATCAGATTTGGTGGATTTGCTCTAATTCTACCTCTAAATATCATTTGTACATTTTGCGGCATATAAAATTATTTTAAATACAATGAAAATCAATGAAGGGGGGGGGGGATTGGCTTGCAGGAGATGTTCCCCATCCGGATGATATTTGGTGGTCTAGGTCACACATATTGGTGCATTCTTAATGGACATCTCCCTGTATTTCCTGTAATAGACTCCTTCCTATCTGGTTTAGCTCCATCTACTGGCAAGAATGCAGTATAGTTGCGGTATAGTTTTCTGAAATACCTCAATCTGAAGACAATACCGCATTTTGGCCGCTAGATGGAGCCGATGATCAAAGAACAAGCGGAAATGTGATGGAGAGGACAGAAAATCCTAAGGATGGAGAGGACAGACGATCCCAAGGATGGAGAGGACGGACGATCCCAAGGATGGAGAGGACAGAAGATCCCAAGGATGGAGAGGACAGACGATCCCAAGGATGGAGAGGACGGACGATCCCAAGGATGGAGAGGACAGACGATCCCAAGGATGGAGAGGACAGAAGATCCCAAGGATGGAGAGGACAGACGATCCCAAGGATGGAGAGGACAGAAGATCCCAAGGATGGAGAGGACAGAAGATCCCAAGGATGGAGAGGACAGACGATCCCAAGGATGGAGAGGACAGACGATCCCAAGGATGGAGAGGACAGAAGATCCAAAGGATGGAGAGGACAGACGATCCCAAGGATGGAGAGGACAGACGATCCCAAGGATGGAGAGGACAGACGATCCCAAGGATGGAGAGGACAGAAGATCCCAAGGATGGAGACAGAAGATCCCAAGGATGGAGAGGACAGAAGATCCTAAAGATGGAGAGGACAGAAGATCCCAAGGATGGAGAGAACAGACGATCCCAAGGATAGAGAGGACACAAGATTTAGGGATGGAGATGACACAAGATTTAGGGATGGAGAGGACACAAGATTTAGGGATGGAGAGGACACAAGATTTAGGGATGGAGAGGACACAAGATTTAGGGATGGAGAGGACACAAGATTTAGGGATGGAGAGGACACAAGATTTAGGGATGGAGAGGACACAAGATTTAGGGATGGAGAGGACACGAGATTTAGGGATGGAGATGACACGAGATTTAGGGATGGAGAGGACACGAGATTTAGGGATGGAGAGGACACGAGATTTAGGGATGGAGAGGACACGAGATTTAGGGATGGAGAGGACACAAGATTTAGGGATGGAGATGACACGAGATTTAGGGATGGAGAGGACACAAGATTTAGGGATGGAGATGACACGAGATTTAGGAATGGAGAGGACACGAGATTTAGGGATAGAGAGGACACGAGATTTAGGGATAGAGAGGACACGAGATTTAGGGATGGAGATGACACGAGATTTAGGGATGGAGATGACACGAGATTTAGGGATAGAGAGGACACGAGATTTAGGGATGGAGAGGACACGAGATTTAGGGATGGAGATGACACGAGATTTAGGGATGGAGATGACACAGGATTTAGGGATGGAGAGGACACAAGATTTAGGGATGGAGAGGACACAAGATTTAGGGATGGAGATGACACAGGATTTAGGGATGGAGATGACACAAGATTTAGGGATGGAGAGGACACAAGATTTAGGGATGGAGAGGACACAAGATTTAGGGATGGAGAGGACACAAGATTTAGGGATGGAGAGGACACAAGATTTAGGGATGGAGAGGACACAAGATTTAGGGATGGAGATGACACAAGATTTAGGGATGGAGATGACACGAGATTTAGGGATGGAGAGGACACAAGATTTAGGGATGGAGATGACAGGCACAGGTATATAGGTCGGGTTTGCTGGTTTCCATTTCCAGGTCTCAGAATTCCCGCCTGAGGTTCCAATTGATGGTTTTGAAAACCTCTCCCACAATAAGTTCTGTGCAGTGTATAAGGTGGCACCGCAGCGTATTGTGGCTCTGCTGTGCGGAGACCATGAATGATGTGTAAACTTTTTTTATTATATTACATGTAACGTGTACTGAACAACCAGACACAGAGCTCCATTTATAAAAGAAACATCTCCTACATTCACACTCTTCTCACCAATAATGCCCCTACCACATTATAGCCACTAGATGGAGCCAATGATCATAGTAAAAACACATTAAGGAGATCATTGGTTAGAGCTGTGTGACCGGATGAGGGGTCATTGTTGTGTTCTCAAATTATTTGTTGAGTCGCCTTCCAGAATAACCTGAAGGGGATGTAAACCCTGCGATCCTTTATATCAGGAGTCTCCAATCTTCCCAGTACCAGAGTCACATCCAATATTTCATAAATATCCAGGGGCCAAAAAGGTCCCCATTGCACCCCCCCCCCCCCCCCCCCCCAACATCAAAAATTCTATCATAGTCCCCTTTACATAAGAGCCCCCCCTTACATCAGGTGTTCCCATCAGAGCCCACCTTACATCAGGTGTTCCCATCAGAGCCCCCCTTACATCAAAGTCCCCATCAGAGCCCACCTTACATCAGGTGTTCCCATCAGAGCCCACCTTACATCAGGTGTTCCCATCAGAGCCCACCTTACATCAAAGTCCCCATCAGAGCCCCCCTTACATCAAAGCCCCCATCAGAGCCCCCCTACATCAAAGCCCCCATCAGAGCCCCCCTTACATCAAAGCCCCCATCAGAGCCCACCTTATATTAGGGTCCTGTCCCCCCTCCCTACATCAAAGTCCCAATCAGAGCCCCCCTTACATCAAAGTCCCCATCAAAACCCACCTTATATCAAAGTCCCCCCCTTACATTAGTGTCCCCATCAGAGCCCACCCAACATCAAAGTCCCCATCAGAGCCCACCTTATATTAGTGTCCCCATCAGAGCCCCCCTTACATCAAAGTCCCCATCAGAGCCCCCCTTACATCAAAGTCCCCATCAGAGCCCCCCTTACATCAAAGTCCCCATCGGAGCCCACCTTATATTAGTGTCCCCATCAGAGCCCACCTTACATCAAAGCCCCCCCCCCCCTTATATAAGTGTCCCCATCAGAGCCCACCTTACATCAAAGTCCCCATCAGAGCCCACCTTACATTGGTGTCTCAATCAGAGCCCACCTTACATCACTGTCCCCATCAGAGTCCCCTTTACAACTGTGTGGCTGTAGTATCGGGGTGGGGGCCGGGTGCTAGAGCATGTCTGGATGGGGGGAAGGTCTGGATGGGGGGAAGGTCTGGGTGGAGGAAGGTCTGAGTGGAGGAAGGTCTGAGTGGAGGAAGGTCTGGGTGGAGGAAGGTCTGGGTGGAGGAAAGTCTGGATGGGGGGAAGGTCTGGGTGGGGGGAAGGTCTGGATAGGGTGGAGGAAGGTCTGGATGGGGGAAGGTCTGGATGGGGTGGAGGAAGGTCTGGGTGGAGGAAGGGTCTGGGTGGGGGAAGGGTCTGGATGGGGTGGAGGAAGGTCTGGATGGAGGAAGGTCTGGATGGGGAAAGTCTGGATGGAGGAAGGTCTGGATGGGGGAAGGTCTGGATGGGGGATGGTCTGGATGCGGGAAGGTCTTCGTGGAGGAAGGTCATCGTGGAGGAAGGTCTTCGTGGAGGAAGGTCTTTGTGGAGGAAGGTCTTCGTGGAGGAAGGTCTGGGTGGAGGAAGGTCTGGATGGGGTGGAGGAAGGTCTGGGTGGAGGAAGGGTCTGGGTGGAGGAAGGTCTGGATGGGGTGGAGGAAGGTCTGGGTGGAGGAAGGGTCTGGGTGGAGGAAGGTCTGGATGGGGTGGAGGAAGGTCTGGGTGGAGGAAGGGTCTGGGTGGAGGAAGGGTCTGGATGGAGGGAGGTCTGTGTGGAGGAAGGTCTGGGTGGGGTGGAGGAAGGTCTGGATGGGGGAAGGTCTGGGTGGGGGAAGGTCTTCGTGGAGGAAGGTCTGGGTGGAGGGGAAGGTCTGGGTGGAGGGGAAGGTCTGGATGGAGGAAGGTCTGGATGGGGGAAGGAAGGTCTGCCCTCCTGTAAATGTTGGGGTAAGCACATCATTGGTAGTGTGGACACTGGTGGCCGGACAGGATGATGACAACACAGCAGGTGAACCTACGGAGAAGAGCTTAATCCTCCATCGGTGCTCACTTGGCACACCACTGACCCCGTCTCCCCGGACGCAGAAGATCTTGCAGAGGCCCGGATGGGCCCCTCGTTTGGAGACCCCATCTGAAGACGTTGCCATCTTCTCTTCTATTTAGATGTGACGCACATGTGATCATCTATGACACCGGCCTATTGACGATCTGACACGAGCACCACAGTTGTCACCAGAGACGTGCCTGGAATGTTCCCGCTTTGGAAAACTGTTAAACCGGTGGGGTCGGATCCGCTTTAAACCGGTCTACAGGAGGTGAAAAAAACCTGTTCACGCAGATAAACTAAATCTCAGAAAGTATTATTTTACCGAAAGCGTGGAATAAACTTCCAGCCGAGGTATCTGGCCCTTTAAAACCACTGTATATAGTTGGTTGCTAAGGAGCGAGCCGGGAAGCCGGCCAATGCGTCCTTAACAACCGAGTGGCTTCACCACTGACAGTTGAATGTAAAAAAAAAAAAAAGAATTACCGGAAAAAAAAAACAGCGTGAGGTCCTCTCCCCAATCCATACCGGGCCCTTCAGGTCTGTTATGGATTTGCAGGGGAACCCCAGGCCAAAAATAAAAAACAAATGGTGTCCCCCCAAAATCCAAACTAGACTCTTATCCGAGCATTCAGCCAGGCAGGTCAGGAAAAGGGAGGAGACGAGCGAGCACCCCCCCCCTCCTGAACCATACCAGGCCACATGCCCCCAACATGGGGGGTGCTTTGGGGCAGGATGGGCTCTGCCCCCCACACCCCAAAGCACCTTGTCCCAATGTTGATGGGAACAAGGGCCTCTTCCCAACAACCCTGGGCTGTGGTTATGGGGGTCTACAGGCTAGGGGGGGAGGGGGCCTTATCGGAATCTGGAAGATTCCTGATCCTGGCCCCACCCCTAGTAATGAGTATGGAGGTCGCCGGTTGGCTCTGCCCCATAGCCATTTAAGAAATGTTGTAGGGCAGGCAGACCGCGGGAACGTTTCGTGGTGAGCAGAGTTTTTTTCCCCCCCGTTTTTCGGGTCTGGCAGTGGCAGCGGTGTGATTGATGATGGATCTACACCTGGGGGGGGGGACATTGTTTTTTTTTTTTTTACTTTTTAATAAAGGAATTGTCAAAAATTAATTTACTGAATGGGTAGCCCCCCGCCTGCAGATCCCCCACAACCACGGCCCAGGGTTGTGGGTAAAAGACCACTGTCCCCATCAACATGAAGACAAGGTGCCCTCACGATAGAGAATGGTCTCTGGCAGTCTCTATGACCTTCGGAGGCCAGGTGGGATGTTTTTTTTTTTTTTTTCGATCTTGGTCTTTCCAGTCTAGAGGAGAGATGTGGGGACTTAGATGTCTCCATAAAGAGGACCTGTCACCCCTTATTTCTATTATATGATCTCCCCATAAAGAGGACCTGTCACCCCTTATTTCTATTACATGATCTCTCCATAAAGAGGACCTGTCACCCCTTATTTCTATTACATGATCTCCCCATAAAGAGGACCTGTCACCCCTTATTTCTATTACATGATCTCCCCATAAAGAGGACCCGTCACCCCTTATTTCTATTACATGATCTCTCCTTAAAGAGGACCCGTCACCCCTTATTTCTATTACAAGATCTCTCCATAAAGAGGACCTGTCACCCCTTATTTCTATTACATGATCTCCCCATAAAGAGGACCTGTCACCCCTTATTTCTATTACAAGATCTCCCCATAAAGAGGACCTGTCACCCCTTATTTCTATTACAAGATCTCCCTATAAAGAGGACCTGTCACCCCTTATTTCTATTACAAGATCTCCCCATAAAGAGGACCCGTCACCCCTTATTTCTGTTACATGATCTCCCCATAAAGAGGACCTGTCACCCCTTATTCATATTACATGATCTCCTCCATAAAGAGGACCTGTCACCCCTTATTTCTATTACAAGATCTCCCCATAAAGAGGACCCGTCACCCCTTATTTCTATTACAAGATCTCCCCATAAAGAGGACCTGTCACCCCTTATTTCTATTACGAGATCTCCCCATAAAGAGGACCTGTCACCCCTTATTTCTATTACAAGATCTCCCCATAAAGGAGGACCTGTCACCCCTTATTTCTATTACAAGATCTCCCCATAAAGAGGACCCGTCACCCCTTATTTCTATTACAAGATCTCCCCATAAAGAGGACCTGTCACCCCTTATTTCTATTACGAGATCTCCCCATAAAGAGGACCTGTCACCCCTTATTTCTATTACATGATCTCCCCATAAAGAGGACCTGTCACCCCTTATTTCTATTACAAGATCTCCCCATAAAGAGGACCTGTCACCCCTTATTTCTATTACATGATCTCCCCATAAAGAGGACCTGTCACCCCTTATTTCTATTACATGATCTCCCCATAAAGAGGACCTGTCACCCCTTATTTCTATTACAAGGAATATTTACATTTCTTGTAATAGGAATAAAAGTGATCAAAAAAAAATGTCTTCAAGGGAAAGTGTAAAAAAATAAAAATAAATAAAAAAAACACACATTTAAAAGTGCCCCCGTCCCCACATACGTAGGTCACGCCCACATACTTAAACGGCATTCAAACCACACATGTGAGGTATCGCCGCAAATGTTAGCGTGAGAGCAATAATTCTAGCATTAAACCTCCTCTGTAACTCTAAACTGGTAGAAAAGATTTTTAAAACGGTGGCCTTCGGAGATTTTTAAGTACAGAAACTTGGCGCCATTTCACGAGTGTGCGCAATTTTAAAGCGTGACATGTTAGGTATCTATTTACTCGGCGTAACATCATCATTCACATTATACCAAACAATTGGGATAACTTTCGTGTTTTTTTTTTTTAATTCATGAAAGTACCCCCCCCCCCCCTCCAAAAAAAATAAAAAAATAAAAAGTTTGAAAAATTGCTGCGCAAATACCAAGTGACACAAAAAGTGGCAACGACCGCCATTTTCTTCCCTAGAGTCTCTGCTAAAAAAACACATGGAATGTTTGAGGGTTCTGGGAAATTTTCTAGCAACAAAAATATTATGAATTTTACATGTAGGAGAAGAGTGCCAGAATAGGCCCGGTATGGAGGCGGTTAACCACTTGCTGACCATCCACTGTATATATATATGGTGGCAGGTTGGCTCGATTGCGCAAATTCCATGCATGTGACACTGTGGGTACGCACGTGCCCGCTGCAAGAGCGCGGCCTCAATGTCCACCCGCGATCGCGGTACACAGAGGCAGAACAGGAATCTGTAAATAAGGCGGATCCCCATTCTGCCAGGAGACATCATGGAGATCTGCTCTTCCCAGTGATTGGGAACAGCGATCTCTGTGTTGTCCCAGTAAGCCCACCCCCACACACAGTTAGAACACATTTAACCCTTTGATTGCCCCCTAGTGTTTACCCCTTCCCTGCTAGTGTCATTTATACAGTGACAGTGCATTTTTTTTAAAGCACTGATCACTGTATTGGTGTCACTGGTCCCCAAAAAGTGTCACTTAGGGTCAGATTTGTCGCAATCCCGCAAAAAAATAAAGATAAAAAATAAAATAATAAAAAATAAAAATATAAAAAAAAAAATATATTAAAATCGCTGATCAGTAGAGGAATACTCCCGCGCTATCACCGCAAGTGGGAAAAAAAACCAATGTATAGGACAACTGTGGCAAACACTGATAGGTGGATCCGTTACCAATAAATGTGTATAATAAACGATGCTGCGCTGTTGTTGGACTGGAGGTTACACTTCAGTTCATCCACAGCGCAGCATTACTTATTATACACAGAAAAAAAAAAAATAAAAATCATCACAGATCGCCGCCATTACCAGTAAAAACATAAAAAAATAAAAGTCCATAAATCTATCCCCTATTTTGTAGACGCGATAACTTTTGCGCAAACCAAATCAATATATGCCTATTGAGATTTTTTTTTTTTTTTTTTACCCAAAAAAAATTAGCAGGATACATATTGGCCTAAACTGATAAATAAATTCGTTTTTTTTTATATTTTTTGGGGGGATATTTATTATAGCAGAAAGTAAAAAATATTGTTTTTTTTTTTTTTTCAAAATTGTCGGTCTTTTTTTGTTTTTTAGCAAAAAAAAAAAAAAAAAAAAACGCAGAGGTGATCAAATACCACCAAAAAAAAAAAAAAAAAGCTCTATTTGTGGGAAAAAAAGGACGTCAATTTTGTTTGGGTACAGCATTGCACGACCGCGCAATTGTCAGTTAAAGTGACGCAGTGCAGTATCAAAAAAAAATGGCCCGGTCAGGAAGGGAGGGGGGGGGTAAACCTTCCGGGGCTGAAGTCGTTAAAGGGGGAAAAAAAAAAAAGCCTGCAACACTTGCATTTCTGGTGCGAATTCATTGAAGTCTATTATGAGCGTAATCTGCTGTAGGAAAAAATAAATAAAAAAAGTATTCGACCCTTTTCAAAAACGCACCGGGTAAAAAAAAAAAAATAGGGGGGGGGGGGGGCATAGATGTGAACGTGTACTATAGGAAACCATGTTAAATGGACTGTAGTGTGAATGCAGGGTTAATGGCTTCAAACGTGCTTAGGATAAACATAGCTCTATTGTCAGACAATAAAGTAAATAAATAAATAATTAAAAAAAAAAATGAAATAAAACAAACAAACGAAAAAGGGCAAACTCGATGGACTACTTTTCTATATACTCCGATCCAATGGTGGGAATAATGAGGACAACTTTTCCAACATAAGAGATTGTCTGGTGCACCCCCCCCCCCCCCTACAGAGCAGAGGACACCCAACCAACTTCACCGCACTTCCTTGTTCACCAGAAAAATCAAACCATTAGTAGACATGGGCCTCTCTCTCTCACCCCTCTCTCCCCCTCTCTCTCTCTCACCCCCTCTCTCTCCCCCCTCTCTCCCCCCCTCTCTCTTTCTCCCCCTCTCTCCCCCTCTCTCTCTCTCTCACCCTCTCTCTCTTTCTCACCTCTCTCTCCCCCTCTCTCTCTCTCTCTCCCCTCTCTCTCTCTCACCCTCTCTCTCTCTCACCCTCTCTCACTCTCTCCCCCTCTCTCACTCTCACCCCCCTCTCCCCCTCTCTCTCTTCTCACCCTCTCTCCCTCTCTCTCTCTCTCACCCTCTCTCCCCCTCTCTCTCTCTCACCCTCTCTCTCTCTCACCCTCTCTCTCTCTCACCCTCTCTCACCCTCTCTCACTCTCTCTCCCCCTCTCTCACTCTCACCCCCTCTCTCTCTTTCTCACCCTCTCTCCCCCTCTCTCTCTCTCTCACCCTCTCTCCCCCTCTCTCTCTCTCACCCTCTCTCTCTCTCACCCTCTCTCACTCTCTCCCCCTCTCTCACTCTCACCCCCCTCCCCCCCTCTCCCCCTCTCTCTCTTTCTCACCCTCTCTCCCCCCTCTCTCTCTCTCACCCTCTCTCCCCCTCTCTCTCTCTCACCCTCTCTCCCCTCTCTCTCTCTCTCACCCCCCTCTCTCTCACCTCTCTCTCTCTCTCTCTCTCTCTCTCCGTCCACCATGACACCTGGGGTACTACAAGTCCCAGCATGACTGGAAATCCCACAAAATTCTGGAAAAAGAGCAGCCAAATCACCACCAACCTCCACCTCCTCCTCCCTCCAGCTGCCCATACTCACCTTCCCTCCCCTCCTCCACCACACACTAACTTAACCTCTTGCTCTCCAGGGTCATTTTAACATTTCTCTCTCTCTCTTTTTTTCCTAGAAAATGACTTTGAACCCCCCAAACAATATACATTTTCTGAAATCAGAGGCCCTAGGCCAGTGGTTCTCAACCATTCTAGTGCCGTGACCCCTTGATAAAATTTCCCAAGTTGTGGGCAGGACCGTTTTTAAGGCGGGGCCAAAGGGGTAGCTGCCCTGGGCCCCATCAGCTGCCTCATACTTGCCAACTATCCCAGTTTAAATTCCCTTATCCCTTGAAGTTTTAGTCCCGTGCTGTGTCCCGATGTCTCAGTGTAAAGTTCTGTTGCTGATGCCCAGCTCTGCCCTATTGCTGTGTACAGATGACTCACTTGCAGACCCTGTGTTTACATGTAAATAACCTGCATTGATATGTAAATAGTGGCGGCATTAATATGTAAATAGCCGCAGACCGCGGCATTGATATTTAAATAGAGGCGGTGTCTTGACACATATGGCGACCCATCACATTTGGCTACCCGATGGACTGCGCATGCGCGCCGCCGCCATATGCGTTCCAACACTGTGGCGATCTGCGCTTGCGCAGAATTTTGTGGCCACACCCCTGAGTCCAAGTTCAAGCTCCACCATCCAAGTGGACATAGAGCTAGATTATAATATATATATATATATATATAACTGCCCGAAGCATGGCAAGCGAAGCGAGCCCCGCGAGGGGCCCTGTGCCAAAGTGGTGTCTTACAACAGTGTTGGAACGCATATGGCGTCGCGCATGCGCATTCCAGCGGGTAGCAAAATGTGACGTGACAGGGGCATTCATATGTACATCATGTCCCCTTGAGGTCACATCCACCATCACTTCTGCTGAATGCTGCGCACCGGGGAGGTAAAGGGACATGCTTGAAAGTCCTGCCTACAACTGGGGTCATTAAGCCGAACATCAGCCTGTTCTGCAAAAGTAAGCAAATTGGAGGTGGAACCCGTCTTCAAAATAACATAGTGTCACAGCACCCAGAATTTTTGTTCATGTGAATACGCAGGCAGGCAGTGAGGAGATGATGTGCTGTAACCTTTAGCAACCAATCAGTGAGCAGTAATGCTGTGCACTAACCTCTTGCAACCAATCAGTGAGCAGTAATTAGTGAGTGGTATAGATGTTCAGTAACCTCTAGCATTCAATCAGTGAGCAGTATTGATGTACAGTAATCTCTAGCAACCAATCAACAAGCAGAAGTCATGTGCTGTAACCTCTAGCAGCCAGTCAGTGAGCGGTAATGATACACTGTAACCTCTAGCAGCCAGTAAGTGAGTGGTAATGATACACTGTAACCTCTGGCAACCAATCGCAATCGCTGATCTGATTCAGTAAACTGATGTTGAGTCTAGCTGCTATTTATTGTATCTCTCAAAGCATGTCTCTCAAAGCAAAAATTTCTTGTTTTTTTCCCCATCCCTCTCCCTCGCCGTGTTTCTTGTTCTTTCTCTTATTCTTTCCTCTCCCTTTTTCTTTGTTTCTCCCCCTCTTTTCCTCTCTCTTCCATGTAGTCTCTATTTTTATTCCTTCTCTTACACCTTGGTGGGGAGTTGGGATCAGAGGCAGTGCTGGCGGGGAGTTGGGATCAGAGGCAGTGCTGGCGGGGAGTTGGGAATCAGAGGCAGTGCTGGCGGGGAGTTGGGAATCAGAGGCAGTGCTGGCGGGGAGTTGGGATCAGAGGCAGTGTTGGCGGGGAGTTGGGATCAGTGGCTGTGCTGGCGAGGAGTTGGGATCAGCGGCAGTGCTGGCGGGGAGTTGGGATCAGAGGCAGTGCTGGCGGGGAGTTGGGATCAGAGGCAGTGTTGGCGGGGAGTTGGGATCAGCGGCAGTGCTGGCGGGGAGTTGGGATCAGCGGCAGTGCTGGCGGGGAGTTGGGATCAGCGGCAGTGCTGGCGGGGAGTTGGGATCAGCGGCAGTGCTGGCGGGGAGTTGGGATCAGCGGCAGTGCTGGCGGAGAGTTGGGATCAGCGGCAGTGCTGGCGGGGAGTCGGGATCAGAGGCAGTGCTGGCGGGGAGAGAGGCAGTGGGGCAGTGGTGGGGGGGAGTTGGGATCAGAGGCAGTGTTGGCGGGGAGTTGGGATCAGTGGCTGTGCTGGCAAAGAGTTGGGATCAGAGGCATTGCTGGCGGAGAGTTGGGATCAGGGGCAGTGCTGGCGGGGAGTTGGGATCAGGGGCAGTGCTGGCGGGGAGTTGGGATCAGTGGCTGTGCTGGCGGGGAGTTGGGATCGGCGGCAGTGCTGGCGGGGAGTTGGGATCAGAGGCAGTGCTGGCGGGGAGTTGGGATCAGAGGCAGTGCTGGCGGGGAGTTGGGATCAGAGGCAGTGCTGGCGGGGAGTTGGGATCAGCGGCAGTGCTGGCGGGGAGTTGGGATCAGAGGCAGTGCTGGCAAAGAGTTGGGATCAGAGGCAGTGCTGGCAAAGAGTTGGGATCAGAGGCAGTGCTGGCGGGGAGTTGGGATCAGAGGCAGTGCTGGCGGGGAGTTGGGATCAGAGGCAGTGCTGGCGGGGAGTTGGGATCAGCGGCAGTGCTGGCGGGGAGTTGGGATCAGCGGCAGTGCTGGCGGGGAGTTGGGATCAGCGGCAGTGCTGGCGGGGAGTTGGGATCAGCGGCAGTGCTGGCGGGGAGTTGGGATCAGAGGCAGCTCTAATCACAGGTAGTGTTACTCACTGTGTCTCTGACTTTGTGGTGTCGCGTAGCAGTGACTCCTATGCCCAAATCTGGAGATCGGGTCTCCTCCAGCCCCTCCCACTTCACATTCCTCACCAATCAGCTGACCTCTAGTCTCTGCCCCCCCAGCCATGCTGTGAACTGAATGGGCGGCTGTGAAAAGGCTGGGAGAGCGGTGCGGGGCTCCAGGGACAGCCCAGGATTCGGTGACCCCTGGCAAATCATCATTCGACCCCCCAGGTTGAGAACCACTGACCTAGAGAATAAAATGGTGGCGGTTGCAATTTTCTATGTCACACGAGGATCACACAGCCAATTATTGAACACAAATTTTCAGGAAAAAAAAAATACACTTAAAACGAATTTTAGTTTCACAAACACAAAATATTATGCATTTTTTTTGTAAGATATAAAAGATAATGCTGACTCAAGCAAATCGATACCAAACATGTCAAGATTTAAAATGACGCACACTTGTGGAATGGCAACAAACTACGGTACCTAAAATTGTCCATCGGTGGCGGAAGAGGGACAGTTGTGGGGAGAAGAGGGACAGTTGTGGGGAGAAGAAGAAGAGGGACAGTTGTGGAGGGAAGAGGGACAGTTGTGGAGAAGAAGAGGGACAGTTGTGGAGAAGAAGAGGGACAGTTGTGGGGAGAAGAAGAAGAGGGACAGTTGTGGAGAGAAGAAGATGGACAGTTGTGTAGAGAAGAGGGACAGTTGTGGAGAGAAGAAGAGGGACAGTTGTGGCGGGAAGAGGGACAGTTGTGGAGGGAAGAGGAACAGTTGTGGAGAAAAGAAGAGGGACAGTTGTGGAGAGAAGAAGAGGGACAGTTGTGGGGAGAAGAGGGACAGTTGTGGGGAGAAGAGGGACAGTTGTGGGAGAAGAGGGACAGCTGTGGGAGAAGAGGGACAGTTGTGGCGGGAAGAGGGACAGTTGTGGCGAGAAGAAGAGGACAGTTGTGGAGAGAAGAAGAGGGACAGTTGTGGGAGAAGAGGGACAGTTGTGGAGAGAAGAGGGACAGTTGTGGATAGAAGAGGGACAGTTGTGGGGAGAAGAAGAAGAGGGACAGTTGTGGCGATAGGAGGGACAGTTGTGGAGAGAAGAAGAGGGACAGTTGTGGGGAGAAGAAGAGGGACAGTTGTGGAGAGAAGAGGGACAGTTGTGGGGAGAAGAGGGACAGTTGTGGGGAGAAAAGGGACAGTTGTGGGGAGAAGAGGGACAGTTGTGGAGGGAAGAGGGACAGTTGTGGAGGGAAGAGGGTCAGTTGTGGGGAGAAGAAGAAGAGGGACAGTTGTGGGGAAAAGAAGAGGGACAGTTGTGTCAGGAAGAGGGACAGTTGTGGAGAAGAAGAGGGACAGTTGTGGAGAAGAAGAGGGACAGTTGTGGAGAAGAAGAGGGACAGTTGTGGAGAGAAGAAGAGGGACAGTTGTGGAGAGAAGAAGAGGGACAGTTGTGGAGGGAAGAGGAACAGTTGTGGAGAGAAGAAGAGGGACAGTTGTGGAGAGAAGAAGAGGGACAGTTGTGGGAGAAGAGGGACAGTTGTGGGAGAAGAGGGACAGTTGTGGAGGGAAGAGGGACAGTTGTGGAGAAGAAGAGGGACAGTTGTGGAGAAGAAGAGGGACAGTTGTGGAGAAGAAGAAGAGGGACAGTTGTGGAGAAGAAGAAGAGGGACAGTTGTGGAGAAGAAGAAGAGGGACAGTTGTGGAGAGAAGAAGAGGGACAGTTGTGTAGGGAAGAGGGACAGTTGTGGAGAGAAGAGGGACAGTTGTGGAGAGAAGAAGAGGGACAGTTGTGGTGGGAAGAGGAACAGTTGTGGAGAGAAGAAGAGGGACAGTTGTGGAGAGAAGAAGAGGGACAGTTGTGGAGAGAAGAAGAGGGACAGTTGTGGAGAGAAGAGGGACAGTTGTGGAGAGAAGAGGGACAGTTGTGGGGAGAAGAAGAAGAGGGACAGTTGTGGCGGGAAGAGGGACAGTTGTGGCGGGAAGAGGGACAGTTGTGGAGAGAAGAGGGACAGTTGTGGGAGAAGAGGGACAGTTGTGGGGAGAAGAGGGACAGTTGTGGAGAGAAGAGGGACAGTTGTGGAGAGAAGAGGGACAGTTGTGGGGGGAAGAAGAAGAGGGACAGTTGTGGAGTGAAGAAGAGGGACAGTTGTGGAGAGAAGAAGAGGGACAGTTGTGGGAGAAGAGGGACAGTTGTGGGGAGAAGAAGAAGAGGGACAGTTGTGGAGAGAAGAGGGACAGTTGTGGAGAGAAGAGGGACAGTTGTGGAGAGAAGAGGGACAGTTGTGGGGAGAAGAAGAAGAGGGACAGTTGTGGCGAGAAGAAGAGGGACAGTTGTGGCGGGAAGAGGGACAGTTGTGGAGAGAAGAGGGACAGTTGTGGAGAGAAGAGGGACAGTTGTGGAGAAGAAGAGGGACAGTTGTGGAGAGAAGAGGGACAGTTGTGGAGAGAAGAGGGACAGTTGTGGAGAGAAGAGGGACAGTTGTGGAGAAGAAGAAGAGGGACAGTTGTGGAGAGAAGAAGAGGGACAGTTGTGGAGAGGAAGAGGGACAGTTGTGGGGAGAAGAGGGACAGTTGTGGAAAGAAGAGGGACAGTTGTGGGGAGAAGAAGAAGAGGGACAGTTGTGGAGGGAAGAGGGACAGTTGTGGAGAAGAGGGACAGTTGTGGAGAAGAAGAGGGACAGTTGTGGAGAAGAAGAGGGACAGTTGTGGAGAAGAAGAAGAGGGACAGTTGTGGAGAGAAGAAGAGGGACAGTTGTGGGGAGAAGAAGAGGGACAGTTGTGGGAGAAGAAGAAGAGGGACAGTTGTGGAGGGAAGAGGGACAGTTGTGGAGAGAAGAGGGACAGTTGTGGGGAGAAGAGGGAGACAGTTGTGGGAGAGAGAAGAGGGACAGTTGTGGAGAAGAAGAGGGACAGTTGTGGGAGAAGAGGGACAGTTGTGGGAGAAGAGGGACAGTTGTGGAGGAGAGAGGGACAGTTGTGGAGAGAAGAAGAGGGACAGTTGTGGAGAGAAGAAGAGGGACAGTTGTGGAGAGGAGAAGAGGGACAGTTGTGGGCGAAGAGGGACAGTTGTGGAGGAAGAAGAGGGACAGTTGTGGAGAGAAGAAGAGGGACAGTTGTGGAGAAGAAGAGGGGGAAGAAGAAGAGGGACAGTTGTGGAGTAGAAGAAGAGGGACAGTTGTGGCGAAGAAGAGGGACAGTTGTGGAGGGAAGAGACAGTTGTGGAGAGAAGAGGGACAGTTGTGGAGAGAAGAAGAGGGACAGTTGTGGAGGGAAGAGGGACAGTTGTGGAGAAGAAGAAGAGGGACAGTTGTGGTGGAGAAGAAGAAGAGGGACAGTTGTGGAGAAGAAGAGGGACAGTTGTGGGGAGAGAAGAGGGACAGAAGAAGAGGGACAGTTGTGGAGAAGAAGAAGAGGGACAGTTTGTGGGGAAGAAGAGGGACAGTTGTGAGGGACAGTTGTGGGGAGAGAAGAGGGACAGTTGTGGTGGGAAGAGGGACAGTTGTGGAGGGAGAGGGGACAGTTGTGGAAGAAGAGGGACAGTTGTGGGAGAAGAGGGACAGTTGTGGGGAGAAGAAGAAGAGGGACAGTTGTGGAGAGAAGAAGAGGGACAGTTGTGGAGAAGAAGAAGAGGGACAGTTGTGGGGAGAAGAGGGACAGTTGTGGCGGGAAGAGGGACAGTTGTGGGGGAGAGAAGAGGGACAGTTGTGGGGAGAAGAAGAGGGACAGTTGTGGAGGAAAGAAGAGGGACAGTTGTGGAGAGAAGAGGGACAGTTGTGGAGAGAAGAAGAGGGACAGTTGTGGAGAAGAAGAGGGACAGTTGTGGAGGAGAAGAAGAGGGACAGTTGTGGAGAAGAGGGACAGTTGTGGAAGGAAGAGGGACAGTTGTGGAGAAGAGGGACAGTTGTGGGAGAAGAAGAAGAGGGACAGTTGTGGAGAAGAGGGACAGTTGTGGGAGAAGAGGGACAGTTGTGGAGAAGAAGAGGGACAGTTGTGGAGAAAAGAAGAGGGACAGTTGTGGAGAAGAAGAAGAGGGACAGTTGTGGAGAAGAAGAGGGACAGTTGTGGGGAGAAGAAGAAGAGGGACAGTTGTGGGGAGAAGAAGAGGGACAGTTGTGGAGAGAAGAAGAGGGACAGTTGTGGGAAGAAGAGGGACAGTTGTGGGAGAAAGAGGGACAGTTGTGGAGAGAAGAGGGACAGTTGTGGAGAGAAGAAGAGGGACAGTTGTGGGGAGAAGAAGAAGAGGGACAGTTGTGGTGAAAAGAAGAGGGACAGTTGTGGAGGGAAGAGGGACAGTTGTGAGAGAAGAGGGACAGTTGTGGAGAAGAGAGGGACAGTTGTGGGAGAAGAAGAGGGACAGTTGTGGAGAAGAAGAGGGACAGTTGTGGAGAAGAAGAGGGACAGTTGTGGAGAAGAAGAAGAGGGACAGTTGTGGGGGGAAGAAGAAGAGGGACAGTTGTGGAGAAGAAGAAGAGGGACAGTTGTGGAGAGAAGAAGAGGGACAGTTGTGGAGAGAAGAAGAGGGACAGTTGTGGAGGGAAGAGGAACAGTTGTGGAGAGAAGAAGAGGGACAGTTGTGGAGAAGAAGAGGGACAGTTGAGGAGAGAAGAAGAGGGACAGTTGTGGGAGAAGAGGGACAGTTGTGGGAGAAGAGGGACAGTTGTGGAGGGAAGAGGGACAGTTGTGGAGAAGAAGAGGGACAGTTGTGGAGAGAAGAAGAGGGACAGTTGTGGAGAGAAGAGGGACAGTTGTGGAGAGAAGAGGGACAGTTGTGGGAGAAGAGGGACAGTTGTGGAGAGAAGAGGGACAGTTGTGGGAGAAGAGGGACAGTTGTGGAGAGAAGAAGAGGGACAGTTGTGGAGAGAAGAAGAGGGACAGTTGTGGAGAGAAGAAGAGGGACAGTTGTGGAGAGAAGAAGAGGGACAGTTGTGGGGAGAGGAAGAGGGACAGTTGTGGAGGGAAGAAGAGGGACAGTTGTGGTGGGAAGAGGAACAGTTGTGGAGAGAAGAGGGACAGTTGTGGAGAGAAGAAGAGGGACAGTTGTGGGAGAAGAGGGACAGTTGTGGAGAGAAGAGGGACAGTTGTGGCGAGAAGAGGGACAGTTGTGGAGAGAAGAGGGAGAAGAGGGACAGTTGTGACAGTTGTGGAGAAGAAGAGGGACAGTTGTGGAGAGAAGAAGAAGAAGAGGGACAGTTGTGGGGAGAAGAAGAGGGACAGAGGGACAGTTGTGGAGAAGAAGAGGGACAGTTGTGGGGAGAAGAAGAAGAGGGACAGTTGTGGGGAAAAGAAGAGGGACAGTTGTGGAGGGAAGAGGGACAGTTGTGGAGGGAAGAGGGACAGTTGTGGAGAAGAAGAGGGACAGTTGTGGAGAAGAAGAGGGACAGTTGTGGAGAAGAAGAGGGACAGTTGTGGAGAAGAGGGACAGTTGTGGGGAGAAGAAGAAGAAGAGGGACAGTTGTGGAGAAGAAGAAGAGGGACAGTTGTGGAGAGAAGAAGAGGGACAGTTGTGGAGAGAAGAAGAGGGACAGTTGTGGCGGGAAGAGGAACAGTTGTGGAGAGAAGAAGAGGACAGTTGTGGAGAGAAGAGGGACAGTTGTGGAGGGAAGAGAGACAGTTGTGGAGGGAAGAGAGACAGTTGTGGAGGGAAGAGAGACAGTTGTAGGGAGAAGAGGGACAGTTGTGGGGAGAAGAGGGACAGTTGTGGGGAGAAGAGGGACAGTTGTGGGGAGAAGAAGGACAGTTGTGGGGAGAAGAGGGACAGTTGTGGGGAGAAGAGGGACGGTTGTGGAGAGAACAAGAGGGACAGTTGTGGGGAGAACAAGAGGGACAGTTGTGGGGAGAACAAGAGGGACAGTTGTGGGGAGAACAAGAGGGACAGTTGTGGGGAGAAGAGGGACAGTTGTAGGGAGAAGAGGGACAGTTGTAGGGAGAAGAGGGACAGTTGTGGAGGGAAGAGCGACAGTTGTAGGGAGAAGAGGGACAGTTGTGGGGAGAAGAAGAGGGACAGTTGTGGAGGGAAGAGAAACAGTTGTGGAGAGAAGAGGGATGGTTGTGGAGGGAAGAGGGACGGTTGTGGAGAGAAGAAGAGGGACAGTTGTGGAGAGAAGAAGAGGGACAGTTGTGGAGAGAAGAAGAGGGACAGTTGTGGAGAGAGGAAGAGGGACAGTTGTGGCGGGAAGAGGGACAGTTGTGGAGAGAAGAAGAGGACAGTTGTGGAGAGAAGAGGGACAGTTGTGGAGGGAAGAGAGACAGTTGTGGAGGGAAGAGAGACAGTTGTAGGGAGAAGAGAGACAGTTGTGGGGAGAAGAGGGACAGTTGTGGGGAGAAGAGGGACAGTTGTGGGGAGAAGAAGGACAGTTGTGGGGAGAAGAGGGACAGTTGTGGGGAGAAGAGGGACGGTTGTGGAGAGAACAAGAGGGACAGTTGTGGGGAGAACAAGAGGGACAGTTGTGGGGAGAACAAGAGGGACAGTTGTGGGGAGAAGAGGGACAGTTGTAGGGAGAAGAGGGACAGTTGTAGGGAGAAGAGGGACAGTTGTGGAGGGAAGAGCGACAGTTGTAGGGAGAAGAGGGACAGTTGTGGGGAGAAGAAGAGGGACAGTTGTGGAGGGAAGAGAAACAGTTGTGGAGAGAAGAGGGATGGTTGTGGAGGGAAGAGGGACGGTTGTGGAGAGAAGAAGAGGGACAGTTGTGGAGAGAAGAAGAGGGACAGTTGTGGAGACAAGAAGAGGGACAGTTGTGGAGACAAGAAGAGGGACAGTTGTGGGGAGAAGAAGAGGGACAGTTGTGGGGAGAAGAAGAGGGACAGTTGTGGGGAGAAGAAGAGGGACAGTTGTGGGGAGAAGAAGAGGGACAGTTGTGGAGAGAAGAGGGACAGTTGTGGGGAGAAGAGGGACAGTTGTGGGGAGAAGAGGGACAGTTGTGGGGAGAAGAGGGACAGTTGTGGAGAGAAGAGGGACAGTTGTGGAGAGAAGAAGAGGGACAGTTGTGGAGGGAAGAGGGACAGTTGTGGAGAGAAGAAGAGGGACAGTTGTGGAGAGGAGAAGAGGGACAGTTGTGGAGGGAAGAAGAGGGACAGTTGTGGAGACAAGAAGAGGGACAGTTGTGGAGGGAAGAGAGACAGTTGTGGGGAGAAGAAGAGGGACAGTTGTGGGGAGAAGAAGAGGGACAGTTGTGGGGAGAAGAAGAGGGACAGTTGTGGGGAGAAGAAGAGGGACAGTTGTGGGGAGAAGAAGAGGGACAGTTGTGGAGAGAACAAGAGGGACAGTTGTGGAGAGAACAAGAGGGACAGTTGTGGAGAGAACAAGAGGGACAGTTGTGGAGAGAACAAGAGGGACAGTTGTGGAGAGAAGAGAGACAGTTGTGGAGGGAAGAGAGACAGTTGTGGAGGGAAGAGGGACAGTTGTGGGGAGAAGAGGGACAGTTGTGGGGAGAAGAGGGACAGTTGTGGGGAGAAGAGGGACAGTTGTAGGGAGAAGAGGGACAGTTGTGGGGAGAAGAGGGAGACAGTTGTGGGGAGAAGAGGGACAGTTGTGGGGAGAAGAGGGACAGTTGTGGTGAGAAGAAGGACAGTTGTGGGGAGAAGAGGGACAGTTGTGGGGAGAAGAGGGACAGTTGTGGAGAGAACAAGAGGGACAGTTGTGGGGAGAACAAGAGGGACAGTTGTGGGGACAGTTGTAGGGAGAAGAAGAGGGACAGTTGTTGGGAGAAGAAGAGGGAGAGTTGTGGGGAGAAGAAGAGGGAGAGTTGTGGGGAGAAGAGGAACAGTTGTGGAGAGAACAAGAGGGACAGTTGTGGAGAGAAGAGGGACAGTTGTGGGGAGAAGAGGGACAGTTGTGGGGAGAAGAGGGACAGTTGTGTGGAGAAGAGGGACAGTTGTGGGGAGAAGAGGGACAGTTGTGGGGAGAAGAAGGACAGTTGTGGGGAGAAGAAGGACAGTTGTGGGGAGAAGAGGGACAGTTGTGGGGAGAAGAGGGACAGTTGTAGGGAGAAGAGGGACAGTTGTAGGGAGAAGAGGGACAGTTGTGGAGGGAAGAGCGACAGTTGTAGGGAGAAGAGGGACAGTTGTGGAGAGAAGAAGAGGGACAGTTGTGGAGAGAAGAAGAGGGACAGTTGTGGAGAGAAGAAGAGGGTCAGTTGTGGAGAGAAGAAGAGGGACAGTTGTGGCAGGAAGAGGGACAGTTGTGGAGAGAAGAAGAGGGTCAGTTGTGGAGAGAAGAAGAGGGACAGTTGTGGCAGGAAGAGGGACAGTTGTGGAGGGAAGAGGGACAGTTGTGGCGGGAAGAGGGACAGTTGTGGCGGGAAGAGGGACAGTTGTGGAGGGAAGAAGAGGGACAGTTGTGGAGGGAAGAAGAGGGACAGTTGTGGAGGGAAGAAGAGGGACAGTTGTGGAGAGAAGAAGAGGGACAGTTGTGGAGGAAAGAAGAGGGACAGTTGTGGAGGGAAGAAGAGGGACAGTTGTGGAGGGAAGAAGAGGGACAGTTGTGGAGAGAAGAAGAGGGACAGTTGTGGAGGGAAGAGGGACAGTTGTGGAGGGAAGAGAGACAGTTGTGGGGAGAAGAAGAAGAGGGACAGTTGTGGAGAGAAGAAGAGGGACAGTTGTGGAGAGAAGAAGAGGGACAGTTGTGGAGGGAAGAGGGACAGTTGTGGAGGGAAGAGAGACAGTTGTGGGGAGAAGAAGAAGAGGGACAGTTGTGGAGAGAAGAAGAGGGACAGTTGTGGCGGGAAGAGGAACAGTTGTGGAGAGAAGAAGAGGACAGTTGTGGAGAGAAGAGGGACAGTTGTGGAGGGAAGAGAGACAGTTGTGGAGGGAAGAGAGACAGATGTGGAGGGAAGAGAGACAGTTGTGGAGGGAAGAGGGACAGTTGTGGGGAGAAGAAGAGGGACAGTTGTGGGGAGAAGAAGAGGGACAGTTGTGGAGAGAAGAAGGAGGGACAGTTGTGGCGGGAAGAGGAACAGTTGTGGAGAGAAGAAGAGGACAGTTGTGGAGAGAAGAGGGACAGTTGTGGAGGGAAGAGAGACAGTTGTGGAGGGAAGAGAGACAGTTGTGGAGGGAAGAGAGACAGTTGTGGAGGGAAGAGGGACAGTTGTGGGGAGAAGAAGAGGGACAGTTGTGGGGAGAAGAAGAGGGACAGTTGTGGGGAGAAGAAGAGGGACAGTTGTGGAGAGAAGAGGGACAGTTGTGGAGGGAAGAGAGACAGTTGTGGAGAGAAGAGGGACAGTTGTGGGGAGAAGAGGGACAGTTGTGGGGAGAAGAGGGACAGTTGTGGGGAGAAGAGGGACAGTTGTGGAGAGAAGAAGAGGGACAGTTGTGGAGGGAAGAGGGACAGTTGTGGAGAGAAGAAGAGGGACAGTTGTGGAGAGGAGAAGAGGGACAGTTGTGGAGGGAAGAAGAGGGACAGTTGTGGAGACAAGAAGAGGGACAGTTGTGGAGACAAGAAGAGGGACAGTTGTGGAGGGAAGAGAGACAGTTGTGGGGAGAAGAAGAGGGACAGTTGTGGGGAGAAGAAGAGGGACAGTTGTGGGGAGAAGAAGAGGGACAGTTGTGGGGAGAAGAAGAGGGACAGTTGTGGAGAGAACAAGAGGGACAGTTGTGGAGAGAACAAGAGGGACAGTTGTGGAGAGAAGAGAGACAGTTGTGGAGGGAAGAGAGACAGTTGTGGAGAGAAGAGGGACAGTTGTGGGGAGAAGAGGGACAGTTGTGGGGAGAAGAGGGACAGTTGTAGGGAGAAGAGGGACAGTTGTGGGGAGAAGAGGGACAGTTGTGGGGAGAAGAGGGACAGTTGTGGGGAGAAGAGGGACAGTTGTGGTGAGAAGAAGGACAGTTGTGGGGAGAAGAGGGACAGTTGTGGGGAGAAGAGGGACGGTTGTGGAGAGAACAAGAGGGACAGTTGTGGGGAGAACAAGAGGGACAGTTGTGGGGACAGTTGTAGGGAGTAGAAGAGGGACAGTTGTGGGGAGAAGAAGAGGGAGAGTTGTGGGGAGAAGAAGAGGGAGAGTTGTGGGGAGAAGAGGAACAGTTGTGGAGAGAACAAGAGGGACAGTTGTGGAGAGAAGAGGGACAGTTGTGGGGAGAAGAGGGACAGTTGTGGGGAGAAGAGGGACAGTTGTGTGGAGAAGAGGGACAGTTGTGGGGAGAAGAGGGACAGTTGTGGGGAGAAGAAGGACAGTTGTGGGGAGAAGAAGGACAGTTGTGGGGAGAAGAAGGACAGTTGTGGGGAGAAGAGGGACAGTTGTGGGGAGAAGAGGGACAGTTGTAGGGAGAAGAGGGACAGTTGTAGGGAGAAGAGGGACAGTTGTGGAGGGAAGAGCGACAGTTGTAGGGAGAAGAGGGACAGTTGTGGAGAGAAGAAGAGGGACAGTTGTGGAGAGAAGAAGAGGGACAGTTGTGGAGAGAAGAAGAGGGTCAGTTGTGGAGAGAAGAAGAGGGACAGTTGTGGCAGGAAGAGGGACAGTTGTGGTGAGAAGAAGAGGGACAGTTGTGGCAGGAAGAGGGACAGTTGTGGAGAGAAGAAGAGGGACAGTTGTGGCAGGAAGAGGGACAGTTGTGGCAGGAAGAGGGACAGTTGTGGCGGGAAGAGGGACAGTTGTGGCGGGAAGAGGGACAGTTGTGGAGGGAAGAAGAGGGACAGTTGTGGAGGGAAGAAGAGGGACAGTTGTGGAGGGAAGAAGAGGGACAGTTGTGGAGGGAAGAAGAGGGACAGTTGTGGAGAGAAGAAGAGGGACAGTTGTGGAGGAAAGAAGAGGGACAGTTGTGGAGGGAAGAAGAGGGACAGTTGTGGAGGGAAGAAGAGGGACAGTTGTGGAGAGAAGAAGAGGGACAGTTGTGGAGGGAAGAGGGACAGTTGTGGAGGGAAGAGAGACAGTTGTGGGGAGAAGAAGAAGAGGGACAGTTGTGGAGAGAAGAAGAGGGACAGTTGTGGAGAGAAGAAGGAGGGACAGTTGTGGAGGGAAGAAGAGGGACAGTTGTGGAGAGAAGAAGAGGGACAGTTGTGGAGGGAAGAGGGACAGTTGTGGAGGGAAGAGAGACAGTTGTGGGGAGAAGAAGAAGAGGGACAGTTGTGGAGAGAAGAAGAGGAACAGTTGTGGAGAGAAGAAGAGGACAGTTGTGGAGAGAAGAGGGACAGTTGTGGAGGGAAGAGAGACAGTTGTGGGGGGAAGAGAGACAGTTGTGGAGGGAAGAGAGACAGTTGTGGAGGGAAGAGGGACAGTTGTGGAGGGAAGAGGGACAGTTGTGGGGAGAAGAGGGACAGTTGTGGGGAGAAGAGGGACAGTTGTGGGGAGAAGAGGGACAGTTGTGGGGAGAAGAGGGACAGTTGTGGGGAGAAGAGGGACAGTTGTGGGGAGAAGAGGGACAGTTGTGGGGAGAAGAAGGACAGTTGTGGGGAGAAGAAGGACAGTTGTGGGGAGAAGAGGGACGGTTGTGGGGAGAAGAGGGACGGTTGTGGAGAGAACAAGAGGGACAGTTGTGGGGAGAACAAGAGGGACAGTTGTGGGGAGAACAAGAGGGACAGTTGTGGGGAGAACAAGAGGGACAGTTGTAGGGAGAAGAGGGACAGTTGTAGGGAGAAGAGGGACAGTTGTGGAGGGAAGAGCGACAGTTGTAGGGAGAAGAGGGACAGTTGTGGGGAGAAGAGAAACAGTTGTGGAGAGAAGAGGGATGGTTGTGGAGGGAAGAGGGACAGTTGTGGAGGGAAGAAGAGGGACAGTTGTGGAGGGAAGAAGAGGGACAGTTGTGGAGAGAAGAAGAGGGACAGTTGTGGAGAGAGGAAGAGGGACAGTTGTGGCGGGAAGAGGGACAGTTGTGGCGGGAAGAGGGACAGTTGTGGAGAGAAGAAGAGGGACAGTTGTGGAGAGGAGAAGAGGGACAGTTGTGGGGAGAAGAAGAGGGACAGTTGTGGAGAGAAGAAGAGGGACAGTTGTGGAGGGAAGAAGAGGGACAGTTGTGGAGGGAAGAAGAGGGACAGTTGTGGAGGGAAGAAGAGGGACAGTTGTGGGGAGAAGAAGAGGGACAGTTGTGGAGAGAAGAGAGACAGTTGTGGAGGGAAGAGAGACAGTTGTGGAGAGAAGAGGGACAGTTGTGGGGAGAAGAGGGACAGTTGTGGGGAGAAGAGGGACAGTTGTGGGGAGAAGAGGGACAGTTGTGGAGGGAAGAGGGACAGTTGTGGAGAGAAGAAGAGGGACAGTTGTGGAGAGGAGAAGAGGGACAGTTGTGGAGGGAAGAAGAGGGACAGTTGTGGAGAGAAGAAGAGGGACAGTTGTGGAGGGAAGAGGGACAGTTGTGGAGAGGAGAAGAGGGACAGTTGTGGAGAGGAGAAGAGGGACAGTTGTGGAGGGAAGAAGAGGGACAGTTGTGGAGACAAGAAGAGGGACAGTTGTGGAGACAAGAAGAGGGACAGTTGTGGAGGGAAGAGAGACAGTTGTGGGGAGAAGAAGAGGGACAGTTGTGGGGAGAAGAAGAGGGACAGTTGTGGGGGGAAGAGAGACAGTTGTGGGGAGAAGAGGGACAGTTGTAGGGAGAAGAGGGACAGTTGTGGGGAGAAGAGGGACAGTTGTGGAGAGAAGAAGAGGGACAGTTGTGGAGGGAAGAGGGACAGTTGTGGAGAGAAGAAGAGGGACAGTTGTGGAGAGGAGAAGAGGGACAGTTGTGGAGGGAAGAAGAGGGACAGTTGTGGAGACAAGAAGAGGGACAGTTGTGGAGACAAGAAGAGGGACAGTTGTGGAGGGAAGAGAGACAGTTGTGGGGAGAAGAAGAGGGACAGTTGTGGGGAGAAGAAGAGGGACAGTTGTGGGGAGAAGAAGAGGGACAGTTGTGGGGAGAAGAAGAGGGACAGTTGTGGGGAGAAGAGGATCAGTTGTGGAGAGAACAAGAGGGACAGTTGTGGAGAGAAGAGGGACAGTTGTGGGGAGAAGAGGGACAGTTGTGGGGAGAAGAGGGACAGTTGTAGGGAGAAGAGGGACAGTTGTGGGGAGAAGAGGGACAGTTGTGGGGAGAAGAGGGACAGTTGTGGGGAGAAGAGGGACAGTTGTGGGGAGAAGAGGGACAGTTGTGGGGAGAAGAGGGACAGTTGTGGGGAGAAGAGGGACAGTTGTGGAGAGAACAAGAGGGACGGTTGTGGAGAGAACAAGAGGGACAGTTGTGGGGAGAACAAGAGGGACAGTTGTGGGGACAGTTGTAGGGAGAAGAAGAGGGACAGTTGTGGGGAGAAGAGGAACAGTTGTGGAGAGAACAAGAGGGGCGGTTGTGGAGAGAACAAGAGGGACAGTTGTGGGGAGAAGAGGGACAGTTGTGGGGAGAAGAGGGACAGTTGTGGGGAGAAGAGGGACAGTTGTGGGGAGAAGAGGGACAGTTGTGGGGAGAAGAGGGACAGTTGTGGGGAGAAGAAGGACAGTTGTGGGGAGAAGAAGGACAGTTGTGGGGAGAAGAGGGACAGTTGTGGGGAGAAGAGGGACAGTTGTGGGGAGAAGAGGGACAGTTGTAGGGAGAAGAGGGACAGTTGTAGGGAGAAGAGGGACAGTTGTGGAGGGAAGAGCGACAGTTGTAGGGAGAAGAGGGACAGTTGTGGAGAGAAGAAGAGGGACAGTTGTGGAGAGAAGAAGAGGGACAGTTGTGGAGAGAAGAAGAGGGTCAGTTGTGGAGAGAAGAAGAGGGACAGTTGTGGCAGGAAGAGGGACAGTTTTGGAGGGAAGAAGAGGGACAGTTGTGGCAGGAAGAGGGACAGTTGTGGAGAGAAGAAGAGGGTCAGTTGTGGAGAGAAGAAGAGGGACAGTTGTGGCAGGAAGAGGGACAGTTGTGGAGGGAAGAGGGACAGTTGTGGCGGGAAGAGGGACAGTTGTGGCGGGAAGAGGGACAGTTGTGGAGAGAAGAGGAACAGTTGTGGAGAGGAGAAGAGGGACAGTTGTGGAGGAAAGAAGAGGGACAGTTGTGGAGGGAAGAAGAGGGACAGTTGTGGAGGGAAGAAGAGGGACAGTTGTGGAGAGAAGAAGAGGGACAGTTGTGGAGGAAAGAAGAGGGACAGTTGTGGAGGAAAGAAGAGGGACAGTTGTGGAGAGAAGAAGAGGGACAGTTGTGGAGGGAAGAGGGACAGTTGTGGAGGGAAGAGGGACAGTTGTGGAGAGAACAAGAGGGACAGTTGTGGGGAGAACAAGAGGGACAGTTGTGGGGAGAACAAGAGGGACAGTTGTGGGGAGAAGAGGGACAGTTGTAGGGAGAAGAGGGACAGTTGTAGGGAGAAGAGGGACAGTTGTGGAGGGAAGAGCGACAGTTGTAGGGAGAAGAGGGACAGTTGTGGGGAGAAGAGGGACAGTTGTGGAGAGAAGAAGAGGGACAGTTGTGGAGAGAAGAAGAGGGACAGTTGTGGAGAGAAGAAGAGGGACAGTTGTGGAGAGAAGAAGAGGGACAGTTGTGGCAGGAAGAGGGACAGTTGTGGAGGGAAGAGGGACAGTTGTGGTGGGAAGAGGGACAGTTGTGGCGGGAAGAGGGACAGTTGTGGAGAGGAGAAGAGGGACAGTTGTGGAGGGAAGAAGAGGGACAGTTGTGGAGGAAAGAAGAGGGACAGTTGTGGAGGGAAGAAGAGGGACAGTTGTGGAGGGAAGAAGAGGGACAGTTGTGGAGAGAAGAAGAGGGACAGTTGTGGAGGGAAGAGGGACAGTTGTGGAGGGAAGAGAGACAGTTGTGGGGAGAAGAAGAGGGACAGTTGTGGGGAGAAGAAGAGGGACAGTTGTGGAGGGAAGAGGGACAGTTGTGGAGGGAAGAGAGACAGTTGTGGGGAGAAGAAGAGGGACAGTTGTGGGGAGAAGAAGAGGGACAGTTGTGGAGAGAACAAGAGGGACAGTTGTGGGTAGAAGAAAGACAGTTGTGGGGAGAAGAGGGACAGTTGTGGGGAGAAGAGGAACAGTTGTGGAGAGAACAAGAGGGACAGTTGTGGGTAGAAGAAAGACAGTTGTGGGGAGAAGAGGGACAGTTGTGGAGAGAACAAGAGGGACAGTTGTGGAGAGAAGAGAGACAGTTGTGGAGGGAAGAGAGACAGTTGTGGAGAGAAGAGGGACAGTTGTGGGGAGAAGAGGGACAGTTGTGGGGAGAAGAGGGACAGTTGTGGAGAGAAGAAGAGGGACGGTTGTGGAGAGAAGAAGAGAGACAGTTGTGGAGGGAAGAGAGACAGTTGTGGAGGGAAGAGGGACAGTTGTGGAGGGAAGAGGGACAGTTGTGGCGGGAAGAGGGACAATTGTGGAGAGAAGAAGAGGGACAGTTGTGGGGAGAAGAGGGACAGTTGTGGAAGAAAGCGGGACAGTTGTGGAGGGAAGAGGGAAGAGAGACAGTTGTGGGGAGAAGAAGAGGGACAGTTGTGGAGAGAAGAGGGACAGTTGTGGAGAGAAGAGGGACAGTTGTGGAGAGAAGAGGGACAGTTGTGGAGAGAAGAGGGACAGTTGTAGTCGATGTAGGGACAGTCGTGGAGTGGGACGGACGGGGGGGGGAATGTTTGGTAGTAGAAGGGACAGTCCCAGTGGGACAGAGTAGTTTAGCATGGAGGATGAAGACAGGGTGACGGTTACAGGATATTTTTGGATTGACAGTTAGGGGACATGTTTGTGGACTGACGGTTGGAGGAAATGTTCGTTGCGGGGACAGTTTGTGATTTTGGTGACGCAGATTCTTGTCGGGGTCGTGTGGGGGAAGGGAGTCGGATGTGTCGTGGTGATACAATGTAACAGAAGAGATCAGGAAACGTTGAGAAGTATCAGATCTCCCCTCCCCCCCCCCTGTATTCATCAGATCCCAGAGGAAGAAGGCACCCCTCCCCCACTCACCTGTGTCCCCTCCACTGTCTGGGGCCCCTGAGGGGTGACAGGCGGAGATCTGCTGGATTCCTGGAGGAGATCTCTGAACAATCTGCACCCGAGAACAGAAAGTGAAAGTAGAAAAGACACTCCCTACTAACGGCCAGAGAACTCCGCCCACCCCGGGGACTCTGAGATCCCTGATATATACACACAGTATACAAAAGTAAGTACACCCTTCACATGTTTGTAAATATTTCCTTCTCTCTTTTCATGTGACAACACTGAAGAAATTTGCTGTCCCCTCAAAATAACTCAACACACAGCCATTAATGTCTAAACCGCTGGCAACAAAAGTCAGGACACCCCTAAGTGAAAATCTCCAAATTGGGCCCAAAGCCTCAATATTTTTATTTTTTAAGGGGCTGTAAACCTTCGGTGCCTTCGGAATTAACCACTTAAAGACCGAGCCTCTTTCTGAGATTTGTTGTTTACAAGTTAAAAACAGTTTTTTTTTTTTTGGATAGAAAATGACTTAGAACCCCCAAACATTATACATATTTTTTTTCTAACACCCTAGAGAATAAAATGGCGGTCGTTGCAATACTTCCTGTCACACCGTACTTGCGCAGCGGTCTTACAAGCGCACTTTTTTTTGGAACGAATACACTTTTTTGAATTAAAAAAACAGTAAAGTTAGCCCAATTTTTTTTTTATATTGTGAAAGATAATGTTACGCCGAGTAACTTGATACCCAACATGTCACACTTCAAAATTGCGCCCCGGTCGTGGAATGGCGACAAACTTTTACCCATAAAAATCTCCATAGGCGACGTTTAAAAAAATTCTACAGGTTGCATGTTTTGGGTTACAGAGGAGGTCCAGGGCTAGAATTATTGCTCTCGCTCTACCGATCGCGGCGACACCTCACATGTGTGGTTTGAACACCGTTTTTATATGCGGGCGCTACTCACGTTATGCGTTCGCTTCTGCACGCGAGCTCGGCGGGACGGGGCGCGTTTCAAAAAAAAAATTTCTTATTTATTTTACCTTTTATTTTGAATTTTTTACACTGTTCTTTTAAAAAAAAAAATGTGTCACTTTTATTCCTATTACAAGGAATGTAAACATCCCTTGTAATAGAAAAAAATCACTTCTCTCCTTCATGTAAAAATCATATTTTTTTTTGCTAGAAAATTACTCAGAACCCCCAAACATTATATATGTTTTTCTTTTTAGCAGACACCCTAGGGAATAAAATGGCGGCCATTGCAACTTTTTATCTCACACGGTATTTGCGCAATAATTTTTCAAACGCTTTTTTTTTTGGAAAAAATAAAACGGTTTCACAAATTAAAAAATTACAAAACAGTAAAGTTAGCCCAATTTTTTTATATAATGTGAAAGATGATGTTACGCCGAGTAAATAGATACCTAACATGTCACGCTTTAAAAATTGCGCACAATCATGGAATGGCGCCAAACTTCGGTACTTAAAAATCTCTATAGGCGACGCTTTAATTTTTTTTACAGGTTACCAGTTTAGAGTTACAGAGGAGGTCTAGTGCTAGAATTGTTGCACGCGCTCTAACGCACGCGGCGATACCTCACATGTGATGTTTGAGCTGCGTTTATATATGTGGGCGTTCACTTCTGAGCGCGAGCTACCGGGGACAGGGGCGTTTTAAATTTTTTTTTTATTTTACTTAATTTTTTTTTATTTTTACACTTTAAAAAAAAAAATTATAATAATTTTGATCACTTTTATTCCTATTACAAGGAATGTTTACAGTAGGAATCTATGTGACCCCCCCAAACATTATATAAGTTTTTTTTAGCAGACACCCTAGGGAATAAAATGGCGGTCATTGCAACTTTTTATCTCACACGGTATTTGCGCAATAATTTTTCAAACGCCTTTTTTTTTTTTTTTTTGGAAAAGAAAAAACGGTTTCACGAATTAAAAAATTACAAAACAGTAAAGTTAGCCCAATTTTTTTAATATAATGTGAAAGATGATGTTACGCCGAGTAAATAGATACCTAACATGTCACGCTTTAAAAATTGCGCACAATCATGGAATGGCGCCAAACTTCGGTACTTAAAAATGTCTATAGGCGACGCTTTGATTTTTTTTTACAGGTTACCAGTTTAGAGTTACAGAGGAGGTCTAGTGCTGGAATTGTCGCACGCGCTCTAACGCACGCGGCGATACCTCACATGTGTGGTTTGAGCAGCGTTTACATATGTGGGCGGGACTTACGTGGGCGTTCGCTTCTGAGCGCGAGCTACCGCGGACAAGGGCGTTTTACTTCTTTTTTTTTATTTTACTTAATTTTTTTTTATTTTTACACTTTTAAAAAAAATATATATATATTTTGATCACTTTTATTCCTATTACAAGGAATGTAAACATTCCTTGTTTCCTCTGTTAAAAAAAAAACATTCCTTGTAATAGGAATCTATGTGACCCCCAAACATTATATACGCTTTTTTTAGCAGACACCCTAGGGAATAAAATGGCGGTCATTGCAACTTTTTATCTCACACGGTATTTGCGCAATAATTTTTCAAACGCCTTTTTTTTTTTTTTTGGAAAAAAAAAAACGGTTTCACGAATTAAAAAATTACAAAACAGTAAAGTTAGCCCAATTTTTTTAATATAATGTGAAAGATGATGTTACGCCGAGTAAATAGATACCTAACATGTCACGCTTTAAAAATTGCGCACAATCATGGAGAAGGCACCAAACTTCGGTACTTAAAAATCTGCATAGGTGACGCTTTAATTTTTTTTACAGGTTACCAGTTTAGAGTTACAGAGGAGGTCTAGTGCTAGAATTGTTGCATGCGCTCTAACGCACGCGGCGATACCTCACATGTGGGGTTTGAGCGGCGTTTACATATGTGGGCGTTCGCTTCTGTGCGCGAGCTACCGGGGACAGGGGCGTTTTTTAATTTTTTTTTATTTTACTTAATTTTTTTTATTTTTACACTTTAAAAAAAAAAATAATAATAATTTTGATCACTTTTATTCCTATTACAAGGAATGTTTACAGTAGGAATCTATGTGACCCCCAAACATTATATAAGTTTTTTTTAGCAGACACCCTAGGGAATAAAATGGCGGCCATTGCAACTTTTTATCTCACACGTTTTTTGCGCAATAATTTTTCAAACGCCTTTTTTTTTTGGTAAAAAAAAAAAAAAAAAACGGTTTCACGAATTAAAAAATTACAAAACAGTAAAGTTAGCCCAATTTTTTTTTATATAATGTGAAAGATGATGTTACGCCGAGTAAATAGATACCTAACATGTCACGCTTTAAAAATTGCGCACAATCATGGAATGGCGCCAAACTTCGGTACTTAAACATCTCCATAGGCGGCGCTTTAAAATTTTTTACAGGTTACCAGTTTAGAGTTACAGAGGAGGTCTAGTGCTAAATTGTTGCACGCGATCTAACGCACGCGGCGATACCTCACATGTGTGGTTTGAGCGACATTTACATATGTGGGCGGGACTTACGTGGGCGTTTGCGTCTGAGCGCGAGCTACCGGGGACAGGGGCGTTTTAAAAAATATATATATATTTTATTTTACTTAATTTTTTTTTGTTTTTTACACTTTTTTTTACATTTTTTTTTTGATCACTTTTATTCCTATTACAAGGAATGTAAACATCCCTTGTAATAGGAATCTATGTGACAGGTCCTCTTTATGGAGAGATGTGAGGTCAATAAGACCCCACATCTCTCCTCCAGGCTGGAAAGCATGAGATCGGGGAAAAAAAAATTCACGATCTCATGCTGACAGCCGCAATCGCGGCTTTGTTTGCTTTACGGGTACCGGGCGTAACGTCATAACGTCGCGCCCGGGCCTCCGACAGTCATAGAGATGACTGGTGACCATCTGGTCACCGGAAATCTCTATGCTCCTCATCCGGCGGCAGGCGATTCTTTCTCCGGGCCCCCGATGGCACGGGAGAGCCCGGAGAAGCACCGGAGGGTGGCGGGAGGGGGGTCGTCCCCTCCCGTTGCCTATAAGAACGATCAATCGGCGGAACTGCCACTATGATCGTTCTTATCGCGCACCGAATCGCCGGCTGGAAAGTTTGATATCTGAATGATGCCTGTAGCTGCACCCATCATTCAAATATCCCCCCCCCCCCCCCACAAACTAGAGGACGTCATTTTACTATGGCCGGGTATTGAAGTGGTTAAATATGAGATCTGGGGGGGTCAAAAAGACCTCAAATCTCATATTTACACTAAAATGCAATAAATAAAAAAATAAAAATGGCCCTTTAACCACTTGCCGACCAGCGCACGCAGATATACGTCGACAGAATGGCACGGACAGGCAGGAGGGCGTATATATACGTCCCTCCTTTAGCCTGTCCGTGCCATCGGGAGCGCGCCGGGAGCGGCGCGCTCCCGCGCTGGTCGGCACCCCCGTGAGTCCGGCCGCGGTCCCCGCGGCTCGATCGCCACGGGGACTCCCGCGATCGTCTCACGGAGCGGCTGAACGGGGAGATGCCGAGATAAACAGCATCTCCCCGTTCTGCCTAGCAACTAGTGACGCCGATCTCTGCTCCCTGTGATTGGAGCAGAGATCAGCATTCACTAGTTGACTGCCACGCCCCCCCACAGTAAAAAACACACCCCTAGGCCTACTTAACCCCTACACTGCCACCTTGTGGTTAACTCCTAAACTGCCAGTGTCATTTATACAGAAATCAATGCATTTAAATGCATTAATTGCTGTAAAAATGACAATGGTCCCAAAAATGTGTCAAAAATGTCCGATGTGTCCGCCATAATGTCGCAGTCACAAAAAAAATCGCAGATCTCCGCCATTAATAATAAAAAAAAAATTATTAATAAAAATGCTATAAAACTATCCCCTATCTTGTAAACGCTATAACTTCTGCGCAAACCGATCAATAAGCGCTTATTGCGATTTTTTTTACCAAAAATATGTAGAAGAATACGTATCGGCCTAAACTGAGGAAAAAAAAATGTTTTTTTTATATATTTTTTGGGGATATTTATTATAGCAAAAAATAAAAAATAATGCATTTTTTTCAAAATTGTCGCTCTATTTTTGTTTATAGCGCAAAAAATAAAAACCGCAGGGGCGATCAAATACCACCAAAAGAAAGCTCTATTTGTGGGAAAAAAAGGACGTCAATTTTGTTTGGGAGCCACGTCGCACGACCGCGCAATTGTCAGTTAAAGCGACGCAGTGCTGAATCGCAAAAAGGGGCCTGGTCCTTTGGCTGCAAATTGGTCCGGTCTGAAAGTGGTTAACCACTTCAGCCCCGGACCAATTTGCAGCCGAAGGACCAGGCCCCCTTTTTGCGATTAGGCACTGCGTCGCTTTAACTGACAATTGCGCAACGTGGCTCCCAAACAAAATTGGCGTCCTTTTTTTCCCACAAATAGGGCTTTCTTTTGGTGGTATTTGATGCGTTTTTTTATTTTTTGCGCTATAAACAAAAATAGAGCGACAATTTTGAAAAAAACGCATTATTTTTTACTTTTTGCTATAATAAATATCCCTCAAAAATATATAAAAAAACGTTTTTTTTCCTCAGTTTAGGCCGATACGTATTCTTCTACATATTTCTGGTAAAAAAAAATCGCAATTAGCGATTATTGATTGGTTTGCGCAAAAGTTACAGCGTTTACAAAATTGGGGATAGTTTTATAGCATTTTTATTAATAATTTTTTTTTTTACTAGTAATGGCGGCGATCAGCGATTTTTATTGTGACTGCGACATTATGGCGGACACATCGGACATTTTTGACACATTTTTGGGACCATTGTCACTTATACAGCAATCAGTGCTATTTAAATGTACTGATTCCTGTATAAATGACACTGGCAGTGAAGGAGTTAACCAGGGGTGGCAGTGTAGGGGTTAAGTGTGTCCTAGGGGCGTGTTACTAACTGTGGGGGGGGGGGGGCGTGGCTGTGTTTTAGTGAACACTGATCTCTGCTCCAATCACAGGGAGAGCAGAGATCGGTGTCACTAGTTGCTAGGCAGAACGGGGAGATGCTGTTTACTTCCGCATCTCCCCGTTCAGCCTCCCCGTGAGACGATAGCGGGTGTCCCCGGGGCGATCGAGTCCGCGGGACCCGCAACCGGACTCACGGGGGTCCCCACCAATGGCACGCGATGGCACGGCGGCAATCTTAAAGGGGACGTACCTGTACGCCCTTTTGCCTGTCCGTGCCATTCTGCCGACGTACATCGTCGTGCGCCGGTCGGGAAGTGGTTAAGAGCTATGGGCGGAAGTGATGTTTTGACATCACTTCCGCCCTGCAATGATATGGAGATGGGGTGGGGGGGGGGCCATCTTCCGCTCACTCGTCTCCATGTCAGGCTAGGGAATGGACCCGACGCCGATACAAGTGATCTCGCAGCGAATCCGCCGCAGAGACCGCACTTATCTTGAAGCGGACCGCCCGCTGAAGAATAACAAAGATATTCCTCTTCAAACTACCGACGTATAACGACGGTGGGCTGGGCCGGTAGTGGTTGAGGTGAAAAGACTTCTGACAGTGACCGGCCTCCCCGTTTTACTCATCTGAGCCCTTCGATCCCTCGGCGGAGATCGGCTCTTCATTGGATAGATTGATAGCAGCGCAGCCATTGGTTCCCACTGCTGTCAATCAAATCCAATGATGAGGGGGGGGGGGGGCTGAGTCCGGCATTCTGTGTTGCAAATGCTGGACTCAGGAGCACGCCCACAAGGTAACCCCCCGTCTCTCCTAGGGGGTTTACCGATGTGGGGAGGAGCCTCGAGAGCCGACGGGGGGACCCCAGAAGACGGTGATCAGGGCCACGCTGTGCAAAACGAACTGCACAGTGGAGGTAAGTACTATATGTTTGTTATTTAAAAAGAAGGAAAAAAAAAGGAGCTTTTACAAACCCTTTAACCCTCTTGGGCATGGAGGTCACCAGAGCTTCACAGGTTGCCACTGGAGTCCTCTTCCCCTCCTCCATGACGACATCACAGAGCTGGTGGATGTTGGAGACCTTGCGCTCCTCCACCCTCCGTTTGAGGATGTCCCACAGATGCTCAATAGGGTTTAGGTCTGGAGACATGCTTGGCCAGTCCATCACCTTTACCCTCAGCTTCTTTAGCAAGGCAGTGGTGGTGTTGGAGGTGTGTTTGGGGTGGTTATCATGTTCGAATACTGCCCTGCGGTCCAGTCTCTGAAGGGAGGGGATCATGCTCTGCTTCAGTATGTCACAGTACATGTTGGCATTCATGGTTCCCTCAATGATCTGTAGCTCCCCAGTGCCGGCAGCACTCATGCAGCCCCGGACCATGACACCCCCACCACCATGACACTCCCACCACCATGACACTCCAGCAAGCATTGGTCTCCCTTTCTCTCCCTGACACTCTCTACATCCATGGTACACCCTCCTTCTCACCACCATGACACTCCCACCACCTCACTGCTCTACTTCTGACACTCTTGGATTACTCCCATCTCAGCATTACACTCTCCTTTCTGACCTCTCTTCATCCACCACCATGACACTTCCCACCACCATGACACTCCCCCCACCATGACACTCCCCCACCACCATGACACTCCCCCCAGCTCCTTCTCTAACCTCACTCTTGCTTTCTTTTGCCGTTCTCGCTACACTAACTTATCTACCTCTACTCTACTCTACTCTACACTTACTCCTGGCTACTTCTCTACTCTCATTTCACTCTCTCTACTCTATCACCTCATCTTCCAAAAGCCCCCTGTCTTCTGGACCACTCTCTCTCACACATCTCTACATCAACTCTCTTGCTTCTACCTTTACATGACTTCACTCTCTTACTCTCTTTTCTTGACTCTACTCTTTGCATACTCACCTCCTCCCCACACCTCTATTCTTTCATCTCAATCCTTGCTCAATACCTTCAGGGCTGGTGGTGGGGTGGGGGGGGGGTGGGTACTCTGCTCTTCTGCTTCCTCTTACACTGCTCCTTTCTTTCCATGGGACTCTTCATTTGTAACTCACTCACATTCCTTCCACTACTCTCACTCACCATCCTACTCTCTTCACCACCATGACACCCTCCCTCTACACGCCTACCCTGTCTCCTTCACCCTGACACTCCCTGCCACCCTAAGCGACCACGCCATCCCACCTCACCAGCTGACACTACCTTTCCCACCTCCCATGACTGGGCACATCCAGTCTTACTTCTCTTTCAACAATTACTCCTTCATTCCTGCGTATCTCCCCACCACATGACACTCCCCGCCCCCCAGCTCTTAAACTTCTAACTCACCGTTCCCTTACTTTTATGAACACCACCATGCCTTTCACCTTCATGACTACTTCTCCCCCACTACTGCCTATCTCCTCACTACTCTCCCTCTAGCATTCTTCCTTCTTTTTACCTCTTCCTATTCATCTATAACTCCACTGTGCTCTTCTCTACACTCATTCTATCTGTTGCTCTCCTTTTCTATCCTTTCACGCACTCTTCTACTACTTCTCCTTTCCTCTTCCTCACTACTACTTCTCACCTCTCTTATACTGTTCTAACTCTACTCTTACTCTCTTCAACATACGTTTCTTCATAGTCACTTCTTGTACTCACTACTCCCACTACACTCTTCACTCTCTAGACTCTCTATCCTTTACTCCTCCTACTACAATGTCTTCACTCTTCCTCTCTGCAACTCTCCTCCTGCTAACTACTATGACTACACTTCTTTCTCATCCTCTCTCTGTATCTTCCTCTCACTACTCTCTCCGTAAACATTTTGTATAGCAGTCCACTCTACTCTTTCAACTCTACTCTACTCTCATACTACTTCTCTACTACTACATACACCTTCAAGGACTCTCCTCCCACCACCATGACACTCCCACCACCATGACACTCCCACCACCATGACACTCCCCCACCATGACACTCCCACCACCATGACACTCCCCCCCCCACCATGACACTCCCCCCACCATGACACTCCCCCCACCATGACACTCCCCCCACCACCCTGACACTCCCACCACCATGACACTCCCACCACCATGACACTCCCACCACCATGACTCTCCCACCACCATGACACTCCCCCCACCATGACACTCCCACCACCCTGACACTCCCCCCACCCTGACACTCCCACCACCATGACACTCCCACCACCATGACACTCCCACCACCATGACACTCCCACCACCATGACACTCCCACCACCATGACACTCCCACCACCATGACACTCCCCCCACCATGACACTCCCACCACCATGACACTCCCCCCACCATGACACTCCCACCACCCTGACACTCCCCCCACCCTGACACTCCCACCACCATGACACTCCCACCACCATGACACTCCCCCACCACCATGACACTCCCACCACCATGACACTCCCACCACCATGACACTCCCCCCACCCTGACACTCCCACCACCCTGACACTCCCACCACCATGACTCTCCCACCACCATGACACTCCCCCCACCCTGACACTGCCACCACCCTGACACTCCCACCACCATGACACTCCCACCACCATGACACTCCCCCCACCCTGACACTCCCACCACCCTGACACTCCCACCACCATGACACTCCCACCACCATGACACTCCCACCACCATGACACTCCCACCACCATGACTCTCCCACCACCATGACTCTCCCACCACCATGACACTCCCCCCACCATGACACTCCCACCACCCTAACACTCCCACCACCATGACACTCCCACCACCATGACACTCCCACCACCATGACACTCCCACCACCCTGACACTCCCACCACCCTGACACTCCCACCACCATGACACTCCCACCACCATGACACTCCCACCACCATGACACTCCCCCCACCATGACACTCCCACCACCATGACACTCCCCCCACCATGCTTGGCTGTAGACAAGACACACTTGTCTTTGTCCTCCTCACCTGGTTGCCCCCACACACGCCTGACACCATCTGACACCAAATACCTTTATCTTGGTCTCATCAGACCACAGGACGTGGTTCCAGTAATCCGTGTCCTTAGTCTGCTTGTCTTCAGCAAACTGTTTGTGGTCTTTCTTGTGCATCATCTTTAGAAGAGACTTCTTCTGGGACGACAGCCATGCAGACCAATTTGATGCAGTGTGCGGCGTATGGTCTGAGCACTGACAGGCTGACCCCCCACCCCTACAACCTCTGCAGCAATGCTGGCAGCACTCATACGTCTATTTCCCAAAGACAACCTCTGGATATGACGCTGAGCACGTGACCTCAACTTCTTTGGTGGACCATGGCGAGGCCGGTTCTGAGGGGAACCTGTCCTGTTATACCGCTGTATGGTCTTGGCCCCCGTGCTGCAGCTCAGTTTCAGGGTCTTGGCAATCTTCTTATAGCCTCGGCCATCTTTATGTAGAGCAACAATTCTTATCTTCAGATCCTCAGAGAGTTCTTTGCCATGAGGTGCCATGTTGGACTTCCAGTGACCAGTATGAGAGAGTGAGAGCGATAACACCAAATTTAACACACCTGCTCCCCATTCACACCTGAGACCTTGTAACACTAACGGGTCACATGACACCGGGGGAGGGAAAATGTCTAATTGGGCCCAATTCAGAGATTTTCACTTAGGGGTGTACTGACTTTTGTTGCCAGCGGTTTAGACATTAATGGCTGTGTGTTGAGTTATTTTGAGGGGACGGCAAATTTACACTGTTATACAAGCTGTACACTCACTACTTTACATTGTAGACAAGTGTCATTTCTTCAGTGTTGTCACATGAAAAGATAGAAGTCAGATACTGTAGAATGGCAGTGCCAGGCATTCCGTGTACTGTGTATATAGACTGGCAGTGCCAGGGACTTGATATACTGTGTGTATATAGACTGGCAGTGCCAGGCACTCCGTATACTGTGTGTATATATACTGGCAGTGCCAGGCACTCCGTATACTGTGTGTATATAGACTGGCAGTGCCAGGGAGTCCGTATACTGTGTGTATATAGACTGACAGTGCCAGGGATTCCGTATACTGTGTGTATATATAGATTGGTAGTGCCAGGGAGTCCGTATACTGTGTGTATATAGACTGGCAGTGCCAGGGATTCCGTATACTGTGTGTATATAGACTGACAGTGCTAGGCACTCCGTATACTGTGTGTATATAGACTGGCAGTGCAAGGGACTCTGTATACTGTGTATATAAACTGGCAGTGCCGGGGACTCCGTATACTGTGTGTATATAGACTGACAGTGCCAGGAACTCTGTATACTGTGTGTATATAGACAGGTAGTGCCAGGGACCCGGTATACTGTATGTAGACTGGCAGTGCCAGGGACACCTTATACTGTATATACAGACTGGCAGTGCCAGGGACTCCATGTATTGTGTGTATATAGACTGGCAGTGCCGTACTCTGTATACTGTGTGTATATAGACTGGCAGTGCCAGGACTCCGTATACTGTGTGTATATATACTGGCAGTGCCCAGGACTCCATATACTGTGTGTATATAGATTGGCAGTGGCCAGGACTCTGTATACTGTGTGTATATAGATTGGCAGTGCCCAGGACTCCATATACTGTGTGTATATAGATTGGCAGTGCCCAGGACTCCATATACTGTGTGTATATAAATTGGCAGTGCCCAGGACTCCATATACTGTGTGTATATAGATTGGCAGTGGCCAGGACTCCGTATACTGTGTGTATATTGATTGGCAGTGCCCAGGACTCCATATACTGTGTGTATATATACTGGCAGTGCCCAGGACTCCATATACTGTGTGTATATAGACTGACAGTGCCCAGGACTCCATATACTGTGTGTATATAGACTGGCAGTGCCCAGGACTCTGTATACTGTGTGTATATAGACTGGCAGTGCCCAGGACTCCATATACTGTGTGTGTGTATATAGACTGGCAGTGCCGTACTCTGTATACTGTGTGTATATAGACTGACAGTGCCCAGGACTCCATATACTGTGTGTATATAAATTGGCAGTGCCCAGGACTCCATATACTGTGTGTATATAGATTGGCAGTGCCCAGGACTCCGTATACTGTGTGTATATTGATTGGCAGTGCCCAGGACTCCATATACTGTGTGTATATATACTGGCAGTGCCCAGGACTTCATATACTGTGTGTATATAGACTGACAGTGCCCAGGACTCCATATACTGTGTGTATATAGACTGGCAGTGCCCAGGACTCTGTATACTGTGTGTATATAGATTGGCAGTGCCCAGGACTCCATATACTGTGTGTATATAGACTGGCAGTGCCGTACTCTGTATACTGTGTGTATATAGACTGACAGTGCCCAGGACTCCATATACTGTGTGTATATAGACTGGCAGTGCCCAGGACTCCATATACTGTGTGTATATAGACTGGCAGTGCCCAGGACTCCATATACTGTGTGTATATAGACTGGCAGTGCCCAGGACTCCATATACTGTGTGTATATAGACTGGCATCCTCTGGAGGTAGAATTGTGCCTCTATTATACTTTGTTGTGTGTACGGTTTATACCGGCCTGGCATTGCCATGGAGAGGGATACAGGAACCGTATACAGGTAATGACGGTGCCAGGAATGTTTGTATAGTGAAGGGGATGTTGCCCGGGATCCGGCGATTGCACAATGTAATAATTAGTGCCCAGGACTCCGTATACTGTGTGTATATATACTGGCAGTGCCCAGGACTCCATATACTGTGTGTATATAGACTGGCAGTGCCCAGGACTCGGTATACTGTGTGTATATATACTGGCAGTGCCTAGGACTCCATATACTGTGTGTATATATACTGGCAGTGCCCAGGACTCGGTATACTGTGTGTATATATACTGGCAGTGCCCAGGACTCCATATACTGTGTGTATATAGATTGGCAGTGCCCAGGACTCGGTATACTGTGTGTATATATACTGGCAGTGCCCAGAACTCCATATACTGTGTGTATATAGACTGGCAGTGCCCAGGACTCCATATACTGTGTTTATATAGATTGGCAGTGCCCAGGACTCCATATACTGTGTGTATATAGACTGGCAGTGCCATACTCTGTATACTGTGTGTATATAGACTGTCAGTGCCAGGACTCCGTATACTGTGTGTATATATACTGGCAGTGTCCAGGACTCCATATACTGCGTGTATATATACTGGCAGTGCCCAGGACTCGGTATAATGTGTGTATATAGACTGGCAGTGCCAGGGACTCCATATATTGTGTGTATATAGACTGGCAGTGCCGTACTCTGTATACTGTGTGTATATAGACTGGCAGTGCCAGGACTCCGTATACTGTGTGTATATATACTGGCAGTGCCCAGGACTCCGTATACTGTGTGTATATAGACTGGCAGTGCCCAGGACTCCATATACTGTGTGTATATAGACTGACAGTGCCCAGGACTCTGTATACTGTGTGTATATAGATTGGCAGTGCCCAGGACTCCATATACTGTGTGTATATAGATTGACAGTGCCCAGGACTCCATATACTGTGTGTATATAGATTGGCAGTGCCCAGGACTCCATATACTGTGTGTACATAGACTGGCAGTGCCCAGGACTCCATATACTGTGTGTATATAGACTGACAGTGCCCAGGACTCCATATACTGTGTGTATATAGACTGGCAGTGCCCAGGACTCCATATACTGTGTGTATATAGACTGGCAGTGCCCAGGACTCCATATACTGTGTGTATATAGACTGACAGTGCCCAGGACTCTGTATACTGTGTGTATATAGATTGGCAGTGCCCAGGACTCCATATACTGTGTGTATATAGATTGACAGTGCCCAGGACTCCATATACTGTGTGTATATAGATTGGCAGTGCCCAGGACTCCATATACTGTGTGTACATACACTGGCAGTGCCCAGGACTCCATATACTGTGTGTATATAGACTGACAGTGCCCAGGACTCCATATACTGTGTGTATATAGACTGGCAGTGCCCAGGACTCCATATACTGTGTGTATATAGACTGGCAGTGCCCAGGACTCCATATACTGTGTGTATATAGACTGGCAGTGCCCAGGATTCCATATACTGTGTGTATATAGACTGGCATCCTCTGGAGGTAGAATTGTGCCTCTATTATACTTTGTTGTGTGTACGGTTTATGCCGGCCTGGCATTGCCATGGAGAGGGATATTGAACCGTATACAGGTAATGACGGTGCCAGGAATGTTTGTATAGTGAAGGGGATGTTGCCCGGGATCCGGCGATTGCACAATGTAATAATTAGTGCCCAGGACTCCCTATACTGTGTGTATATATACTGGCAGTGCCCAGGACTCCATATACTGTGTGTATATAGACTGGCAGTGCCCAGGACTCGGTATACTGTGTGTATATATACTGGCAGTGCCTAGGACTCCATATACTGTGTGTATATAGACTGGCAGTGCCCAGGACTCCGTATACTGTGTGTATATATACTGGCAGTGCCTAGGACTCCATATAATGTGTGTATATATACTGGCAGTGCCCAGGACTCGGTACACTGTGTGTATATATACTGGCAGTGCCCAGGACTCCATATACTGTGTGTATATAGATTGGCAGTGCCCAGGACTCGGTATACTGTGTGTATATATACTGGCAGTGCCTAGGACTCCATATACTGTGTGTATATATACTGGCAGTGCCCAGGACTCATTATACTGTGTGTATATATACTGGCAGTGCCCAGAACTCCATATACTGTGTGTATATAGACTGGCAGTGCCCAGGACTCCATATACTGTGTGTATATAGACTGGCAGTGCCCAGGACTCCATATACTGTGTTTATATAGATTGGCAGTGCCCAGGACTCCATATACTGTGTGTATATAGACAGGTAGTGCCCAGGACTCCATATACTGTGTGTATATATACTGGCAGTGCCCAGGACTCCATATACTGTGTGTATATAGACTGGCAGTGCCGTACTCTGTATACTGTGTGTATATAGACTGTCAGTGCCAGGACTCCGTATACTGTGTGTATATAGACTGGCAGTGCCCAGGACTCCATATACTGTGTGTATATAGACAGGTAGTGCCCAGGACTCCATATACTGTGTGTATATAGACTGGCAGTGCCCAGGACTCCGTATACTGTGTGTATATATACTGGCAGTGCCTAGGACTCCATATACTGTGTGTATATATATTGGCAGTGCCCAGGACTCGGTATACTGTGTGTATATATACTGGCAGTGCCCAGAACTCCATATACTGTGTGTATATAGACTGGCAGTGCCCAGGACTCCATATACTGTGTGTATATAGACTGACAGTGCCCAGGACTCCATATACTGTGTGTATATATACTGGCAGTGCCCAGGACTCCATATACTGTGTGTATATAGACTGGCAGTGCCTTACTCTGTATACTGTGTGTATATAGACTGTCAGTGCCAGGACTCCGTATACTGTGTGTATATAGACTGGCAGTGCCCAGGACTCCATATACTGTGTGTATATAGACAGGTAGTGTCCAGGACTCCATATACTGTGTGTATATAGACTGGCAGTGCCGTACTCTGTATACTGTGTGTATATAGACTGTCAGTGCCAGGACTCTGTATACTGTGTATATATAGACTGGCAGTGCCCAGGACTCCGTATACTGTGTGTATATAGATTTACAGTGCCCAGGACTCCATATACTGCGTGTATATATACTGGCAGTGCCAGGACTCCATATACTGTGTGTATATAGACTGGCAGTGCCAGGACTCCATTAACTGCGTGTATATATACTGGCAGTGTCCAGGTCTCCATATGCTGTGTGTATATAGATTGGCAGTGCCCAGGACTCGGTATACTGTGTGTATATATACTGGCAGTGCCCAGGACTCCATATACTGTGTGTAGATAGACTGGCAGTGCCCAGGACTCCATATACTGTGTATATAGATTGGCAGTGCCCAGGACTCCATATACTGTGTGTATATAGATTGGCAGTGCCCAGGACACCATATACTGTGTGTATATATACTGGCAGTGCCCAGGACTCGGTATACTGTGTGTATATAGACTGGCAGTGCCCAGGACTCCATATACTGTGTATATAGATTGGCAGTGCCCAGGACTCCATATACTGTGTGTATATAGATTGGCAGTGCCAGGGGCTCAGTATACTGTGTGTATATATAGATTGGTAGTGCCAGGGAGTCCTTATACTGTGTGTATATAGATTGACAATGCCAGGCACTCTGTATACTGTGTGTATATAGACTGGCAGTGCCAGGGACTCCGTATACTGTGTGTATATAGACTGGCAGTGCCAGGGACTCTGTATACTGTGTGTATATAGACTGGCAGTGCCAGGGATTCCGTATACTGTGTGTATATAGACTGACAGTGCCAGGAACTCCGTATACTGTGTGTATATAGACTGATAGTGCCAGGGAGTTCCTATACTATGTTTATATAGACTGACAGTGCCAGGGACTCCGTATACTGTGTGTATATAGACTGGCAGTGCCAGGGACTCCGTATACTGTGTGTATATAGACTGGCAGTGCCAGGGACTCTGTATACTGTGTGTTTATATAGATTGGTAGTGCCAGGGAGTCTGTAAACTGTGTGTATATAGACTGACAGTGCCAGGGAGTCAGTATACTGTGTGTATATAGACTGGCAGTGCCAGGGACTCCGTATACTGTGTGTATATATAGATTGGTAGTGCCAGGGAGTCCGTATACTGTGTGTATATAGACTGACAGTGCCAGGGAGTCCGTATACTGTGTGTATATAGACTGGCAATGCCAGGGATTCCGTATACTGTGTGTATATAGACTGACAGTGCCAGGAACTCCGTATACTGTGTGTATATAGACTGATAGTGCCAGGGAGTTCCTATACTATGTTTATATAGACTGACAGTGCCAGGGACTCCGTATACTGTGTGTATATAGACTGGCAGTGCCAGGGACTCCGTATACTGTGTGTATATAGACTGGCAGTGCCAGGGACTCTGTATACTGTGTGTTTATATAGATTGGTAGTGCCAGGGAGTCCGTATACTGTGTGTATATAGACTGACAGTGCCAGGGAGTCAGTATACTGTGTGTATATAGACTGGCAGTGCCAGGGACTCCGTATACTGTGTGTATATATAGATTGGTAGTGCCAGGGAGTCCGTATACTGTGTGTATATAGACTGACAGTGCCAGGGAGTCCGTATACTGTGTGTATATAGACTGGCAATGCCAGGGATTCCGTATACTGTGTGTATATAGACTGACAGTGCCAGGGATTCCGTATACTGTGTGTATATAGACTGGCAGTGCCAGGGATTCCGTATACTGTGTGTATATAGACTGACAGTGCCAGGGATTCCGTATACTGTGTGTATATAGACTGACAGTGCCAGGCACACCGTATACTATGTGTATATAGACTGATAGTGCCAGGGAGTTCCTATACTATGTTTATATAGACTGACAGTGCCAGGGACTCTGTATACTGTGTGTATATAGACAGGTAGTGCCAGGGACCCGGTATACTGTATATACAGACTGGCAGTGCCAGGGACTCCATATAGTGTGTGTATATAGACTGGCAGTGCCCAGGACTCCGTATACTGTGTGTATATATACTGGCAGTGCCCAGGACTCCGTATACTGTGTGTATATAGACTGGCAGTGCCCAGGACTCGGTATACTGTGTGTATCTATACTGGCAGTGCCCAGGACTCCGTATACTGTGTGTATATAGACTGGCAGTGCCCAGGACTCCGTATACTGTGTGTATATAGATTTACAGTGTCCAGGACTCCATATACTGCGTGTATATAGACTGGCAGTGCCCAGGACACTGTATACTGTGTGTATATAGACTGGCAGTGCCCAGGACTCCATATACTGTGTGTATATAGACTGGCATCCTCTGGAGGTAGGATTGTGCCTCTATTATACTTTGTTGTGTGTACGGTTTGTGCCGGCCTGGCATTGCCATGGAGAGGGATATTGAACGGTATACAGGTAATGACGGTGCCAGGAATGTTTGTACAGTGAAGGGGGTGTTGCCCGGGATCCGGCGATTGCACAATGTAATAATTAGAGAAGAGCCGGCGATTGTTCTGGATGTGAAGCCGAGGAAAACGGTCACCCCTCCCCCCACCAGATCCCATTTACTCTCCTTATTCTATGATTGCATTGAGGTGATTTGCGTTTTAAAAATCGCACCTTGCGTGTTCTGGGAACGCACATTGCCGCAATACACAAATGTACATTAATGACCACGAGGATCTTCCAACGAAGCTGCTCACAGCTCGCAGAATTATTTAAAGGGGATTTACACCCCGACAACCAACTTCTCCGTATTGTTACATTTTAATCTATTAATGATGACACTGAAAGTATTTTGTTATAACTGTTCGGTAAGTACAAGAAATGCCTGTTGATCCTGCCAGAAATCGAGCGTTGATGACTTCCTGTACTCTCTGCCCCCGCACATGGAGATATGGACAGGGTGAGGAGATAAGGAGGAGGGGTTATGCAGATGAGGACAGAGGAAGGCGATAAGGAGGAGGGGTTATGGAGGTGAGGATAAGGGGGAGGGGTTATGGAGATGAGGACAGGGATAAGGAGGGATTATGGAGATGAGAATAAAGGGGAGGGGTTATGGAGATGAGAATAAAGGGGAGGGGTTATGGAGATGAGGAAAGGGAAAGGAGATAAGGAGGAGGGATTATGGAGATGAGGACAGGGGCAAGGAGATAATGAGGAACGGCTATGGAGATGAGGACAGGGGAAGGAGTTGAGGAGGAGGGGCTATGGAGCTGAAGACCAGGGATGGAGATAATGAGGAGGGATTATGGAGATGAGGACAGGGGGGAGGAGATAATGAGGAGGGATTATGGAGATATGGACAGGGGAAGGAGATGAGGAGTAGGGGCTATGGAGATGAGGACAGGGTACAGAGATAAGGAGGAGGGGGTTATAGATATGAGTACAGGGCATGAGATAAGGAGGAGATGAGGACAGGGGAAGGAGATGAGGAGGCGGGGCTATGGAGATGAGGACAGGGGAAGGAGATGATGAGGAGGGGCTATGCAGATGAGGACAGGGTACAGAGATGAGGCGGGGCTATGCAGATGAGGACAGGGTACAGAGATAAGGAGGAGGGGTTATAGATATGAGAACAGGGCACCGAGATAAGGAGGAGATGAGGACAGGGGAAGGAGATGAGGAGGAAGGTCTAGGGAGATGAGATGATCCTGCATGGATGAAGCCCTGTTATCCTGCATGGATGGCATAAGACATCCTCCCAGGCTCCCAATGGGCCGCACTCTGGTGCTACCTGGGGGAGGAGATGAGGAGCAGAGGCTATGGAGATGAGGAGCAGAGGCTATGGAGATGAGGAGCAGAGGCTATGGAGATGAGGAGCAGAGGCTATGGAGATGAGGAGCAGGGGGAGGAGATGAGGAGCAGAGGCTATGGAGATGAGGAGCAGGGGGAGGAGATGAGGAGCAGAGGCTATGGAGATGAGGAGCAGGGGGAGGAGATGAGGAGCAGAGGCTATGGAGATGAGGAGCAGGGGGAGGAGATGAGGAGCAGAGGCTATGGAGATGAGGAGCAGGGGGAGGAGATGAGGAGCAGAGGCTATGGAGATGAGGAGCAGGGGGAGGAGATGAGGAGCAGAGGCTATGGAGATGAGGAGCAGGGGGAGGAGATGAGGAGCAGAGGCTATGGAGATGAGGAGCAGGGGGAGGAGATGAGGAGCAGAGGCTATGGAGATGAGGAGCAGGGGGAGGAGATGAGGAGCAGAGGCTATGGAGATGAGGAGCAGGGGGAGGAGATGAGGAGCAGAGGCTATGGAGATGAGGAGCAGGGGGAGGAGATGAGGAGCAGAGGCTATGGAGATGAGGAGCAGAGGCTATGGAGATGAGGAGCAGGGGGAGGAGATGAGGAGCAGAGGCTATGGAGATGAGGAGCAGGGGGGCTATGGAGATGAGGAGCAGGGGCTATGGAGATGAGGAGCAGGGGCTATGGAGATGAGGAGCAGGGGCTATGGAGATGAGGAGCAGGGGCTATGGAGATGAGGAGCAGGGGCTATGGAGATGAGGAGCAGGGGGAGGAGATGAGGAGCAGAGGGGGAGGAGATGAGGAGGAGGGGCTAGGGAGATGAGGAGGAGGGGCTAGGGAGATGAGGAGGAGGGGCTAGGGAGATGAGGAGGAGGGGCTAGGGAGATGAGGAGGAGGGAGCAGAGGCTATGGAGATGAGGAGCAGAGGCTATGGAGATGAGGAGCAGAGGCTATGGAGATGAGGAGCAGAGGCTATGGAGATGAGGAGCAGAGGCTATGGAGATGAGGAGCAGAGGCTATGGAGATGAGGAGCAGAGGCTATGGAGATGAGGAGCAGAGGCTATGGAGATGAGGAGCAGAGGCTATGGAGATGAGGAGCAGAGGCTATGGAGATGAGGAGCAGAGGCTATGGAGATGAGGAGCAGAGGAAGGAGATGAGGACAGGGGAAGGAGATGAGGAGGGGCTAGGGAGATGAGGACAGGGGAAGGAGATGAGGAGCAGAGGCTATGGAGATGAGGACAGGGGAAGGAGATGAGGAGGAGGGGCTAGGGAGATGAGGACAGGGGAAGGAGATGAGGAGCAGAGGCTATGGAGATGAGGACAGGGGAAGGAGATGAGGAGCAGAGGCTATGGAGATGAGGACAGGGGAAGGAGATGAGGAGCAGAGGCTATGGAGATGAGGACAGGGGAAGGAGATGAGGAGCAGAGGCTATGGAGATGATTTTTTTTATTATTTCTTTACTTTCCAAAAAAATGGGATGGAATTTCCTACTAACAGCCCTTCCCAGCACCACTGGACACCCTGGGCCGATAAGCTCTACCCCCTTCAGTGGCCTAGACTCCAGCATGAGCTCCGGTTCCTTCAGCACCCCTGTACCTGGACTGGGTGGAAGGTAAAAAGGCATTAGGTATGTGCTCACAGGAGTTCCGGGATACCCCTCTGTACCCGGGAGGCTCCTTACCGGGGGGAAGAACCTCTGCCCCAGCTATTGGGGGGCACCCTGAGAAGGGACTAGGCCCTGGCTGGACCCGCAGCCCTCCCCAGCTTTGGTGTCCAGCACCCTGGGGGGGGGGGGGGGCAGCTATCTGCTTCTATTATCAGGTCTGTAAAAAAAAACAAAAAAAAAACGTTTCACTACTGGGAAACATAATCCACATAAAAGGTTAAAAAGGCCCCTCCCTTCCCCCTGCACCTCAGTTCTTGATTGTGTTTTACCGACAGCGAAATGTTTGCTACCAGCATCAGGTCTGTAAAAAACTACGTTTCCCGGCAGCGAAACTTTATCAAGAACTGAGACGCAGGGGGAAGGGAGGGGCCTTTTAACCTTGTATGTTGATGGTGTTTCCTGTCAGGTGGACCAGTCATCTCTCAAGTTATGCCGTCCTGGAAGATGACAAGAGAAAATAAAGCTGCTAGAATGGCCCCAGCCAATCACCTGACTTGAAGCCAATAGTAAATCTATGGAAAGAACTAAAGATCAGAGTTCATAGAAGAGGCCCACGGAACCTTCAAGATGTGAAGACTGTTGAAGAATGGGCCAAAATCACACCTGAGCAACGCATGCGACTCGTTCCTCCATACAGGAGGCGTCTTGGAGCCGTCATCATCAACAAAGGATTTTGTATCAAGTATTAAATACATTTCAGCTAGCGGGTTCAATACTTTTCCCCGTGTCCTTCCATTTTATTACACAGAACTTCATTTCTGAACGTATTTGTTTTGGTGTCTTTGTATGTATGGATTGGATGGGTTGTTACCGACATGTGGGGAACATTTTGTGTTACCTTTACCAATATATTTACCTAGAAAAAAAGGTGACGTGTTCAATACTTAATTTTACCCGCTGTATATAGTATATACTCCATAGTTTGTGTACTGAAAAGCTTTCAAACAGAAATAAACATCAATTTGGGTTATTTTCACCAAAGAAATGTAGTCAAATACACTTTGCCCTAAATCTATGAAGGACTTTTATTACCAAAATTTTATAACAAAAACAAAAAGAACAAACATGTCCCCCCCCCCCCCCCCCCCCCCCCCCCCCCCTCCGAAGATTTTCAGTCATAATTTATTTAGCAAAAGGGTCCATATGTCCAGGATTCTAGAAACCAGCGTTCAGCGTCCATCCAGACTCCTTCAGGAAAGTGGAAATGAAAGAAGCGCCCTGCGTTGCTACAGGTCCCAGCATTCTGTGCTTTGCTCCCACCAAATCTGTCAAACCACCTGCTTTCTCATTGGTTGAAACCAGCCAAACAGGCAAGCAAGGAGGCCAGAACTAGAAGATAAGAGTTCAACCATTTAGCAAGAAGGTGGGCACCAAAGGTGCATTTGTCCTTCAAGTCTGCACAGCATGTCCGAGCTGCTGCTTCTCCTTCTCCTCCTCCTCCTCTTCTTCGTCGTCCTCAAACTCCACCACTTGAACATTGAATAACGGCTCCTCCTCTTCTTCCTCCTCCTCCTCTTCTTCCTTCTCTTGAACTTTCAGTGACGGCTTCTTCTTTGTCTTCTTCGTTTGAACTTTCAGTAACGGCTCCTCCACCTTCTTTTTCTTCTTCTTTTGACCTTTCAGCAACGGCTCCTCCACCTTCTTCTTCATTTGAACTTTCAGTAACGGCTTGGCCACCGACACCAAACTCGACAGACCCGCGGCATGAAGTCTTCTGTTGACGGTAGAAAGCGAGACTTGCTTACGCCGGCCAAGGTTGAGCTGCGCTCGAAGCTGTTGCGCCGTGAGCTGCTCGTTCCGCCGGCTGGTGACCCTCAGAAACTTGTCTTCCATTTTTGTGGTGGCCTTCGGTCTGCCGGACCTGTTCCTGTCCCAGTTCCCCCCAGTTTCGGTGTGCCTCTTGATGGTGTAGGACACGGCGTTTACGGACACCTGGACTTTCTTGGCGATTTCCCTGCAGGAAAGTCCTTCACGTTTCAGGTCAACGATGGTCTGCCGGTCTTCGACAGACAGCTGCCTTTTTTTCACCATTGTGGCTGCAAAATATGGTTTACCGTAGTGCGATATTGTCCAAAACGCGGCTTCAGAGGATGAGGAACATCAAATTGTCCAAATGTTGATGAGCTTTACTGGAATAAAAAAAAAAAAAAAAAATGCATGTCAGAGCAAACATGAGGATAATACAGAGGTGGGAATATTTGTCTGAGCTTTCTAGAATGTAAAGGACAGGTAAGGTAAAGAAACAGAGAATGTCCACCACATCAAACACTACCAACATGCTTTACTAAGAAGTGTCCGGAGTTTCTATAACCTCCTCCTGGAGGGGCAGGAAGAGGCCTCAAACCACCCCAGAGATGATCTAGCAGAGTCCACAGGAGTGACCAGAGCTACAGTCAGCCCGGACACGCTGGAAGACTTGCACAAGGCTCCTAAACAAAGGAAGGACCCACCTTGTATCCAGCCGTGGTCTTCACCATCACAGATGATCCGGGGACTTAGTCGGCTATCTGAAGAAAGAAGAATACAAACATCACATACCATCCATGTGTGCTCCAAAGAAGTGTCTGGGGTTTCTATAACCTCCTCCCAGAGATACAGGAAGAGGCCTCAAACCACCCCAGGGATGATCTAGCAGAGTCTACAGGAGAGACCAGAGCTACTACCAGCCCGGACACGCTGGAAGACTTGCACAAGGCTCCTAGACATAAAGGAAGGACCCACCTTGTATCCAGCTGTGGTCTTCACCACCAGAGAAGATCTTGGTCCACAATCTGGAGAAAGAAGAAGAGCAGAGGTCATGAAACAGAAGGTACCTCCAGCACATCACATACCACTGACAAGCTTTTCCAAGTAGTGTCTGGGGTTTCTATAACCTCCTCCCGGAGGGGCAAGAAGAGGCCTCAAACCACCCCAGGGATGATCTAGCAGAGTCTACAGGAGAGACCAGAGCTACAGTCAGCCCGGACACGCTGGAAGACTTGCACAAGGCTCCTAGACATAAAGGAAGGACGCACCTTGTATCCAGCTGTGGTCTTCACCATCACAGAAGATCCGGGGACTTAGTCGGCTATCTGAAGAAAGAAGAATACAAAAAGGTAAAACATGTACATCCAGCACATCACATACCATCCATGTGTGCTACAAAGTAGTGTCTGGGGTTTCTATAACCTCCTCCCAGAGATACAGGAAGAGGCCTCAAACCACCCCAGTGATGATCTAGCAGAGTCCACAGGAGTGACCAGAGCTACAGGCAGCCCGGACACGCTGGAAGACTTGCACGAGGCTCCTAGAAATAAAACGCTGCCAAAATTAGTACCACAACCTGTAGGATAGCATAGAAAAAAAGGTCAAAAAAAAAAAAAAAAAAAAAAAAAAAAAAAAAAGCAAACTTTACAGGTAACTACAACAAATAAAATAAGGTTTTATTGATTCGTGTATATAAAAAAAAAAAAGTAAAAATATTACAGGATATAAGCGCCATAAAATAACATACCTCTAGTGTACAATCATATTTCTTAAGTCACAGAACATTTGAACAAGATTATCCAACTAGGTCAACATGTTTCGCGTGGGTGCTTTCTCAGAACGCTTTTCACATGTTCATAAAGAAGTGACATGTCACCTAAAATCAGAACCAGGGGAGGCGTCCAGTAGCGGCCAGCAAAACTTGAACTAAAAAAAAATGTTTTGTCAGGAATAGTCACAAGAGGCAGAGGGATACATCTATAGATCAAAAGGCAAGCATCAACCCAAAAGTTAGTACAACCTCAACGCACCAATGGTGGCACCTGTTTTTTTTTTTATATAAAAAAAAGGTGCCACCTACAAAGCCCCCCACAATTTGAATATAAATCAGCCAAAATGTAGCCAAGAGAATGGCAATATAAAAAAAAGTTATAGAAAATGCACATAAAATTTCTTCTAGTGGGAATACATATTATGGACCACCATCATAGACAGCACAAAGCCTACACAAGGGGGATTGCAATATTACCCAGGCTTTCTATGAAGGATATTGTAACCACTTGCCAATACTGAAGGGTGGACTTCCTCAACACCGAATTGACATATAATGACCTCCACAAAATACAGGATGCAGCATGTGAAAAGGGTCCTGAGGAAGAGATGATGCGAAACACGTTGACCTATTTGGATTATCATGCTCAAAAGTTCTGCGACTCCTACCATGAAGAAATACGATTGTACACTAGGTATGTTATCCCATAGCTTTTAGATCCTGCGATCTTAACTGTTTTATTGATTCGTTTTAAAATTTCCTGGTACAAGTTCGTTTTATTTATTTATTTATTTATTACACCTTTTTCGATGCTCCTAGGAATAAAGGAAGGACGTACCTTGTCTTCACCATCACATTAGATCCTGGAACTTAGTCAGCTATCTGAAAAAAGAAAGAATACAGAGGTAAAGACATAGCAGATGTGTCCACCACGTCACATACCATCCATGTGTGCTACAAAGAAGTGTCTGGGGTTTCTATAACCTCCTCCCAGAGATACAGGAAGAGGCCTCAAACCACCCCAGCGATGATCTAGCAGAGTCCACAGGAGTGACCAGAGCTACGATCAGCCCGGACACGCTGGAAGACTTGCACAAGGCTCCTAGAAACAAAAAGGAAGGACCCACCTTGTATCCAGCCGTGGTCTTCACCACCAGAGAAGATCTTGGTCCACAATCTGGAGAAAGAAGAGCAGAGGTAACGAAACAGAAGGTACCTCCACCACATCACATACCACTGACAAGCTTTTCCAAGAAGTGTCTGGGGTTTCTATAACCTCCTCCCGGAGGGGCAAGAGGAGGCCTCAAACCACCCCAGAAATGATCTAGCAGAGTCCACAGGAGAGACCAGAGCTACAGTCAGCCCGGACACGCTGGAAGACTTGCACAAGGCTCCTAGACGTAAAGGAAGTACACACCTTGTATCCAGCTATGGTCTTCACCATCACAGATGATTCTGGAACTTAGTCGGCTATCTGAAGAAAGAAAACAAAAAAAGGTAAAAACAACATGTACATCCAGCACATCACATACCATCCATGTGTGCTACAAAGTAGTGTCTGGGGTTTCTATAACCTCCTCCCAGAGATACAGGAAGAGGCCTCAAACCACCCCAGTGATGATCTAGCAGAGTCCACAGGAGTGACCAGAGCTACAGGCAGCCCGGACACGCTGGAAGACTTGCACGAGGCTCCTAGAAATAAATGCTGCCAAAATTAGTACCACAACTGATAGAATAGCATAGAAAAAAGGTGAAAAAAAAGAAAAAGGCAGACTTTACAGGTAACAGGAAAACTACAACAAATAAGGTTTTATTGATTCACATTAAAAAAAAATCACAGGATATAAAAAGACATGGAACATCATATCTCTAGTGTACAATCATATTTCGTCATGATAGAAGTCACAAACCACAGAACTTTTGAACATAATCCAAATAGGTCAACAAGTTTCGCATTGGTGCTTCCTCAGGACCATTTTCACATGTTCATAAAGAAGCTACATGTCAATTAAAATAAGAACCAGGGGAGGCGTCCAGCAAAAACTGGAACTAATAAAAAAAAAAAAGGGAGGAGGAGGAGAACAGCCAATGTTTTGTCAGGAATAGTCACAAGAGGCAGAGGGATACATCTATAAATCGAAGGCAAGCATCAATCCAAAAAGGTAGTGCAACCTCAACCTACAGATGTGTTATAAAAAAGGTGCCACCTACAAAGCCCCCCCCCAATTTGATTATATATCTGCCAAAATGTATTCAAGAGAATGGTTATATATATATATATATATATATATATATATATATATATATTTTAAAAAAAAAAAAAAAAAGCACATAAAATTCCTTCTAGTGGGAATACATATTATGGATCACCACCATAGACAGCCCAACATCTACCCTAGGGGATTGCAATAATACTCAGGATTTCTATAAGGATATGGTAACCAATTAACAATACTGAAGGGTGGACTTCCTCAACACCGAACTGACATATGACCGCCACAAAAATTCAGGATGCAGCATGTGAAAAGGGTCCTGAGGAAGCACTCATGCGAAACACGTTGACCCATTTGGATTATCATGCTCAAAAGTTCTGCAACTTCTACCATGAAGAAATATGATTGTACACTAGGAATATGTTTTAACCCATGGCTTTTATATCCTGTGATCTTAAATCAAAACATTTTTTCTGAGTTGTAGATTCCCTGGTACAAGTCAAGTCTACCTTTTTTTAACCTTTCGATGCTCCTAAAGAAAAAAAAAAAAAAAAAAAAAGGACGGACGCACCTTGTATCGAGTTGTGGCCTTCACCATCACAGAAGATCCTGGGACTTAGTCCGCTATCTGTAGAAAAAAGAATACAAAGGTAAAACAGCTTGTACATCCAGCACATCACATACCATCCATGTGTGCAACAAAAGTGTCTGGGGTTTCTATAACCTCCTCCTGGAGGTGCAGGAAGAGGCCTCAAACCACCCCAGCTATGATCTAGCAGAGTCCACAGGAGTGACCAGAGCTATGATCAGCCCGGACACGCTGGAAGACCTGCACAAGGCTCCTAGACGTAAAGGAAGGACGCACCTTGTATCCAGCCGTGGTCTTCACCATCACAGATGATTCTGGAACTTAGTCGGCTATCTGAAGAAAGAAAAAAAAAAAAAAAAAAAAGGTAAAAACAACATGTACATCCAGCACATCACATACCATCCATGTGTGCTACAAAGAAGTGTCCGGGGTTTCTATAACCTCCTCCCAGAGATACAGGAAGAGGCCTCAAACCACCCCAGGGATGATCTAGCAGAGTCCACAGGAGTGACCAGAGCTACAGGCAGCCCGGACACGCTGGAAGACTTGCACGAGGCTCCTAGAAATAAAAGCAAGGACCCACCTTATATCCAGCTGTGGTCTTCACCACCAGAGAAGATCTTGGTCCACAATCTGGAGAAAGAAGAAGAGGAGAGGTCATGAAACAGAAGGTACCTCCACCACATCACATACCACCGACAAGCTTTTCCAAGTAGTGTCTGGGGTTTCTATAACCTCCTCCTGGAGGGGCAAGAGGAGGCCTCAAACCACCCCAGAAATGATCTAGCAGAGTCCACAGGAGTGACCAGAGCTACAGTCAGCCCGGACACGCTGGAAGACTTGCACAAGGCTCCTAGACATAAAGGAAGTACACACCTTGTATCCAGCCGTGGTCTTCACCATGACAGATGATTCTGGGACTTTAGTCGGCTATCTAAAGAAAGAAAAACAAAAAAAGGTAAAACATCACATACCATCCATGTGTGCTACAAAGTAGTGTCTGGGGTTTCTATAACCTCCTCCCAGAGATACAGGAAGAGGCCTCAAACCACCCCAGGGATGATCTAGCAGAGTCCACAGGAGTGACCAGAGCTACAGTCAGCCCGGACACGCTGGAAGACTTGCACAAGGCTCCTAGAAATAAATGCTGCCAAAATTAGTACCACATCCTATATAATGGCATAGAAAAAAGGTCAAAGAAAGAAAAGGCAGGGGCGTGGCCTAGGCATGGCAGCGTAAAGACGCATTTCCCCAGGGCTCCCGGCCAGTGATTCCCCAGCGGCACAATACCCCACATTACCGGCACTTACCGGCACCGACCTGTCTCCCAAGACCTCCGGGGAACTTCAAGAGCCAGCCGCCCGCTCCGGAGCCCATCATGGACCGCTACCTCCGCTCTCTGCAGCCGGCGGCCTCCACACCAGCAACCGCCAAGATGGCGCCGGCCCGCCATACAATTCACACTGCCGAGGTACACAGCGCGGCTGAGCCTTCCCCTCAGACGGCGGACGATCACACCATGCCGCCCTTCTCACCACCCAGCGACCTCTCACCCTGCCTTCCCAGATCGCTGGCAGCCTCACCTGACAGAGATGGCAGCCTGCACCCAGCGTCACCCTCAGCTCTCATCCCACCCAGCGCTCTGTATTACAGCCCAGAAGCGATGGAGGAACAGAGGCAGCTTCCCACACATCTGAGCACAGTGAGTACTCTCTACAGCACACAGCAATCACAGGTTATCCCTCTCCATGCATCCTCTGAACAAAGACTGTGGGATTTCCTGCAGCAATTACCCACCAGATCTGACCTGGAGTCAATTGTTCAGAGAATGGAGACAGCCATGAAGAGTGAGATACAATCCATCAGGCAGGATACAGCTGTCCTGGACTCACGCATTACTGTTGTAGAGCAAGAACAGGTTAAACATTCACAATCTGTGCAAGCACTGCAGACTTCTCAATCCGAACTGACTGACCAGATCATTCAGCTGCACCTTCTCCAAGACGACTTGGAGAATCGCAGCCGCAGGCAGAACATCAGGCTGAGGGGAATGCCCGAAAGCGTGCCAAATACAGAATTACGCGCGACAGTGGTTAATGTTTTTAACCGCTACCTGGACCGCCCTCCAGACTCTGAGATCATCATCGACAGAGTACATAGAACCCTGGGCCCACGGTCAGAGCCATCCGACAGACCCAGGGATGTCCTATGCTGCTTGCACTCCTTCACCCTTAAGGAAGCTATATTACAGCAGGCCTGGCGGGTGGGAGTCTTGGAATTCGATGGCGCAGCGGTCCACCTCCTACCAGATGTTTCCAGAAAAACCCTCCTCATGAGACGATCGCTCAAGCCTCTGCTAGATGGTCTTGGGGAGAAGGGTCTCACATACAAGTGGGGCCACCCATTCCACCTCATAGTCCGCAAAGGCCCAGATACCTTCTCTCTGCGGCATCCTTCAGAGCTTCCAGACCTGTTCTCCTTTGCCAACATGGATCCGATACCAGTACCCAACTGGCTGCTGACCGCAATCGCTAAAGAACCGACGCGTCAAGCCCCCTCAGGTAGACCACAAAGGGCCCACTACAGCCGACGCGGCCGGGGGAACCACTCTCAAGCTAGAAGAGGGAGGAACTCCCACTCACAACCACTGAATAATGAGGAAGCGGCGGGATGATTTTACCTGCCCAAATCACAAACACGTATGCAGTGCAGTATTCCTTTTTCTTCATGTTTCAATTTCAAGTTGCAGTTTAAGTATAGCTCTTTTATTGTCATTCACGGGATGGACGCCAATAACAACATATGCAAGTCCAGTGTACTACTCAGCCCACCCTGGTCCAAGGGTGAATGAAGGCCTCATTGATCCCGCATAACCGAGGGCATACCTCTAACCCCTCCCCCCCTGATTTTTTTTTTTTTTAATTATTATTTTTTATTTTTGTGCCTTCCGCAACTACCGCACACAGACAAACGAGGAGTCTGCAGCACCTGGTTGGTGGTATTGTGGTCACTCAACATAATAGCTCTCGCCATAGAGACTCGATGTAATGTTATACTACCCCCTATGTTGATGCATACGCAGATATATATTTGCTTAGGGGTTGTTGTATGTAACAGCGAGGTCGTGTTTGTATGTATTTCTGTGTGCAAATGTTAAGATGCGCCTGCTCACCTAACTATTACCTTGATATTTACAGGTTCTACAACTGGGTTACAGGGTTTTTCTCCCCTTTTTTTTTTTCCACTTTCCCCAGCCGGGTTTTAACAAGAGTGCCTTACCGGCAAGATTACATAGGCTGTGGGGGTCCACGTGGCCGGGGCCCGGAAATTAGCTGTGCCTTACCACCTCTCTCACTAGGCACACTCTGCCCTGGTGGCAGTAGTTTTTCTCTACGGAGCTAACCTTTCTTGATCTCTATATCTTTCCTTATCCTACTTCGCTCTCTCTCTCTCTCGCATCTTCTCCCCCCCCCCCTCTCTCCCCCCCTCTCTCCCTCTCTCTCTCCCTCTCTCTACCGCTCTCCCCCTCCCTCTCCATCCCCCACCCCCCCCTTCCCTTGTACCCCGGGAGCCGTCATAGGTGGACACAGTCTTAGGCAATATGTCTGTCAAGATCCTTTCTTGGAATGTTAAGGGGTTGAATTCCCCAGAGAAACGCACCAGTTGTCTTGCCGAGCTCTGGAGACAAAGAGCCCACATTGCACTTCTCCAAGAGACTCACTTTAGGGCAGACAAGGTGCCTAAACTGACAAACAAACATTTTTCGACGGCATACCATAGCCCGTCATTATCCTCTAAATCTAAAGGGACTAGTATACTCATCTCAAAGTCCCTCCACTGGCAATTCCTCGATGAGTGTCGCGACCAAGAGGGAAGATTTCTGCTCATAAAGGGAAAAATTTGCTCTCAGACCTTCACTCTTGCGAACATCTACCTCCCGAACTCCAATCCGCTCCCCACTCTCGAGGCTTTCCTTTCCACCCTCGACGCATTCCTCGAAGGAACATTGGTCCTGGGGGGGGGATTTCAACCTAACACTAGACCCTCATAAGGACTCCTCCTCGAACCTGTCGTCGCTCCCTAGGGGAACCCGACTACGCCTAAAAGATCTTTTACACTCGCATCAACTAGTTGATATCTGGAGAATAGTCCACCCACAAGAGCGGGACTATACCTTCTACTCTACTGTCCATGGGTCCTACTCCAGAATCGACCTTTTCTTCCTAAAACACTCAGCCATCCCTATTGTCTCCAAGGCGGATATAGGTCACATTGCACTGTCCGACCATGCCCCGATTCTTTTGGAGCTGGCTATTACGCAAGCACCCCCCAGAACAACCACGTGGCGACTTAACGAGGCGCTCCTAAAAGACCAAGATATCGTAGCAGACGTCCTCAGGGAACTTAAGTCATATCTGGCAGTCAATATAGACTCAGTCGACAACCCAGCCACTGTGTGGTCAGCGCATAAGTGCTTCATTAGAGGCATTTTAATTAAACACGGACATGCGGCCAAACAACGTCGCGCCAAAACCTTATCTGACCTTTTAACGCAACTCCACACCCTGGAACGCCAACATAAGAACCGGCCAAACAATGCCACCGAAACGGAACTGCTCCGTCTTCGGGAAGCTATACGAGATCACTCTATGTACGAGGCGAAGCATATACTACTGAAGGCCCGCCGCTCTTTTTATGAGTACGGCGACAAATGTGGCCGATTACTGGCCAGCGCCTTACGCGCAAAGCGCTCTCGAACATATATACCCGCACTTCTCTCGCCATCAGGCTCCAGAGTTCACTCATCTCCGGAACTCGCAGATACCTTCCGAGCTTTTTACTCCAAATTGTATAAGTTAGATCCAACTTCCTCCCCACAGCTGCTACCCCGAAAGGTTCAGGATATCCGTAATTACCTCCAGGAAGTTGACCTTCCTAGGCTGACGGCAGAGGAGTGTGCGGCCTTGTCCGAACCTATTAACAAAGAGGAATTTGCAGCCGCAATAGCAGACACACAGCCCGGTAAAGCCCCCGGACCGGACGGCTTTACCCTCCCCTATTACAAAATGTTCCAGGACACGCTGGCCCCATCCTTCTTAGCAGCATTTAATGCTGCGACCGACGGACACAATCTCCCTGCAGATATGCTGCGCGCCTCAATATCCGTGATCCCTAAACCGGGCAAGGACCCCCTACTATGTGCCAGCTATAGGCCCATTTCCCTTCTGAATTGTGACATGAAACTATTCACAAAAATCCTTGCCTCTAGGATGAATGCTTTATTGCCACGTCTAATTGGAATAGATCAAGTCGGTTTCATCCAAACGAGAGAGGCCAGGGATAACACCACCAGGACATTGAATATCATAGACAAAGCGAAGCGTTCCCGAATACCCTTGCTACTCCTTTCCACGGATGCCGAGAAGGCTTTTGACAGGGTGGACTGGTCTTTTCTACGGGAGACACTTAAACATGTAGGTATGCCAGACCCTATCCTGTCGTGGATCTCAGCCATTTATGATAATCCCACTGCCACTGTACGCGTAAACGGTTGCGACTCCAGCCCTTTCTTTATCGCGAACGGCACCAGACAGGGATGTCCGCTGTCCCCGATACTGTTCGTTCTCTCCCTGGAACCCTTTCTACAGCATATCAGAGGTAATCAGTCCATAAGAGGCATTCAATCGGGTCATTGTCAACACAAAGTAGCAGCATATGCTGATGACCTTTTATTCTACATCACAGAACCCCTCACCTCTCTTCCCTCCCTGTTACAGGAGCTGAAGCGCTACGGTTCCCTGTCTAATTTCAAGGTTAACCTACAGAAATCAGAGGCCTTAAGTGTTTCCCTGTCAGACTCGACCATTTCCAACTTACGCCCCTTCTTCCCATTTAAATGGGCTACACGCTCAATACAATACCTGGGAACGAAAATCCCTGCCAAATTACAAGACATCGTCATCCTGAACTTTCAGCCCCTTCTATCTACGCTCGCTGCTGACCTTGAGAGGTGGAACTCTCTGGCCCTTTCCTGGTTCGGCCGTTGCAATATACTCAAGATGAATGCAATGCCCAGACTCTTGTATCTATTGCAGGCACTGCCCGTCAAGATACCTCAGACATTCTTCCACGCCGTCCGTTCAATATTTACCAAATTCATCTGGCGCGGAAAACATCCACGTCTTGGCAGAACACTCCTTTTACGATCTAAGATTAGAGGAGGCCTCGGTTTTCCAGATCCAGCTCTATACTATACTGCGGCACATATGACCAGAGTCGTGGACTGGTGCCGTCACAGTGAGTTGAAGCTCTGGGTGTCACTTGAACAGGAGGCGGCCAGAGCCCCACTAGCGGGTCTACCCTGGGCTGGGACGACTCATGCCACCCACCTGACCACCCATCCCACGATTGGACCAACTCTCGCTGAGCTGAAAAGGTTTTTCCGATTAGCCTCTTTAAAAAATTTTCCATCCCCACTGACGCCACTTGTTGGCCACCCGGATTTTATACCTGGCCTCTCAGACCCGTCCTTCCGATCACAAGCCCCACAGGGCCTCATGAGAGCCTTATCGCTCCTGTGTCCCTCAGGCTGGTTAACTACAGAGAGCTTGCTCTCGGGCCAGGCTTTACTTCGACTAGACCGCTGGAGGATCAACCAGCTCTCTCACTTTCTTGGCTCGTTGCCCAAACCAACGCACTTTGCAAGAAAACTCCACCCCTTTGAGGAACTGTGCTTGGGTGAGGGACAGATCCGGAAGATCTTGTCGTCCTCCTACAAATTTTTGTTAGACTTTCACGCCACTGAAGACCCCCCATTCTTAACAAAATGGGAGAGAGACTTGCAAGTCACCTTCACAGAACCACAAAAAGATTGCATACTGTTTTTTGCTCAAAAGTCCTCACTATGCAGCAAATATCAAGAGACCGCATATAAAATAGTGTCGCGTTGGTATAGAACTCCTTCGGTACTGGCTAAGATATTCCCTCTGCAAACAGACCGCTGCTGGCATTGCAATTCACACCCAGGCACTCTACTACACATTTTCTGGGACTGCCCGGTACTCCAAACTTTTTGGCAGACAGTTCTTAAGATCGTACAGAAACTCACAGATATCTCCCTCCAGGACAACCCAGCTGCGGTCCTCCTTAACCTTACGCCTCTTTCAAGGAAACGTTACCACAAATCCCTCCTCAAGCACCTCCTTAACGCAGCCAGGGCCTGCATCCCACCTCTTTGGAAGCAGCAGACTGCTCCAACGGTGGCCCAGTGGTTCGCAAGAGTGAAGGACATTGAGCGGATGGAAGATCTGACCTCGGCACTGCGAGACAAGTCGGAGGAACATAGCTCCAGATGGTTTCACTGGAACCTCTTTCGTTTCTCTGATGAATTCCTCCAATATACGGCAGGATCCTCTGTGTAGGATCACCATAGACAGCCCAGCAATACCAAGCCCGGCTCCCGGGGGGCTAGGACCCCCCCCCCGTCCTCCACCCCTCCCCGTTCCACCCGGTATGTGTGCGTGTGTGTGCGTGTGTGTGTATGTACACAAAACTTCTTCTTAATCTTTCCCCCCTTAATCTTTCTCTGTCTCTTCCTTCTCCCCCACTATCTTTCCCTCTTAATATAAAAAGACGTAAAATGCGATGGGCACTGATATTTAAGTTTACCCTATATTAGACTTCAGCAAGTAACAGTGGTTAGACTGAATAGCGACCCTCATTAATAGGCAATTGCTTTATTTTGGCTATTTTATTTGACGCGTTTGTCACAGCCTAAATGTAACGCAAAGTCTCCTTTATGTTTATGTTTGTATCTGTGTCTCATCTTTAAATAAAGAATTTAAAAAAAAAAAAAGAAAGAAAAGGCAAAAACTTTACAGGTAGCAGGGAAACTACAACAAATAAAATAAAGGTTTTATTGATTCATGTAAAAAAATCACAGGATATAAAAGCCATGGGATAACATCTCTAGTGTACAATCATATTTCTTCACGATAGAAGTCACAAACCACAGAACTTTTGAAGATAATCCAAAATAGGTCAACAAGTTTCGCATGGGTGCTTCCTCAGGACTATTTTCACATGTTTATAAAGAAGTGACATGTCACCTAAAAGAAGAACCAGGGGAGGCGTCCAGCAAAAACTTGAAAAAGGCAGCCAATGTTTCGTCGGGAATAGTCACAAGAGGCAAAGATCGAAAGGCAAGCATCAACCCAAAAGGTAGTGCAACCTCAATCCACCGATGGGTTATAAAAAAGGTGCCACCTACAAAGACCCCCCCACTAATTAGAATATGAAATTATATATATATATATATATATATATATATATATATAAACAAACATGCTTCTCTCTTAACACCGAGCTGACATACGAGCGCTACAAAAATTGAGTATGCAGTATGTGAAAAGGGTCCTGAGGAAGCACTTGTGTGAAAACCGTTAACCCGTTTGGATTATCAATTTCTGACTCCTATCATGAAGAAATATGATTGTACACTAGGAATGTGTGTTATCCCGTGGATTTTATATCCCGTTATCCTAAAGCGGAACCTTCAGTCATTTTTTTAATCTTTCCGTCTATTAAATCTTCTGCCCTTGTTGTTTTAACTTTGGATAGTAAAACAGTTTTTCTGCCAGTAAATCCCTTATACAGCCCACTTCCTGTTTCTTGTCTGGTCATTAGCCTAGGACAGTGAACCTTGGCACCCCAGATGTTTTGGAACTACATTTCCCATGATGCTCTGGCACTCTGCAGCGTAGTGGAGCATCATGGGAAATGTAGTTTCAAACATCTGGGGTGCCAAGGTTTGCCATCACTGTCGTAGGAGTATGACATCATGCACAGCTCTATCTCACTCTCCTTAGAGTTTGCAAAGAAGGGAGGGGAGATGAGTCATAAAAAGGCCAACGGGAGCTGCAGAACTGGAGGCGTGCCTGTGTGTGTAAATCCAGGAAGTGAACAGGCAGCAGCTTCAGCTGCCCACAGTTAAAATGGCTGCAGCCAAACTCCATGGGGGGAAGATTTCTGCAGCATATTTGACAAATACAGAATCACAGCACAGGGGGGTCCCCGGGTTACGAACCCGTTAGGGACTTTCCTCCCGTTTGTAAATCGGAAAAGTTCGTAAGTCGGCCACGCATGCTCAGAACAACAATTAAGGACATTTTCGATGGTCCGTTGAATGCCGTTTGTCGCATGCGTGGCAAATTACGGACCTTTTCCAGGGCTCCGCCTGGCCGTGCATGCGCAGAACGGCCGATGTCCGAGCAGAACGGCAGAGGGTCCCCGCAGCGCCCGGTTCGTAAGTAGGAGTTGTTCGCAGGTCGGGGACACCCTGTATATATAAAATATGCAAAGTGGTCGGATCGAAGCTTCAGAATGGCAAAGACTGCAGTTCCTCTTTAAAAAAAAAAAAAAAATGTTTTATTGATTTGTGTTATTCGTTGTAGATTCCCCAGTATAAATAAAGTCATTTTTTTTCTTTTTTTTTTACCTTTTTCGATGCTCCTAGAAATAAAGGAAGGACGCACCTTGTATCCAGCCGTGGTCTTCACCATCACAGAAGATTCCTGGGACTTAGTCGGCTATCTGAAGAAAGAAAACAAAGGTAAAACAGCAGGTACATCACATACCATCCATGTGTGATACAAAGAAGTGTCTGGAGTTTATATAACCTCCTCCCAGAGATACAGGAAGAGGCCTCAAACCACCCCAGCGATGATCTAGCAGAGTCTACAGGAGAGACCAGAGCTACAGTCAGCCCGGACACGCTGGAAGACTTGCACGAGACTCCTACACATAAAGGAAGGACCCACCTCTTATCCAGCCGTGGTCTTCACCACCAGAGAAGAAGATCTTGGTCCTCAATCTGGAGAAAGAAGAGCAGAGGTAACGAAACAGAAGGTACCTCCAGCACATCACATACCACTGACAAGCTTTTCCAAGAAGTGTCTGGGGTTTATATAACCTCCTCCCAGAGATACAGGAAGAGGCCTCAAACCACCCCAGGGATGATCTAGCAGAGTCTACAGGAGTGACCAGAGCTACAGTCAGCCCGGACACGCTGGAAGACTTGCACAAGGCTCCTAGACATAAAGGAAGGACCCACCTTGTATCCAGCTGTGGCCTTCACCATCACAGATGATCCTGGGACTTAGTCGGCTATCTGAAGAAAGAAGAATACAAAAGGTAAAACAGCACATCACATACCATCCATGTGTGCTCCAAAGTAGTGTCTGGGGTTTCTATAACCTCCTCCCAGAGATACAGGAAGAGGCCTCAAACCACCCCAGGGATGATCTAGCAGAATCCACAGGAGTGACCAGAGCTACAGGCAGCCCGGACACGCTGGAAGACTTGCACGAGGCTCCTAGACATAAAAGAAAGGCCACACCTTGTATCCAAATGTGGCCTTCACCATTGCAGAAGATCCAGGGACTTTAGTTTTTTTTGTATTCTTCGGATAGACAAAGACAGGTACACTATAGTGCCAAAAGTATTGGGACGCCTTGCCTTTACACACACACACACATGAACTTTAATGCTATCCCAGTCTTAGTCCGTAGGGTGCAATATTGAGTTGGCTCCGCCCTTTGCAGCTATAACAGCTTAAACTCTTCTGGGAAGGCCGTCCACAAGGTTTAGGAGGGTGTCAATGGGAATGTTTGACCATTCTTCCAGAAGTGCATTTGTGAGGTCAGGCACTGATGTTGGACGAGGAGGCCTGGCTGAGCAGTCTCCACTCTAATTCATCCCAAAGGTGTTCTATGGGGTTGGGGTCAGGACTCTGTGCAGGCCAGTCAAGTTCCTCCACCCCCAAACTCGCTCATCCATGTCTTTATGGACCTTGCTTTGTGTACTGGTTGGAAATCAGTTGGTGGAGGGGGGATTATGGTGTGAGGGGGAGGGGATTATGGTGTGAGGGGGGGGATTATGGTGTGAGGGGGGATTATGGTGTGAGGGGGGATTATGGTGTGAGGGTTGTTATTAAGGGGTTGGGCTTGGCTCCTCAGGGGTTGGGCTTGGCTCCAGTGAAGGGAACTCTTACGGCGTCAGCATACCAAGACATTTTGGACAATTTCATGGTCCCAACTTTGTGGGAACAGTTTGGGGGACGGCCCCTTCCTGTTCCAACATGACTGCCCACCAGTGTACAAAGCAAGGTCCATAAAGACATGAATGAGCGAGTTTGGGGTGGAGGAACTTGACTGGCCTACACAGAGTCCTGACCTCAACCCCATAGAACACCTTTGGGATAAATTAGAGCGGAGACTGATAGCCATCAGTGACTGACCTCACAAATGCTCTCCTGGAAGAATGGTCAAACATTCCCATAGACACCCTCCTAAACCTTGTGGACGGCCTTCCCAGAAGAGTTGAAGCTGTTATAGATGCAAAGGGCGGGGCCAACTCAATATTGAACCCTCCGGACTAAGACTGGGATGCCATTAAAGGTCATGTAAAGGCAGGCATCCCAATACTTATGACAATATAGTGTATGTCCACCAGGTCACATACCATCCACGTGTGTTACAAAGAAGTGCCTGGGGTTTCTATACTCTCCTCCCAGGGGCAGGAAGAGACCGAAAACCACCCCCAGCAACGATCAGAGCTACAACCAGCCCGGACACGCTGGAAGACCTGCAAGTGGCCCCTAGACATGGAAAAAAAGGACGCACCTTGTATCCAGCTACGTCATCACCACCAGAGAGGATCCTGGGACATTGTCCACTACCTGGAGGGAGGAGAAAAGAGGTGAAGAAACAGCAAATGTCCACATCACCCACCACCCACATGCTTCACGAAGAAGTGTCTGGGGTTTCTATAACCTCCTCCCGGAGGGGCAAGAAGAGGCCTCAAACCACCCCAGAGATGATCTAGCAGAGTCCACAGGAGTGACCAGAGCTACAGTCAGCCCGGACACGCTGGAAGACTTGCATGCGGCCACGAGGGACTTGGTTGGTCCGTGCCGCCTGCACACTCAAATACGCCACATTTACTGGAGGCTTCTGGTTCCAGCACTCCAAATGACTCCAAGCTGCTGAACCATCATTGAAGCGTCTGAGATTCCTACAACCTCCTCCGAGGGGGGCAAGAAGAGACCTCACACCAACCAAGGATGATCTAATGGAGTCTTCAGGAGCAACCAGAGACACAACGAGACGCGTGCCTTTCATTCCCTTATGGAAATTTGGCTGAAGGTCATCGTCATTCGGATGTACCGTATATACTCGAGTATAAACCGAATTTGGGGCCCCGTATCTCGGGCCACTTGGTGCTAGGAACCCCAAATTTGGTTTACAAACCAAGTGGAATCAGCACTGCAACATATCCAAAGATGGGGTTCCGAGCACCAAGTGGCCCCAAGATACGGGGGCCCCAAATTCAGTTTGGAAATATATGTCATTCTCTGCTGCAGAAAAGTGCTTGACATTTTCAGAACCAATTTGGGGCCCCGTATCTCGGGGCCACTTGGTGCTAGGAACCCCACTACAACATATCCAAAGATTGGGTTCCTAGCACCAAGTGGCCCCGAGATACGGGGACCCCAAATCGGTTTGGAAAATGTCAAGCACTTTTCTGCAGCAGAGCATATTTTCCAAATCGACTTTGGGGCCCACTATCTTTGGGCGACTTAGTGCTAGGAACCCCATCTTTGGATATGGTGTAGTGATAGTTCCACTGGGTTTGCAAACCAAATTTGGGGTTCCTAGCACCAAGTGGCCCCAAGATACGGGGCCCCAAATTCGGTTTGGAAAATGTCATTCTCTGCTGCAGAAAAGTGCTTGACATCTTCCAAACCGAATTTGGGGCCCCCGTATCTCGGGGCCACTTGGTGCTAGGAACCCCATATTTTGTTTACAACCCCTGTGGAACTAGCACTACAACATATTCAAAGATGGGGTTCCTAGCACCAAGTGGCCCAGAGATACGGGGGCCCCAAAGTCAGTTTGGAAAATGTTATGCTCTGCTGCAGAAAAGTGCTTGACATTTTCCGAACCGATTTGGGGCCCCATATCTCGGGGCCACTTGGTGCTAGGAACCCCATCTTTGGATATGTTGTGCTAGTTCCACAGGGTTTGTAAACCAAATATGGGGTTCCTAACACCAAGTGGTGGGCCCCAAAGTTAGTCAACTGTATCCATAATCAGTCTTTACAAAATCCAAATTTCAAGAAGAATAGAAGAAAACAGAAATGAAAAAAATAAATAAATAAAAGACTTCCAAAATTTGAAAATAGAATAAAACAATAGAAAATAAAATAGAAAGTAGAATTCAAAATGAAGGAAAAAAAAGAAATGAAAAATTATAATATATATATATATATATATATATATATATATATATATATATATATATAAATATATATATATATATATATATATAAAAATCTCTGACTTCCAAAATTTGAAAAGAATAGAATAAAACCAAATAAAACGCAAAATAAAGGAATAGAAAAGAACATAAAATATAACCATCTTCTGAAATTTGAAAAAATAAAATAGATCAGAAAATAGAATAAAATAGAATACAGCCATCCTCCTAAAATTGGAATAGAATAAAAAGAATATAGCCGTCTTCTGAAATAAAAATTTTGAAAAGATCAGAATAGAAAAAAAGAATACAAAATCAGGAATAGAAGAGAGGGAAAAAAAAAAAAAAAAAAAAGAAGAGGAATAGAATATAACCATCTTCGAAATTCGAATTTTGAAAAGGGGTCCCTCAATATCCTGAGCCCACGAGGAGGATCCACCACTTACAGCCCATTATTGCACAGCTCCCCCCCCCCCCCCCCATATCCTGAGCCCCATGGGGAGAATCCCCTTACCCAGAACACCCCCAGTACTTGTCACCCCCCCCAATATCCTGAGTCCAATGAGGACCCCCCCCCCCAAAGCCCACCAATACCGTACCAGACACAAGGCCCATGAGGATCCCCCCACAGCATAGGTCCCCCCATATCCTAAACCCAGGAAGATCCCACCCAGATCTTGTCAGCCCCCCCCCCCCCCAATATCCTGAGCCCCATGAGGATCCCCCAAAGCCCACCAATACCGTACCACACATGAGGCCCATGAGGATCCGCCCTCCCCATTCAAAGCCCCCCCAATACTGCAAAGGTCCCCCATATCCTGATCCAAATGAGGGACCCCCCCCCACCCGTAGCCCCCCCAGTACTGTACCAGACATGAGGATCACCTCAATGCTGAACAGGTCCGCCCATAACTTGAGCCCCCCTATACTGAGCCCAATGAGGATCCCCCCGACCTGTACCAGACACGAGGCTAATGAGGATCCCCAATACTGCGCAGGTCCCCCCATATGCTGAGCCCCATGAGGATCCCACCCAGAGCCCCCCCCCCATATCCCAAGCCCCATGAGAACCCCCCCCCCCCCCCCAGAGACACGAGGCCCATGAGGATCCACCCCACCCAGAGTCCCCCCCCAATACTGCGCAGGTCCCCCATATCCTGAGCCCATGAGGATCCCACCCAGAGCCCCCCCCCCCCATATCCCAAGCCCAATGAGGAACCCCCCCCCCCCCAGAGACACAAGGTCCATGAGGATCCACCCCACCCAGAGCCCCCCAATACTGCTCAGGTCCCCCCATATCCTGAGCCCATGAGGAACCCCCCAGAGACACGATGCCCATGAGGATCCACCCCACCCAGAGCCCCCCAATACTGCGCAGGTCCCCCCATATCCTGAGCCCATGAGGAAACCCCCCCCCCCCCCCCAGAGACACAAGGTCCATGAGGATCCACCCCACCCAGAGCCCCCCAATACTGCTCAGGTCCCCCCATATCCTGAGCCCATGAGGAACCCCCCCCCCAGAGACACGATGCCCATGAGGATCCACCCCACCCAGAGGCCCCCAATACTGCACAGGTCCCCCCATATCCTGAGTCCACGAGGATCCCCACCCCTGTCAGCCCCCCCATATCCCAAGCCCCATAGGAGGACACCCCCAGAGACACGAGGCCCATGAGGATCCACCACACCCAGAGCCCCCCAATACTGCTCAGGTACCCGCATATCCTGAGCCCACCCAGAGCCCCCCCCCCATATCCCAAGCCCCATAGGAGGACACCCCCAGAGACAAAAGGATCCACCCCACCCAATACGGCAAAGGTCCCCCCATAACATGAACCCAATCAGGACCCCCCCCCCCCCAATACTGTACCAGACATGAGGTCCCTGAGGATCCCCCAATACTGCGCACACACCCCCCCCCCCATATCCTGAGCCCCATGAGGAGGATCCCCCTATCCTCAACCCCCCATATCCTGAGCCTGATGAGGATAGCCCCCCAATACTTAGCAGATCCCCCCCCCCCCCAGTACCGCATATACACGTCCACACAAACCTCGAGCCCCATGAGGATGACTCCCATCCCCCTCTACCTGATCTCGGGCTCACCACGCGCAGCACCGGAAGTCCCTCCCCCTACCACTTCCTGCCGGACTCGACCACCACACTCCTATCTCCCCCCCATGTACGGTTTATGTCTCCACCCCCCACAGTCGGCCGATCTGGACTCACCCCGATTTTCCATTACCCCTTCTCTCTCTCTCAGGGTGATGGCAGTAAAACGCCCATAACCGGCTTTGAGTGTCAGAGTCCCCCCTCCACACACTGTAATAATGGTACAGTCCGGGGGAGGGTGCAGTGCGGCTCAGTGACCAGCAGAGGGCGCTCCGCGTCACGCAGAGTGAATGAAGCTCCTTGTCCGGCAGAGGGCGCTCCGCGTCACGCAGAGTGAATGAAGCTCCTTGTCCGGCAGAGGGCGCTCCGACCCTCCCTGAGCGCTGGACGAGCCGATTTCACACACCGACCTCCGATCTGATCGGGGAGCAGAATGGAAATCGGACATTATTTGTAACCAACTTGAAGACCTTTTCTGGCAATTTTTGTTTACAAGCTCAATTCAGCATTTATTTTTTTTACTAGAAAATTACTTAGAAACCCCCAAAACATAATTTTGTTAGCAGAGACCCCGGAGAATAAAATGGCGATCGCTGCAGTTTTGTAGGTCACACTGTATTTGCGCAGCCGTCTTCTAAACTCAATTTTTTTGCACAAAAGATAACATTTAATGAAGTAAAACACAATATATATATATATATATATATATATACCACAATTTTTGATAAAAGATGATGTTACGCCGAGTAAATAGATACCAAACAAGTCATGCGGTAAAATTACGCACGCTCGTGGAATGGCGGCAAAATACAGTACTTAAAAATCTCCATAGAGAGGAGGCCTGGGGCTAGAATTATTGCTCTCGCTCTAACGATCGCGGTGATACCTCACATGTGTGGTGTGAACACTGTTTACGTATGTGGGGGCTTCTCCGCATGAGTGCACAGTCCCCCCCATATCCTGAGCCCCATGAGGATCCCACCCCAACCAGAGCTCCCCAATACTGCACAGGTCCCCCCAGATCCTGAGCCCAATGAGGGGGATTCCCCCACCCAGAGCCCCCCATATCCTGAGCTCAATGAGGGGGATTCCCCCACCCAGAGCCCCCCCCATATCCTAAGCTCAAAGAGGAGGACCCCCCCCCCCACCCAGAGCCCCCATATCCTGAGCCCAATGAGGGGGATTCCCCCACCCAGAGCCCTCGATATCCTGAGCTCAATGAGGAGGATCCCCCCCACCCAAAGCCCCCCATATCCTGAGCTCAATGAGGAGGATCCCCCCCACCCAGAGCCCCCCATATCCTGAGCTCAATCAGGAGGATTCCCCCACCCAGAGCCCTCCATATCCTGAGCCCAATGAGGAGGATTCCCCCACCCAGAGCCCTCCATATCCTGAGCCCCATGAGGAGGATCCCCCCCACCCAGAGCCCCCCATATCCTGAGCCCAATGAGGAGGATCCCCCCACCCAGAGCCCCCCCATATCCTGAGCCCAATGAGGAGGATTCCCCCACCCAGAGCCCCCCATATCCTGAGCCCAATGAGGAGGATCCCCCCACCCAGAGCCCCCCATATCCTGAGCCCAATGAGGAGGATCCCCCCCACCCAGAGCCCCCCATATCCTGAGCTCAATGAGGAGGATCCCCCCCCACCCAGAGCCCCCCATATCCTGAGCCCAATGAGGAGGATCCCCCCACCCAGAGCCCCCCATATCTTGAGTCCAATGAGGAGGATCCCCCCACCCAGAGCCCCCCCACCCCCCCATATCCTGAGCCCAATGAGGAGGATCCCCCCACCCAGAGCCCCCCATATCCTGAGCCCCATGAGGAGGATCCCCCCCACCCAGAGCCCCCCATATCCTGAGCCCAATGAGGAGGATCCCCCCCCCCCACCCAGAGCCCTCCATATCCTGAGTTCAATGAGGAGGATCCCCCCACCCAGAGACCCCCATATCCTGAGCCCAATGAGGAGGATTCCCCCACCCAGAGCCCCCCATATCCTGAGCTCAATGAGGATTCCCCCACCCAGAGCCCCCCATATCCTGAGCCCCATGAGGAGGATCCCCCCACCCAGAGCCCCCCATATCCTGAGCCCAATGAGGAGGATCCCCCCCACCCAGAGCCCCCCATATCCTGAGCCCAATGAGGAGGATCCCCCCACCCAGAGCCCCCCATATCCTGAGTCCAATGAGGAGGATCCCCCCACCCAGAGCCCCCCCATATCCTGAGCCCAATGAGGAGGATCCCCCCACCCAGAGCCCCCCATATCCTGAGCTCAATGAGGAGGATCCCCCCCACCCAGAGCCCCCCATATCCTGAGCTCAATGAGGAGGATTCCCCCACCCAGAGCCCTCCATATCCTGAGCTCAATGAGGGGGATTCCCCCACCCAGAGCCCTCCATATCCTGAGCCCCATGAGGAGGATTCCCCCACCCAGAGCCCCCCATATCCTGAGCTCAATGAGGAGGATCCCCCCACCCAGAGCCCCCCATATCCTGAGCTCAATGAGGGGGATTCCCCCACCCAGAGTCCTTCATATCCTGAGCCCCATGAGGAGGATTCCCCCACCCAGAGCCCCCCATATCCTGAGCTCAACGAGGAGGATCCCCCCCACCCAGAGCCCCCCATATCCTGAGCCCAATGAGGAGGTTTCCCCACCCAGAGCCCCCCATATCCTGAGCTCAATGAGGAGGATTGCCCCCCCACCCAGAGCCCCCCATATCCTGAGCCAATGAGGAGGATCCCCCCCACCAAGAGCCCCCCATATCCTGAGCTCAATGAGGAGGATTCCCCCACCCAGAGCCCCCCATATCCTGACCCCAATGAGGAGGATCCCCCCACCCAGAGCCCCCCATATCCTGAGCTCAATGAGGAGGATCCCCCCCACCCAGAGCCCCCCCATATCCTGAGCTCAATGAGGAGGATCCCCCCACCCAGAGCCCCCCATATCCTGAGCTCAATGAGGAGGATTCCCCCACCCAGAGCCCCCCATATCCTGAGCCCAATGAGGAGGATCCCCCACCCCCCCCCCCACCCAGAGCCCCCCATATCCTGAGCCCAATGAGGAGGATCCCCCCACCCAGAGCCCCCCATATCCTGAGCCCAATGAGGAGGATTCCCCCACCCAGAGCCCCCCATATCCTGAGCCCAATGAGGAGGATCCCCCCACCCAGAGCCCCCCATATCCTGAGCCCAATGAGGAGGATCCCCCCCACCCCCCCAGAGCCCCCCCCCATATCCTGAGCCCAATGAGGAGGATTCCCCCACCCAGAGCCCCCCATATCCTGAGCTCAATGAGGAGGATCCCCCCCCCACCCAGAGCCCCCCATATCCTGAGCCCAATGAGGAGGATCCCCCCACCCAGAGCCCCCCATATCCTGAGTCCAATGAGGAGGATCCCCCCACCCAGAGCCCCCCATATCCTGAGCCCAATGAGGGGGATCCCCCCACCCAGAGCCCTCCATATCCTGAGCTCAATGAGGAGGATTCCCCCACCCAGAGCCCCCCATATCCTGAGCCCAATGAGGAGGATCCCCCCACCCAGAGCCCCCCATATCCTGAGCCCAATGAGGAGGATCCCCCCCCCCACCCAGAGCCCTCCATATCCTGAGTTCAATGAGGAGGATCCCCCCACCCAGAGACCCCCATATCCTGAGCCCAATGAGGAGGATTCCCCCACCCAGAGCCCCCCCCCATATCCTGAGCCCAATGAGGAGGATCCCCCCACCCAGAGCCCCCCATATCCTGAGCCCAATGAGGAGGATCCCCCCACCCAGAGCCCCCCATATCCTGAGTCCAATGAGGAGGATCCCCCCACCCAGAGCCCCCCCATATCCTGAGCCCAATGAGGAGGATCCCCCCCACCCCCCCAGAGCCCCCCCCATATCCTGAGCCCCATGAGGAGGATCCCCCCACCCAGAGCCCCCCATATCCTGAGCTCAATGAGGAGGATCCCCCCCCACCCAGAGTCCCCTATATCCTGAGCCCAATGAGGAGGATCCCCCCCACCCAGAGCCCCCCCATATCCTGAGCCCAATGAGGAGGATCCCCCCACCCAGAGCCCCCCATATCCTGAGTTCAATGAGGAGGATCCCCCCACCCAGAGACCTCCATATCCTGAGTTCAATGAGGAGGATCCCCCCACCCAGAGACCCCCATAGCCTGAGCCCAATGAGGAGGATCCCCCCATATCCTGAGCCCAATGAGGAGGATCCCCCCACCCAGAGCCCCCCATATCCGGAGCCCAATGAGGAGGATCCCCCCACCCAGAGCCCCCCATATCCTGAGCTCAATGAGGAGGATCCCCCCCCACCCAGAGCCCCCCTTATCCTGAGCTCAATGAGGAGGATTCCCCCACCCAGAGCCCCCCATATCCTGAGCTCAATGAGGAGGATCCCCCCCACCCAGAGTCCCCCCATATCCTGAGCCCAATGAGGAGGATCCCCCCACCCAGAGCCCCCCCATATCCTGAGCTCAATGAGGAGGATCCCCCCCACCCAGAGTCCCCCCATATCCTGAGCCCAATGAGGAGGATCCCCCCCACCCAGAGCCCCCCATATCCTGAGCTCAATGAGGAGGATTCCCCCACCCAGAGCCCCCCATATCCTGAACTCAATGAAACCTTGCGGACTGCCCACCGTAGATATCCTGCAGCAGATCACGTACATAGTACCTCGTACATGATCTGACACTTCCAGGTCTGGGGCGTGCACGCATCCGGTGACCCGCTCCGGTTGTGACCACCCACAGCGGGAGCCCAGCAGTAGGGACCACAGGCTCGATATCTGCTGTCACCCGCTGATTGTACAATACACAGGCAGAGCGGCGATCTGTCGGAAGGGAAGGCATGGATCCTGTGTTCCTGCAAAGCATGCCTTTCCTTACTGAAAGCACCCCCCCCCACACACACAGTACACAAACACCGGCTAGGCACACGGTTAACCCTTTGATCGCCCCCCCTGATGTCAACCCCTTCCCAGCCAGTGTCATTAGTACAGTGACAGTGCTTTTTTTGTAGCACTGATCACTGTATTGTTGTCGCTGGTTCCCAAAAAGTGTCAGTTAGTGTCCGATTTGTCCGCCACAATATCACAGTCCCGCTATGAGTTGCTGATTGCTGCCACTACAATTTAAATAATAAATAAAATATCCCATAGTTTGTAGACGCAAACCAATCAATATTCACTTATTGGGATTTTTTATTATCAAAAATATGTAGCAGAATACATATTGGCCTAAACTGATGAAGAAATTTTATTTTTATTATTTAATTTTTTTTTCATTGGATGTGTTTTATATCAGAAAGTGAAAACATTTTTTTTTTTCCAAAATAGTCGCCCTTTTTTTTTTGTTTATAGCGCAAAAAATAAAAACCGCAGAGGTGATCAAATACCACCAAATAAAAAGCTCTGTGGGGGAAAAAAAATGCCATACATTTTATTTATGTACAGCGTCGCACGACCGCGCAATTGTCAGTTACAGTAACAGTGCTGTATCGCAACAAATGGCCTGGTCATGGTCAACTCATAGCGGGACTGCGATATTGCGGCAGACAAATCGCACACTAACTGACACTTTTTGGAGACCGGTGACACCAATACAGTGATCAGTGCTTAAAAATATGCACTGTCACTGTTCTAATGACACTGGCTGTGAAGGGGGTTAACATCAGGGGGGGGGGGGGGGTGATCAAAGGGTTAACTGTGTGCCTTCCATCTTCCTTCCTGGTTTGCGGGCTCCGGCCATTTGAATGGCAATGCCACAGTGATGTCACTACCGTGCATGGGACTCACAGTCATGGCACAGAGAAGGGGGTATAATAGAGGTAGGAGACACCAGAGAGGGGGATATAATACCTCTTCTATTACAGGAATAGAGGGGGGGTAGGAGACACAGGACACCGGAGAGGGGGGTATAATACCTCTTCTATTACAGGGAATGGAGAGGAGGTAGAAGACACAGGACACCGGAGAGGAGAGTATAATACCTCTTCTATTACAGGGAATGGAGAGGAGGTAGGAGACACAGGACACCGGAGAGGGGGGTATAATACCTCTCTATTACAGGGAATGGAGAGGAGGTAGGAGACACAGGACACAGGAGAGGAGAGTACAATATCTCTTCTATTACACAGAATGGAGGGGAGGAAGGAGACACAGGACACAGGAGAGGGGGGTATAATACCTCTTCTATTACACAGAATGGAGGGGAGGTAGAAGACACAGGACACTGGAGAGGGGGGTATAATAGCTCTTCTATTACAGGAAATGAAGGGGAGGAAGGAGACACAGGACACCGGAGAGGGGGGTATAATAGCTCTTCTATTACAGGAAATGAAGGGGAGGAAGGAGACACAGGACACCGGAGAGGGGGGTATAATAGCTCTTCTATTACAGAGAATGGAGGGGAGGTAGGAGACACAGGACACTGGAGAGGAGAGTATAATACCTCTTCTATTACAGGGAATGGAGGGGAGGAAGGAGACACCGGAGAGGGGGGTATAATACCTCTTCTATTACAGGGAATGAAAGGGAGGAAGGAGACACAGGACACCGGAGAGGAGAGTATAATACCTCTTCTATTACAGGAAATGAAAGGGAGGAAGGAGACACAGGACACCGGAGAGGAGAGTATAATACCTCTTCTATTACAGGAAATGAAAGGGAGGAAGGAGACACAGGAGAGGGGGGTATAATACCTCTTCTATTACAGGGAATGGAGGGGAGGAAGGAGACACAGGACACCGGAGAGGGGGGTATAATACCTCTTCTATTACAGGGAATGGAGGGGAGGAAGGAGACACAGGAGAGGGGGGTATAATAGCTCTTCTATTACAGAGAATGGAGGGGAGGAAGGAGACACAGGAGAGGGGGGTATAATAGCTCTTCTATTACAGAGAATGGAGGGGAGGTAGGAGACACAGGAGAGGGGGGTATAATAGCTCTTCTATTACAGAGAATGGAGGGGAGGTAGGAGACACAGGACACCGGAGAGGGGGGTATAATGCCTCTTCTATTACAGGGAATGGAGGGGAGGTAGGAGACACAGGACACCGGAGAGGAGAGTATAATACCTCTTCTATTACAGGGAATGAAAGGGAGGAAGGAGACACAGGAGAGGGGGGTATAATACCTCTTCTATTACAGGGAATGAAGGGGAGGAAGGAGACACAG
>CM053030.1:7904617-7912117 GCA_028564925.1 Lithobates sylvaticus
TGGGCATAACTGATTTTTTTTTATGGTACATGATGGTACAGATTGGGCATCATTTGCACATGTGGATGGCTAGGGGGGGTACATACCTGGCCATCCACATGTTGCCCACTTCCCTGGTGGTCCTAGTGGAGTCCCTGGTGGTCCAGGGTGTGGGCATCTGAGGGAGGCTGCGCTGATAAACAATCAGCGCAGACCCCCCCTGTCAGGAGTGCCGCCGATCGGCTCTCCTCTACTCGCGTCTGTCAGACGAGAGTGAGGAAAAGCTGATGACCGGCTTTTCCTGTGTACATTGTGATCAGCCATGATTGGACACGGCTGGTCACGTGGTAAAGAGCCTCCTCTGGAGGCTCTTTACCAAGATCAGTGTGTCGGTGTGTCAGACTGACACACCGCTCCACCGATCGCCGCGATGCGTGCCCCCCACGGGCGCGCGGCGGCATGTTATCCTGAAGCACGTCATATGACGCCCAGTCAGGATAACAGAACCACTTCCCGGATGTCATTCTGCTGTAGGCCGGGCGGGAAGTCGTTAACCATTTGGCTGGCCAAAGTCCAGAGCACTTTTTGCGATTCGGCACTGCGTCGCTTTAACTGACAATTGCGCGGCCGTGCGACGTGGCACCCAAACAAATTTACGTCCTTTTTTTCCCATAAATGGAGCTTTCTTTTGGGTGTATTTGATCACCTCTGCGTTTTTTTTTTTTTTTTTCTTTTTTTTGTGCTATAAACAATAAAAGAGCGACAATTTTGAAAATAAAAACACAATTTTTTTACATTTTGCTATAATAAATAAAAATATCCCCCCCAAAAATATATAAAGCAATTTTGTTTTCCTCAGTTTAGGCCGATACGTATTCTTCTACATATTTTTGGTTAACAAAAAAAAATCGCAAAAAGCGATTGATTGTTTTGCGCAAAAGTATAGCGTTTACAAAATAGGGGATCGATTTATGGCATTTTTCTTAATAATTTTTTTTTTTTTACTAGTGATGGCGGCGATCAGTGATTATTTTTTTTTTTAATTTATTTATTTTATCGTGACTGCAACATTATGGCGGACACATCGGACACTTTTGCCGCTATTTTGGGACCATTCACATTCATACAGCGATCACTGCGATTTAAAAATGCATTGATTACTGTGTAAATGTGACTGGCAGTGAAAGGGGTTAACCACTAGGTGGCGCTGTAGGGGTTAGGTGTTTCCTAGGGAGTGATTGTAACTGTTAGGGGGCGTGGCTATGTGTGACACATCACTGATCACCGCTCCTGATCACAGAGAGCGGTGATCAGTGTCCTGTCACTAGGGCAGAAGAGGGAGATGCTTGTTCACATCAGCATCTCCCCCGTATCTCGGGGCCACTTGGTGTTGGGAACCCCAAATTTGGAGTGCAAACCCAGTGGGACTAACACTACAACATATCTAAAGATGGGGTTCCTAGCGCCAAGTGGCCCCGAGATACGGGGGGCCCCAAATTTGGATCGGAAAATGTAGTTCTCTGCTGCAGAAAAGTGCTTGACGTTTTCCGACCCGAATTTGGGGCCCCTTATCTCGGGGCCACTTGGTGCTAGGAACCCCATCTTGGATATGTTGTAGTGTGGGTCCCATGTGGGTGTTACCTATGCAAATAGAGCCTGCCTAGGAACACCCACTCCTCCAGACTGACACCCCCTCCCTAGCATCAAGACTGAGGGTCCTTGGGAGGAGTAGTGAGGGTGCTGGGATTATCAGGCAGCTATGTACGTCCCCCTGCCGGCTCCTCCCACCAGCCATCATCTGTCTGCATTGCTTAGAGAAGCACAGAGGCCCAGTGATTGGTGTGTAATAAATCGGGTGTTCTTTATTATTAACATGTTGGGGGGGGGGGGGGGTGGGAGTTTTTGTGTATCTATGGATATCTCAGGCCCGGTCTGTGGTGCGTCACATGAAGGTGTTTCTCCATCGGTGAGTGGGGAGGAAGTTGTGGTTCGCTCTTCTTCCTGTGTACGCCGTGTATACACACAGGACGAGTGTCAGCTCTGGGGTACGAGGGGGGGGCGCCATGCAAAATCTGTCTGCGAAGAAGCCCATCCTCCAGGACTGACTCATGGACTCCGAGGTAGGGGGGGGGGGCAGCCTGACTTTGTATTTCGGAGGTGGGGGAGGGGGGGCAGCCTGACTTTGTATTTCGGAGGTGGGGGGGGGGGGGGCAGCCTGACTTTTTGTATTTCGGAGGTGGGGAGAGGGGGGGCAGCCTGACTTTTTGTATTTCGGAGGTGGGGGGGGGGGCAGCCTGACTTTGTATTTGGGAAGGGGGGGGGCAGCTTGACTTTGTATTTCGGAGGTGGGGGGGGGGGCAGCCTGACGTTGTATTTCGGAGGTGGGGGAGGGGGGGGCATTGTCTTATCATTGTTGCCTTACTGACACAAGCACTCCTCATGGCGGACATCTGCAAATCACACGCCGTGTTCTCACAAAGCTGAACTACAGACAAACATCCAGTCCTGGGAATTGCACAGCTCTGCTACACAGCAAGAGATCTCATTATTTTTATATTTTTTTTTGTGCTGCATTTTCTCTTTCACTTGCAGATCTTGTCCCCCCCCCCCCACTCTGACAGGACAAGGAGCTTTCTCTCTTCTCCTACCAGGATGTGTCTTGTCAGCACAACGGATTGGCTCCTGGTACTGCTTCTCCCAGTCTGTGCTCTGCTGTACCAGAGGGATTGCAAGTGTCTCTGAATACGGAGTTACATTCGTTTTGTACTCGTCATTCATGTCTTTATGGACCTTGCTTTGTGCTCTGGTGGGCAGTCATGTTGGAACAGGAAGGGGCCGCCCCCAAACTCCTCCCACAAAGTTGGGAGCATGAAATTGTCCAAAATGTCTTGGTATGACGCTTTAATAGTTCCCTTCACTGGGACTAAGGGGCCAAGCCCCACCCCTGAGGAGCCAAGCCCAACCCCTGAAAAACACCCCCCCCCCCTCCCCTCACACCATAATCCCCCCTTCAACAAATGATTTGGACCAGTGCACAAAGCAAGGTCCATAAAGACACGGATGAGCGAGTTTGGGGGTCGGGGAACTCGACTGTCCTGCACAGAGTCCTGACTTCAACCCCATAGAATACCTTTTGGGATGAATTAGAGTGAAGACTGCGAGACAGGCCTTCTCATCCAACATCAGTGCCTGACCTGACAAATGCTCTTCTGGAAGAATGGTCAAACCTTCCCATAGACACACTCCTAAACCTTGTGGTCGGCCTTCCCAGAAGAGTTGAAGCTGTTATAGCTGCAAAGGGCGGGGCCAACTCAATATTGAACCCTCCGGACTAAGACTGGGATGCCATTAAAGTTCATGTGTGTGTAAAGGCAGGCGTCCCAATACTTTTGTTAATATAGCGTATAAGTGTGTGTGTATGTGTTATTTATATTTATATATATATATATATAATTTTTTTTTTTAAAACAAAATATTTATATATATATAATATATTAGCGTGGCACTGATCCTAGTATCGGTACGAGTGCAAATGCTCCGATACCTGAAACCGATGCGGTTCTTTGTGGGGTCTCCCCTGTTGAGGGCTGAAGTGTTGAAGAAGTCTGGCAATTGGAGCTGTCAAAAAAACAGCCAGCAATGTTTATTAACAACATTGCTCAACCGCTAAAACACTAAACGGAAAAGAAACATTGTTTCTTTTTGTATCTTTCTGTTTCTTCATCTGCAGATCAAAGGAATGAACAAAATATTCCTCTGTTTAACCACTTTCAGCCCCGGACCAATTGGCAGCCAAAGGACCAGGCCACTTTTTGCGATTCCGCACTGCGTCGCTTTAACTGACAATTGCGCGGTCATGCGACGTGGCTCCCAAACAAAATTGTCGTCCTTTTTTTCCCACAAATAGAGCTTTCTTTTGGTGGTATTTGATCGCCCCTGCGGTTTTTATTTTTTTGCGCTATAAACAAAAATAGAGCGACAATTTTTGAAAAAAAATGCAATATTTTTTACTTTTTGCTATAATTAATATCCCCAAAAAATATATAAAAAAACATTTTTTTTCCTCAGTTTAGGCCGATACGTATTCTTCTACATATTTTTGGTAAAAAAATTCGCAATTAGCGATTGATTGGTTTGCGCTAAAAGTTATAGCGTTTACAAGATAGGGGATGAGTTTTATAGCATTTTTATTAATATTTTTTATTTTTTTACTAGTAATGTCGGCGATCAGCGATTTTTATTGTGACTGCGACATTATGGCGGACACATCGGCCATTTTTGACACATTTTTTGGGACCATTGTCATTTATACAGCAATCAATGCTATTTAAATGCATGATTCCTGTATAAATGACACTGAAAGTGTTAACCACTAGGGGGCGGGGAGGAGTTAGTGTGACGTGTGAGTTTTTTTTACATTAGGGGGCGGGGCTGTACGTCTGACGTCACTGATCGGCTTTCCCGATGACGGGGAACAGCCGATTAGTGACAGGCAGAGTAGGAAGCACAGGGAGAAGTTTGTTTACACAGACCTCTCCCCGTTCTTCAGCTCTGTGACCCGATCGCGGGACACCAGCGGCTATCGGGTCCGCTGGTCCCGCGGCCGGGGTCAAGGAGCTCCCGACCGGGTCGCGAGCGCGACCCACGGGCAGGCAATTAAAGGGCCACGTACAGGTACGTGATTTTGCCTGCCCCGTGCCATTCTGCCGCAGTATATCTGCGTGAGGCGGTCAGGAAGCGGTTAATAACCCTTCATTTCCTTTAATCAGCCTTAATTAACTCCTTATTCTCCTCCATTTAATTATTTTTCTGCTTTTTTTTTTTCACGTCTATTTTATAAACAATGAAAACTTTTTTTTTTTTTTTTTTTTTTTTTTAGTCAATATTTTTACACACGAATATTTATACATTTCACAGCGCAAAATAAAAAAAAAATCTTTTTAATTTGTAAATAACTTATCGATGTTTTGTACCATTGCTGACGGCTGAAGTGAAAACAAAACAGTTACGGTCGGTATCGGTTATTGGTACTTGTAAAAAAAAAAAATGGTATCGGTGCATCCCTAAAATACATACCGTATATACTCGAGTATAAACCGAGTTTTTCAGCACATTTTTTTGTGCTGAAAGTGCCCCCCTCGCTTATACTGGAGTCAAGCACTTTTCTGCAGCAAAACTAATAATTTCCGACCCGAATTTGGGGCCCCCATATCTCGGGGGCCACTTGGTGCTAGCAACCCCAGATTTGGTATGCCAACTCGGTGGCGCTGTAGGGGCTAGGTGTGTCCTAGGGAGTGATTCTAACTCTTAGGGGGGAGGGGCTATGTGTGACACGACACTGATCACCGCTCCCGATCACAGGGAGCTATGATAAGTGTCCTGTCACTAGGCAGAACAGGGAGATGCTTGTTCACATCAGCATCTCCCCCGTATCTCGGGGCCACTTGGTGCCAGGAACCCCAAATTTGGAGTGCAATCCCAGTGGAACCAGCACTACAACATATCCAAATATGGGACTCCTAGCACTAAGCGGCCCTGAGATACGGGGCCCCAAAGTCGGTTCCGAAAATGTCATTCTCTGCTGCAGAAAAGTGCTCGAAATTTTCCGACCCGACTTTGGGGTCCCGTATTACGGGGACACTTGGTGCTAGGAACCCCAATTTTGGTATTCAAACCCAGTTGAACTAGCACTATAATATATCCAAAGATGGGGTTCCTAGCACCAAGTGACCCCTAGATACGGGGCCCCAAATTCGGCCAACTGTATCCATCTGCAGCAATGTCATTTCGGGACCTTTGGGTCCAGAGACCCAAATTTTGGCTGCAGCTAGGGGGCATCTTAGGAACCCTTAACTACCGAGTTTGAAGTTTGGGGGACCTGTGGCAGCAAATGGGCACAGTGAGGCTGCAAATGGGCCTTGTTGACCCTCTTTTTCACTTACAGTAGCTGCGCATTTCTCACCCTAGGCTTATACTCGTGTCAATAAGTTTTCCCATTTTTTTGTGGTGGAATTAGGTGCCTCGGCTTATATTTGGGTCGGCTTATACTCGAGTATATACAGTGTGTGTGTGTGTGTGTGTGTGTGTGTGTATATATATATAATATATATCTCTCTCTCTTACCCCTGAAGGAGCGGCTGAATTTTTGATTCAGGCCTGCACTCTGCTAATGAACCCCCCTGAATTGACTCAGTCCCCTTGACACAGATGTGGTACAATACAGTACAATATCATGTAATGCAATATACCTGTGTTGTATCCTCAGGACTCACTGGCTCCACCTGGTGAGGAAAAACAGTACGCCACACAACTGGATACTTAACCAGAAATATATTTTACTGTAGAACATTCGAAAAGGGTGATTACAATAATTGTGCGGTCATCCCAACATAGGACGAGAGCGCAATGAATTTCAACACCAACCATTACAAACAATAATATATTTATACCTGGGAGCTCCCCCTACTTTTAAAGCTATGCGTGAGATCTCACTTAAAGTACTTAGTTCCGTGATCTTCTTTCTTCGCTAGCTAGAGTAACTCCTTTTTGTGATTTGTAATTCAGTCTATGAAAAGTTTTATGTTGAGGTGAAGGTGCTCGTGGTGTGACTTCTTCAACTAATTTACAATGCTTGAGGCGTCAGAGTAGATAGGCCTCAAGCCTGCTCAGTGTCAGTTGCTCTGCTCCTACGTGGAACTACAGATCCCAGTGAGGCCTGTATGTCTAACTGCGTGTGAAAGTTAACAAACTGTGGGTCTGTGATCCACTCACCAACTGGATCGGAGCTCCGTGTAGTGGATTTGGTCCGGTGACTGCAGCTTGCTTCTCTGTCAGCTGGGCCGGTCGCTCCGCTCCGCTGGATGGATCCCGTCCTACGGGGCTCAGATGAGTGTCTCTGGATCTTCAATCTGGTCACTGTCTCTCAGGCACCGTCAGGTCACTTGTGCACACAATTTTTTTGCTTTTTTTTTTGGTTTTGTTGTTTTTTGTGCTCCGCAATGTCTGTGAGCCGCTGTCTCCGGGAAACCTCTACACAGATCCTCACAGGATGGCCCACGAGATCCCAAAAGACCTAAGATGGCCACTCGGGTTCCTTTTATCTCCTACCCAGCATGCACTGCAAGAGAGGGGTGTCCATGGGTAGGTCACCCGGCATCCTGGGTAAAAAGGTCATCCTTCAGATCAAAACAGTCACTTCCTGTATAAGTCTTTTTGCTTGTTTTGAGGTAATAATATACAAGTGCATTACCAGTATTTGGTCACTAGATGGCTCCAAATACTGAACCATAGCAATGTCCATAGACTTTATATTAAAGCATGTAAACCTGCATTAACCACTTTCCGACTGGCGCACGGCGATGTACGCCCCTTTTTTGAAGAGGGATATCTCGGTAACGCAGCAGCTGCTGCCACAACCGAGATATCCATCTCTTCAGGCGCCGGTCGGCATTCCGATATTGGTGGTCATCGCGGCGGATTCGCCGCGAGATCACCGTTATCTGTGGCGGGAGAGGTGCCCCC
>CM053030.1:9157117-9227117 GCA_028564925.1 Lithobates sylvaticus
TCATTAAAAAAATGTAATCTGTTCCTCAATTAATCATCAAAAGGTACATTTATGATCCATTATATTTAGAAGAATTGCATTGTATCTTCTTATTGGTAAACAATAGATTATATATCCCCCCTATTGGTGACCAGTGGCTTATATTCCACACCATCACTGTGTATCCAAAAAGGATATAAAATGTATTTGTGTGTAGTGCTGTATGATGGAGTAGTTATCAGACTATCACAGCACTGACACATAGGAATGAATAGGGATTACGTCTCATAGTCAACTGGTTAAAGTTTATCTATAGACACAGGTGCACTGTGACGACCAGTTTATGAAGCTGCGATCTGAGTGCTTCACTGGCGATCTGTGTCAGAATTCACAGTCCCTGATTCACCAGCTCAGAGGTGGAGAATCGGGGAGTGAAGAGGGAATGTGGGGGATCTGAGGAGGAAAGAGGAAGATAATTAACTTCCTTGTGCCTCGTTCAGACCCCCCCAACACTGTAACCATGTCCCCCTATTTTATATATATAGTTAGAGTATATATATATATATATATATATATATATATATGTGGTATATATAATATATATATATATATATATAATGTGTGTGTGTATACATGTATATATTATGTAGGGGGACTCTTTATTTTATTAACATTAAATCACACCGTCTGTCCGTGTATTGAGCGGTGATAATCTATCACTGCTTAATAAACTGACATCTCTGTGTTTCTGTGAATTTCTGGTGCTGTAATCTCGTAAAGTCTCACGAGATTCCAGTATCAGGGGCCGTTCTCCAGTGTTAGAAGCGTTTGTAGATCTCTTCACTCCTCCAAGATCTACTCCGCTTCATAAACTGGCACACAGAAGAGAAAAATCTCCTCTGTGAATGCCGGAGAATGAAGCAGTGAATAGGATTTCACTGTTTCATAAATGGACACCTAAATGTCTTTTTTTATTTTGCAGCAGAAGAGGACGACCGTCAGCAGAAGAGGACGACCGTCAGCAGAAGAGGACGACCGAAGAGGACCGACAGCAGAAGAGGGCAGAAGAGGACCGTCAGACAGAAGAGGACGACCGTCAGCAGAAAGAGGAGGACGACCGTCAGCAGAAGAGGACGACCGAAGAGGACGACCGTCAGCAGAAGAGGACGACCGTCAGAAAGAGAAAGACGACCGTCAGCAGAAGAGGACGACCGTCAGCAGAAAGAGGACGACCGTCAGCAGAAGAGGACGACGTCAGCAGAAGAGGACGACCGTCAGCAGAAGAGGACGACCGAAGAGGACCGTCAGCAGAAGAGGACGACCGTCAGCAGAAGAGGACGACCGTCAGCAGAAGAGGAGGACCGTCAGCAGAAGAGGACGACCGTCAGCAGAAGAGGACCGACCGTCAGCAGAAAGAGGACCGTCACAGAAGAGGACGACCGTCAGAAGAAGAGGAGGACCGTCAGCAGAAGAGAGGAGGACCGTCAGCAGAAGAGGAGGACCGTCAGCAGAAGAGACGACCGTCAGCAGAAGAGGAGGGACCGTCAGCAGAAGAGGAGGACCGTCAGCAGAAGAGGAGGACCGTCAGCAGAAGAGGACGACCGTCAGCAGAAGAGGAGGACCGTCAGCAGAAGAGGAGGACCGTCAGCAGAAGAGGCGGACCGTCAGCAGAAGAGGACGACCGTCAGCAGAAGAGGAGGACCGTCAGCAGAAGAGGAGGACCGTCAGCAGAAGAGGAGGACCGTCAGCAGAAGAGGAGGACCGTCAGCAGAAGAGGACGACCGAAGAGGACCGTCAGCAGAAGAGGAGGACCGTCAGCAGAAGAGAACCGAAGAGGACCGTCAGCAGAAGAGGGGCGTCAGCAGAAGAGGAGGACCGTCAGCAGAAGAGGAGGACCGTCAGCAGAAGAGGACGACCGTCAGCAGAAGAGGACGACCGTCAGCAGAAGAGGACGACCGTCAGCAGAAGAGGACGACCGTCAGCAGAAGAGGAGGACCGTCAGCAGAAGAGGAGGACGACCGTCAGCAGAAGAGGAGGACCGTCAGCAGAAGAGGAGGACCGTCAGCAGAAGAGGACCCCGTCCGACCGTCAGCAGAAGAGGACGACCGTCAGCAGAAGAGGACGACCGTCAGCAGAAGAGGACGACCGTCAGCAGAAGAGGAGGACCGTCAGCAGAAGAGGAGGACCGTCAGCAGAAGAGGAGGACCGTCAGCAGAAGAGGACGACCGTCAGCAGAAGAGGAGGACCGTCAGCAGAAGAGGAGGACCGTCAGCAGAAGAGGAGCCCATCTGGTGAACTGGCAAGCAAGCGTGCCAGATACGGGGTCAAGCTCTACAAGCTCTGTGACAGGGCAACAGGCTATACGTGGAGCTTTTCGGTTTATGAGCGAAAAGATAGTTACGTAGAGCCGGAGAACTGCCCCGATTACATAGGGAGCGCTGGCAAGATAGTGTGGAACTTGGTGTCACCCTTTTTCGGAAAGGGGTACCACTTGTACGTGGACAATTATTACACGAGCGTGCCACTGTTTAGTCATTTGTTTGATCAGCAAATTGGAGCATGTGGCACTGTGTGACCTAATCGCCGGGGCTTTCCCCAGCGGCTTGTAGATTCCCCTCTTAGGCTGGGGGAGAGAGCCTGCTTCAAGTGTAATAATTTGCTCGCTGTGAAGTGGAGGGATAATAGGAATGTTTTCGTTCTTACCTCCCTTCATGCAGACACGACAGTCCAAATTCGTACGGCGGCTGGTGTTGTGACGAAACCCCTCTGTGTCCACGAGTATAACCAAAACATGGGAGGGGTGGACCTCAACGACCAGTTGTTGGCGCCGTACCTAGTTGCCCATAAGGCTAGACGCTGGTACAAAAAAGTGTCTATTTATTTGTTCCAATTGGCTTTGCTGAACGCTCATGTGCTATACGGAGCTTCAGGCGGGACTTTACCCTTCCTTGAATTCCAGGAAGAGGTTGTCACAGAACTCCTGTATCCAGGCGGTTCTGCACCTCAACATCCCCTGCCAAATGCAGTAAGCCGGCTGCATGAGAGGCATTTTTCTTATGCCCTCCAGAGTACCCCTACCCAACGAGCCCCCCAAAGAAGATGTCGTGTCTGTACCAAGCGCGGATGTAGGCGTGACACCCGTTATTATTGTCCACGCTGTCCTGACAATCCTGGTCTCTGCATTGGTGAATGTTTTGAACGCTACCACTCACTAGTAAGGTATTAGCGTAGGGTACAGCATTTCACAGGCTAGGATACACTTTCAACAAAGCCTGGGGAATGCCCAGGAAAAAACCCAAGCCTACTTACCACCAGCTCGCAGAAAACCAAATTAGCCTGTCTAACAGTGCGTTAAAAACAGGGGTTTAGTCCGCACGAGCTGGCTATAGATGAGGGTGGTGGCAAGTTTTTTTGTATCATTATCACGTTGGTGTTTGTATTGGTCCAGCAACGCACCAACACCTTTGCAGCCATTGTGCAATCTGCTGGGTGCTTGGTGTGCTCCTGTACCTTTAAGAAGGAGTGGGCTCCCCTTCAGTCCACCTGCCCTCATCTATCCATTAGAATGCATGTGCCTCCACTGTGGGGACACTCATAGTTTAGTGTTAGGACCACAGATATCAGGGTGCCGTGACGTGGCTCTGTGGCTTACGCATGCGTTTGCAAATGCGTGCGGACTAAACCCCTGTTTTTAACGCACTGTTAGACAGGCTAATTTGGTTTTCTGCGAGCTGGTGGTAAGTAGGCTTGGGTTTTTTCCTGGGCATTCCCCAGGCTTTGTTGTTAGGATACACTTTCACAGGGTCTCAAGAATACCATTGCATTTTGAGACCCGACAGTTCAAATTATAGTTACAGGGTCTCAAGAATGCCATCGCATTTTGAGACCCGACCGTTACAGTTATAGTTTAAAAAAAAGTTTAAAAGTTTAAAAAAAAAAAGTGTCAAAAAAAAAAAAAATAAAAATAAAAAAAAAGTACGAAAAAAAAAAAACCCCAAAAAAATATAAAATAAAAAAAACAAAAATAGTTGTCGTTTTATTGTTCTCTCTCTCTCTCTCTATTCTCTCTATTGTTGCTCTTTTTTTACTCTATTCTATTCTGCAATGTTTTATTATGTTTTATCATGCTTGCTTTTCAGGTATGTAATTTTGTTTACTGTGTTTTATTGTTAGCCATTTTTTTGTTTTCAGGTGCGCCATTCAGTTGCAGCGCGGATTTATTTATCTTGACAGCAACAGCGTTTGCTCCCACGATACATAAAGCCGCGACTCCAACGCTGTAGGAGGTGATTTTCACCACCACAGTTAAAAAAAAGAGCATATATGCCGAAGCATGGGGGCAGCAGGGGCGGAGGAGCGATTTTGCTCCTAATGCCACGTACATACGGTCGAAATTCCGACGGAGGCTTGCCCGTGGAAAAGTCCGACCATGTGTACGTGGCATAACTTTTTTGCGGGAGGATGCCCCATGCTTCGGCATATATATATATTTTAGGCACCGGTTGCGTTAACAAAATGTTTTTTTTTTTACTATTTTTTTTGGGGTATTTGCTTTGCAGGTATGGTATGGTAAGGTCTTACTGTTATACTGTAATGTTACTTTGTTTTAATGTTAACCATTATTTGCTTAGCAGGTACGCCATTCAGTTGCAGCGCGGATTTATTTATCTTGACAGCAATAGCGTTTGCTCCCACGATACATAAAGCCGCGACTCCAACGCTGTAGGAGGTGATTTCACCACCACAGTTAAAAAAAAGAGCATATATGCCGAAGCATGGGGGCAGCAGGGGCGGAGGAGCGGTTTTGCTCCTAATGCCACGTACATACGGTCGAAATTCCGATGGAGGCTTGCCCGTGGAAAAGTCTGACCATGTGTACGTGGCATAACTTTTTTGCGGGAGGATGCCCCCTGCTTCGGCATATATAAATGGTGCATGTATGCCCACCATTAGAAGTGGGTGGATGAAGGGAGGTATTCTAATGGTGGGCATACCCACCAATCAATCTCTTTTTTTTCGTTCAGCCAAGAGGCTGCATGAAAAAAAAAGATTACAATATATGTCCAGTATGTTGCTGGACTTTGAATGGTTATACCAGAATGATGCCTGCAGGTTTAGGTATCATCTTGGTATCATTCTTTTCAGCCAGTGATCGGCTTTCATGTAAAAGCAATTCTAGTGGGTAATTAGCCTCTAGACTGCTTTTACAAGCAGTGGGAGGGAATGACCCCCCTCCCAGATATAAACCGCGCCATTGGGAAATTGAGAAAGCGTTTTATCACACCGATCTTGGTGTGGTCAGATGCTTTGAGGGCAGAGGAAAGATCTAGGGTCTAATATATTTTTTCAAAAAAAGAGTACCTGTCACTGCCTATTGCTATCATAGGGGATATTTTCATTCCCAGCGATAACAATAAAAATGATAACTAAGAAAAAAAATGGAAGGAACAGTTTAAAACTAAAATAAAAAAGCGTTGGTCTGGCGTCATATGTAAACAGCAATTGCACCATGCATGTGAGGTATCACCGCGAAGGTCAGATCGAGGGCAGTAATTTTAGCAGTAGACCTCCTCTGTGAATCTAATGTGGTAACCTGTAAAGGCTTTTAAAAATGTATGTAGTTTGTCTCCACTGCGTTTTTGTGCGCAATTTTAAAGCATGTCGTGTTTGGTATCCATGTACTCGGCCTAAGATCATATTTTTTATTTCATCAAAAATTTGAGCAATATAGTGTGTTTTAGTGCATTAAAATAAAAAAAAGTGTATTTTTTCCACAAAAAATGCGTTTGAAAAATCGCTGCGCAAATACTGTGTGGAAAAAAAAAAATGCAACACCCACCATTTTAATCTGTATGGCCTTTGCTTTAACAATATATATAGTGTTTGGGGGTTCAACGTAATTTTCTTGCAAAAAAAAAATATGTTTTCATGTAAACAAAAAGTGTCAGAAAGGGCTTTGTCTTCAAGTGGTTAGAAGAGTGGGTGATGTGTGACATAGGCTTCTAAACGTTGTGCATAAAATGCCAGGACAGTTCAAGCCCCCCCCCCCAAATGACCCCATTTTGGAAAGTAGACACCCCCAAGCTATTTGCTGAGAGCCATGTTGAGCCCATTAAAAAAATATTTTTTTTTTTTTTTTGTCCCAAGAGATTGAATAATGAAGAAAAAAAATAATTTTTTTTTTACAAAAAGTTGTCACTAAATGATATATTGCTCACACATGTCATGGGCATATGTGGAAATACACCCCAAAATACATTCTGTTGCTTCTCCTGAGTACGGGGATAGCACATGTGTGGAATTTTTTGGGAGCCTAGCTGCGTACGGGACCCCAAAAACCAATCACCGCCTTCAGGCTTTCTAAGGGTGTAATTTTTTTATTTCACTCCTCACTGCCAATCACAGTTTCGGAGGCCATGGAATGCCCAGATGGCACAAACCACCCCCAAATGTCACTAAATGATATATTGCTCACACATGCCATGGTTATATGTGGAATTGCACCCCAAAATACATTTTTCTGCTTCTCCTGAGTACGGGGTTACCACATGTGTGGGACTTTTTGGGAGTCTAGCCGCGTACGGGGACCCCGAAACCCAAGCACCGTCTTCAGGATTTCTAAGGGTGCAAATTTTTGATTTCACTCCTCACTGCCTATTACAGTTTCGAAGGCCATAAAATGCCAAAATAGCACAAACCCCCCCCAAATGGCCCTATTTTGGAAAGTAGACACCCCAAGCTATTTGCTGAGAGGTATGGTGATTATTTTGCAGATCTCGCTTTTTGTCACAAAGTTTTGAAAATTGAAAAAAAAAATTTTTTTTCTTTACTTTCTTCATTTTCAAAAACACATGAGAGCTGTAAAATACTCACCATGCCTCTCAACAAATAGCTTGGGGTGTCTACTTTCCAAAATGGAGTCATTTGGGGGGGGGGGGTTTGTGCTATTTTGGCATTTTATGGCCTTCGAAACTGTGATAGGTAGTGAGGAGTGAAATCAAAAATTTGCACCCTTAGAAATCCTGAAGGCGGTGCTTGGGTTTCGGGGCCCCGTACACGGCTAGGCTGCCTAAAAGTCCCACACATGTGGTATTCCCGTACTCAGGAGAAGCAGGAAAATGTATTTTGGGGTGCAATTCCACATATAACCATGGCATGTGTGAGCAATATATCATTTAGCGACAACTTTTTGTAAAACATTTTTCTTTTTTTTTTTGTCTTTATTCAATCACTTGGGACAAAAAAAAAAAATATTCAATGGGCTCAACATGCCTCTCAGCAAATAGCTTGGGTTGTCTACTTTCCAAAATGGGGTCATTTGGGGGGGTTTTGTGCCATCTTGGCATTTTATGGCCTTCAAAACTGTGATAGGTAGTGATAGGTAGTGAGGAGTGAAATCAAAAATTTATGCCCTTAGAAATCCTGAAGGCGGTGCTTGGTTTTCGGGGTCCCGTATGCGGATAGGCTCCCAAAAAGTCCCACACATGTGGTATCCCCGTACTCAGGAGAAGCAGCAGAATGTATTTTGGGGTGTAATTCCACATATGCCCATGGCATGTGTGGGCAATATATAATTTAGTGACAACTTTGGGCAAAAAAAAAAATGTTTGTAATATTCCCGCAACTTGTGGCAAAATATAAAATATTCCATGGACTCAACATGCCTCTCAGCAAATAGCTTGGGGTGTCTACTTTCCAAAATAGGGCCATTTGGGGGGGTTTTGTGCTATTTTGGCATTTTATGGCCTTCGAAACTGTGATAGGTAGTGAGGAGTGAAATCAAAAATTTGCACCCTTAGAAATCCTGAAGACGGTGCTTGGGTTTCGGGGCCCCGTACGCGGCTAGACTCCCAAAAAGTCCCACACATGTGGTAACCCCGTACTCAGGAGAAGCAGAAAAATGTATTTTGGGGTGCAATTCCACATATAACCATGGCATGTGTGAGCAATATATCATTTAGTGACAACTTTTTGAATACATTTTTTTTTTTTGTCTTTATTCAATCACTTGGGACTAAAAAAAAAAAATATTTAATGGGCTCAACATGCCTCTCAGCAAATAGCTTGGGGTGTCTACTTTCCAAAATGGGGTCATTTGGGGGGGTTTTGTGCCATCTTGGCATTTTATGAATGAATGATTTGTATGGCGCTACAACTGCGAACTGAATCGCCTCAAGGCACTTGTCTGCTCTTGTTGGGATGCCACGTTTAGAAGAGGGGTGAGTCTTGAGTTTTTTCCTGAAGGCCTGATGGTTTTCTTCCAAGCGGATGTTGTTTGGTAGAGCGTTCCATAGCCGAGGTCCCTGTACTGCGAATCTTCGTTCTCCCTTCGATTTGTATCGGGCTTTGGGGATGAGAAGGAGATTTTGGTTTGTTGATCGAAGGCTGCGATTTGGTATGTATTTTTCTATTTTCTCACAAAGGTATTGAGGCGCATTTCCTTGTGTACATTTGTGGGTGAGGCAGAGGGTCTTGAATGTGATCCTGTCTTTTACCTTGAGCCAATGGAGGATCCTTAGGGATGGGGAGATGGATTCCCAGGGTTTCTTTCCGGTGACTAATCCTGCTGCTGTGTTTTGGACACTTTGAAGGCGCGCAATCTGGTAATCCGGTAATCCTATGTACAGGGAGTTTGCATAGTCGAGACGCGAATTGATGATCGTTCCTACTACTACCGCTTTTTCCTTTTCCGTGATGAAGGGGATGAGTCTGCGTAGCATGCGAAGGAGATGGTGGGATCCACTGATTATGGATCCTATTTGTGCCTCCATGGTCATCTCTGAATCAAAGATGACTCCGAGGCTTTTGTGCTTGGGATGATGGTCTGTCCCAGGATGGTTGGTGGTGTCCAAGGGGTCTTTGTCTTTTTCCTTGAGTTTGCGTCGAGGAGCAGTAGTTCTGTTTTTGATCCATTTAGTTTGAGGGAGCTAGTGGTCATCCAGTCATCTATCAATGTGAGACATTTTCCTAGTTCCTGGTATTGGTCTTTTTGTCCGGTGATCCGGAAATACAGTTGAGTGTCGTCCGCGTATGAGTGGAAGCACAGATCAAATTTGCTAATAATTTTGAAGAGTGGCCGGATGTAAATGTTGAAGAGTACTGGTGACAATGGTGATCCTTGAGGGACTCCATAAGTGATTGCCCGGGTTTCCGATGTGAAGGCTCCTAACTTCACTGTCTGTGACCGGTTTCCTAAGAAGGAAGCGAACCATGGAAGATCTACATCTGTAACTCCTGCCCCTTCCTTGAGGCGGCTGAGAAGCGTGTTGTGGTCCACTGTGTCGAACGCCGCACTAAGATCCAGCAATACCAGAAGACACGATTCTCCATCATCCGCTGCTTCTAGGGCATCATCCCATATTTTCAGAAGTGCCGTTTCTGTGCCATGGCCTGGGCGGAAGCCCGATTGTAGTGGGTCCAGGAGCTTGTGTGTGTCCAGATGAAGTTGAAGCTGTTGTACTACTGCTTTCTCCATAATTTTGGAAATGGTGTTCAGGCTTGTTACCGGTCTGTGATTGTTCGGATCTTTGGGGTCGAGGTTGGGTTTCTTTAACGATGCCTTGCTTGAGGGAATTCGGAACCAATCCTTCTTTGAACGACTGATTTACTAGGTGTGTAATAGCGGGGGCCAGAATGTCGGAGCATTCTTTCAAGAGTTTTGTGGGGATGATGTCGTTTAGTGATGTGCTGTCTCGGAGGCTCTTGATGACGTTTTTGGTTTCATCCACGGTGATCGGGGTAAGTGAAAAATGTGGTGCTTGTGCGCTGTGGATGTAAAATTCCTTACCTGGGTTGAGTTGAGTAGAGTTGGTTGTTGTTTTTTTTTTGTTGAATTATTTTATGAATGTTGACTATTTTGTTGATGAAAAAAAAATCGGATAATTTGTTGCAGTATTCTTGAGTTTCGTTTCCTAGGGGCTCAAGGCAGGTGGGGTTCATAGTCTGGGCGACTAGTTTGAAAAGTTCCCGTGGTCGGTTGACGGCTTTTGAGAGGGTGTTTGAGACATATTCTTTTTTTGCTGTGAAAATTGCTTTATGATATCTCTTGGTGAGTATTCTGTATTTTGTGTGATTTTCCTTTGTGGTGTTTCTTCTCCAGGCTCTTTCTGCTCTTCTGTGTTCCCGTTTCAGTAGAGTAAGCGTGCCATTAAACCATCCAGAATTTTTCTTGCGGATGGGTGCTCGATGTTTTGGGGCGACTGCATCTGCTGTTTGTAGAAGTGCCCTGTTTATGAAGCTGAGTGTTCGTTCTGTTGAGTGGTTTTGATTCAGTGTAGCCATTTTGTATGTTAGTGTGGTTTTGAAGATTTCCGAGTGTAGTTTCTTCTGCGATCTAATCCAGTGTGTTGTTGCCGCCGGGTTTGGTTTTTGCAGGAAGATGTTGGTGGCGATCTCAAATTTGATAGCGTGGTGGTCTGACCATGATAGCGCTATGTTGTCTCGAATGCTGATGTCCGTATTTTGCTTGAAGATGAGGTCCAGGATGTGACCTGACCCATGTGTGGGAGCCTTTACTAGTTGTTGGAGCCCTAGATCTTCCAGTTGATTGATGCAGGTGGTGGCGATGGGGTCTCCGGTGGAGTTCGCCCAGAGGTTGAAATCTCCGAGTACCAGAACCTTGTTGTTTTTCAGGGTGTGTGCCGAGATGAATTCCGTGAGTGGTATCGGTAGGTTTGTGTTTGGTCCTGGTGGTCTGTAGCATAGCAGCATGTGGATGGTTTCTTGTGGTGTGGTTTGCATCTGTAGAGTAAGTGTCTCCATAAAAGTTGCTGTGTTCTGTACCGTAGGTTTGACGAGCGCTAGATGAGCTTTGAAGATCACAGCTAGGCATCCTCCTTTTTTTCCTTTCCTATGCTCGGTTAGGATCCTGTAGTTTTCTGGCACTAATTCTGTTAGGATGGTGTTGCAGTCGGGTGTTAGCCAGCTTTCCGTGATGAAGAGGCAATCTATGTTGTTTTGTGTGATGAAGTCATGGATTTCGTGCCTGTGCTTGACCGCCGATCTGGTGTTAATCAAGGCGCATGCTAACTGTTGCGGTTGAGTTGTAGTCTTCTTATGTTTGATCGTTGCTTGTGGATTGATCCTTAGTAGTCGTTCTTTTTGTAATATTTTTTGAATGTCGGTCGGTAGAGTTGCAGTCAAATTTCTTAGTCTGCGGAGTGACTCTGCTGAGTATTTGAAATTGCACATGTTGAGGTGCTCCAAAAAATTTTTTCCCTGCTGTGGGCGAGATGATGCGTTGAAAAAAGTGGATGCCTTTGTTGAGGCGATAACGGTCTTGCGCAAGCTGGTTGAAGATGTTGCGGATCTGTGGGAAACCCTGTAGACCTACACCCTCCCTCCCGTTGATCCAGAGGAAGGCGAAAAACCCCTACTAGCGCGGCCAATTGCTATTGCAGAGGAAAAAATTCCTTCCTGACCCCCCGAGGGGCGGTCGGACGTTGGTCCCTGGATCAACTGCTAATGGTGGTCCCCTGCGATACTTACCAGAATATTTACCTTACCGGGTTGCTCAAATGATGGGGATAGGGTGAATCCTGATGTTGATCACCTGGGGAAGAAGAGGCGGCTATATGGTGATGCTGATGATACTGGTGTGTGCTGTTAAAAAACTTGTGGTTAAAACTGGCTGGTCTGGGTGTATACTGTAATTAAAAGCCTTGCAAAAACTTGGTTAAAAACTTTGGTTAAAAACAATTAAAACAAGCAATTAGACTGTTGTCTAACCACTTGTGGTTAAAAACATGCATTTTAAAATAACTTGGCCGGTCTGGGTGTACCAAGATGGCCGCCGTACTATGTAGAAGCAGGTGAAGTGCTGTGGATTTGGGTGTACCAAGATGGCCGCCGGACTAGGCCCGAGCTGCGGCCTGTCCTAACCCTGACGGCTCCCAGTTCTTCCGTGAGTGTTTGGTGGGCGCTGAAGGGCTTGGAGGGGGGGGGGGAGGCTCGCCTCAGCCCTGTTGAGCCGAAAAAGAGGGCTAGAGAGGTGATTGGGGAGGCGGATGGCCGGCTTCGGCCGGGACTAGGCCGGGGACTCTCCTAGTTTCTGATGCCCAATGGGCAGATGGGCCGGCGCGGAGAAAGAAAGGGGGCCGATTGATTGCGGGGGGCCGCGGGATCCGCAGTGGGGTCCCGTTGTACTCCTGCTCCCTGTCCTCACTGCTCAGGGGTCCGGGATGGGATATGCACTGGCTGGGTCCTGCTCGCTGGGGGCTGTGGGCTTCTGACGGCCGGAGCTGCTGGGCGCACGTCCTCTTCCTTCACTCAGCACTCAGCACTGACACTGACAGGACACTTTATGGCCTTCAAAACTGTGATAGGTAGTGATAGGTAGTGAGGAGTGAAATCAAAAATTTATGCCCTTAGAAATCCTGAAAGCGGTGCTTGGTTTTCGGGGTCCCGTATGCGGATAGGCTCCCAAAAAGTCCCACACATGTGGTATCCCGTACTCAGGAGAAGCAGCAGAATGTATTTTGGGGTGTAATTCCACATATGCCCATGGCATGTGTGGGCAATATATAATATAGTGACAACTTTGGGCAAAAAAAAAAATGTTTGTAATATTCCCGCAACTTGTGGCAAAATATAAAATATTCCATGGACTCAACATGCCTCTCAGCAAATAGCTTGGGGTGTCTACTTTCCACAATGGGGCCATTTGGGGGGGTCTTGTGCTATTTTGGCATTTTATGGCCTTCGAAACTGTGATAGGTAGTGAGGAGTGAAATCAAAAATTTGCACCCTTAGAAATCCTGAAGGCGGTGCTTGGGTTTCGGGGCACCGTACGCGGCTAGGCTCCCAAAAAGTCCCACACATGTGGTATCCCCGTACTCAGGAGAAGCAGAAAAATGTATTTTGGGGTGCAATTCCAAATATAACCATGGCATGTGTGAGCAATATATCATTTAGTGACAACTTTTTGAATACATTTTTTTTTTTCTGTCTTTATTCAATCACTTGGGACTAAAAAAATAAATATTCAATGGGCTCAACATGCCTCTCAGCAAATAGCTTGGGGTGTCTACTTTCCAAAATGGGGTCATTTGGGGGGGGGGGTTTTGTGCCATCTTGGCATTTTATGGCCTTCAAAACTGTGATAGGTAGTGATAGGTAGTGAGGAATGAAATCAAAAATTTATGCCCTTAGAAATCTTGAAGGCGGTGCTTGGTTTTCGGGGGCCCGTATGCGGATAGGCTCCCAAAAAGTCCTACACATGTGGTATCCCCGTACTCAGGAGAAGCAGCAGAATGTATTTTGGGGTGTAATTCCACATATGCCCATGACATGTGTGGGCAATATATCATTTAGTGACAACTTTGGGCAAAAAAAAAAAAAAAAGTTTGTAATATTCCCGCAACTTGTGGCAAAATATAAAATATTCCATGGACTCAACATGCCTCTCAGCAAATAGCTTGGGGTGTCTACTTTCCAAAATGGGTTCATTTGGGGGGGTTTTGTGCTATTTTGGCATTTTATAGCCTTCGAAACTGTGATAGGTAGTGAGGAGTGAAATCAAAAATTTGCACCCTTAGAAATCCTGAAGGTGGTGATTGGTTTTCGGGGCCCCGTACACAGCTAGGCTCCCAAAAAGTTCCACACATGTGGTATCCCCATACTCAGGAGAAGCAGCAAAATGTATTTTGGGGTGCATCTCCACATATAACCATGGCATGTGTGAGCAATATATCATTTAGTTTTTTTTTTTTTGTCTTTATTCAATCACTTGGGACTAAAAAAAAAAAAAATATTCAATGGGCTCAACATGCCTCTCAGCAAATAGCTTGGGGTGTCTACTTTCCAAAATGGGGTCATTTGGGGGGGTTTTGTACTTCTCTGCCATTTTAGCACCTCAAGAAATGAGATAGGCAGTCATAAATTAAAAGCGGTGTAAATTCCAGAAAATGTACTCTAGTTTGTAGACGCTAGAACTTTTGCGCAAACCAATAAATATACGCTTATTGGCATTTTTTTTACTAAAGACATGTGGCTGAATACATTTTGGCCCAAATGTTTGACTAAAATTGAGTTTATTCGATTTCTCTTATAACAAAAAGTAGAAAATATCTTTTTTTTTCAAAATTTGCAGTCTTTTTGCGTTTATAGCGCAACAAATAAAAATCACAGAGGCAATCAAATACCATCAAAAGAAAGCTCTATTTGTGGGAAGAAAAGGACGCAAATTTCGTTTGGTTACAACATTGCATGACCGCGCAATTACCAGTTAAAGCAGTGCAGTGCGAAATTGAAAAAAGACCTCTGGTCCTTAAAGTGGAGTTCCACCCACTTTTACAACTCTTCAGCATCCCTCACTAAACTGTGCACTGTAAACAAATTGGATATTTTTTTTTATTTGTTTTTCAGCACAGACTGTATATCTGCTGTATTCATTTTTCACTTCCTCCTCCCTGGCCGTGGCCCATCGCATCATTTCCTGTTTGCAATGCCTCCTGGGAAGGGGCAGCAACTTCCTCTGACACTGCCGTTGCTATGGAAACCTGACCTGAAACCTATTACACTGCTTATGCTGCACTGAGCATGTACGAGATCTGCAAGGATGAGATCCAGGAAGAAATACAGTCTGACTTCAGATGCCCACAGTTAAGATGGCCACAGCCTGCTGCAAGTTTATAAAATAACAAACTACTGCTAAAAACTAACAAAACAGACCTTAGTTTACAGACTAACTTTACTAGAATACATTAAACTTGTGTATTATAGGGGTATTTTTATTTAAAAAGTATAATTTCGGCCGGAACACCGCTTTAAGCTGACAATTGGTCCGGGGCTGAAGTTGTTAAATAATAATTATTTTGCTGACAATATCACCGCTAGAAGCTGTTACTTACCTAGAAAAGAATGATATCTGTATTCGATTGTTTATGTAAAAGCAGCAGGCTGGTAGCAGAAATGGAAACATTTTATCTCTGATCTGTTAGGAATTGTATGCATTGTTTGCATTGTATAGATTTGGCAGAGCCGAGCGCTGGAGCCATAGCAACCGATCAACCAATCACAGATCTTCCTAGAAATTTCCCACAACATTTCTCCTGCATCAGTTTGAAATTTCTAGGAAGATCTGTGATTGGCTGATCAGTTGCTATGGCTCCAGCGCTCGGCTCTGCCAAATGCATACAATTCCTAACAGATCAGAGATAAAAGGTTGAAGTTTATCTATAGACACAGGCAGTGCCGATCCTGACCTCCCTGGGGCCCTAAGCAAAATTCTGCTAAGGGGCCCTCTACCTGACCCATGATGCCGTGAGCATAGGTCCCCAGAGAGCCTCCCTCCTTACATTAGGGTCCTCAGAGAGCCTCCCCTTACGTCAGGGCCCCTAGAAAGCCTCCCCTTACGTCAGGGTCCCCAGAGGGCTCCCCTTACATCAGTGTCCTCAGAGAGCCCCTCCTCAAATCAGGGTCCCCAGAGAGCCTCCCCCTACATCAGGATCCCCAGAGAGACTTCCTTAAATCCTCACCGCGACAATCATTGCAGCCTCACCGTGCCCATTATTGCAGCCTCATCATATTAATAATTGCCACCTCACCGTGCCCATTATTGCAGCCTCATCATATTAATAATTGCCACCTCACCGTGCCCATCATTGCAGCCTTAGTGTGCCCATCACTGCCGCCTCACCTTGTCCATCATTGCCACCTCACCGTGCCAATCATTAAAGCCTTACCATGCCAATCATTGCAGCCTCACCGTGCCCATCACTGCCACCTCACCATGGCAATCATTGCAGCCTTACCATGCTTATCATTGCAGCCTCACCGTGTTAATAATTGCCACCTCACCGTGCCCATCATTGCCATCTCACCATGCCAATCATTGCAGCCTTACCATGCTTATCATTGCAGCCTTACCATGCTTTTCATTGCAGCCTCGCCATGTTAATTGCCACCTCACCATGCCAATCATTGCCACCTTACCATGCCAATCACTGCCGCCTCACCATGCCAATCATTGCAGCCTTACTGTGCCCATCATTATTGCAGCCTAATGGTGCCCATCATTGCAGTCTTACTGTGGCAATCAATGTAGCCTCACCAGTCAGTGTCAGTGGATTACGCACAGCAGGCACCTCCCGCTGTGTCACGGAGCTCAATGTGAAATGTTATGCCGCACTATGACAAAAGTCCCACCCTCCTTCTAGACCAGCTTGTGTGATAGACAGAACACTGTATCTATCACACGAGCTGGTCTAGGAGGAGGGCGGGATCTTTGTCATAGCGCTGGCCGAAGGTTTCAGTCAGCTCTGAGACACAGCGGTCTTCTGACTCCCGCTGTGTGACAAGAGGAGGAGGGGGAGGAGGAGATTGGAGCTCGGGAAGCAAAGCCGATCCGCCCTTGGGGGGGGGCCCCCCACAGCGGCGGGGCCCTATGCATCTTGCATAGTGAGTGTATAGGGCGGATCGGCTCTGAGTACAAGAATCCATACAATGGGAAACCAACACGTGGGAAAGCGTTTTCTGAGGTGGGGTTCACCTTGCCCCATGCGGCTCACACCCGGGGTCCGGTGCATCCCCATTCACCATTTCAGGTCCAATTTTAGCCTGAATTTTTGGCTGAATTCAGACCTGAAGCGGACCAGAAGACGTACAGGACGCCTGTGCAAATTCGCACCGGAGCTGCTCTGGAGATGTGCGAAATCTCCTGCTATTGCGAATTGGATACGGCGAACCCACATCCAATTTGCCCTGGTTGGAACCCAGCCTCAGTTAACACCTATGCGTTTTTTTCATGCTTTTTGCAGAAACGCAGGACATTATTTTTAACATGGGTTCCTATGGAACACGTTCACATCAATGCATTTTTAGGCCTCTGCGTTTTTGGATTTTTTTTAACCACTTAAGGGCCGAGCCTCTTTTTGAGATGTGTTGTTTACAAGTTAAAAACATAATTTTTTTTGCTAGAAAATTACTTAGAACCCCCAAACATTATATATATTTTTTTCTAACACCCTAGAGAATAAAATGGCAGAGGTTGCAATGCTTTCTGTCACACCGTATTTGCGCAGCGGTCTTACAAACCCACTTTCTTTGGAAAAAATACACTTTTTTGAATTAAAAAATAAGACAAAAGTAAAGTTAGCCCAATTTTATTTATATTATGAAAGGTAATGCTACGCCAAGTAAATTGATACCCAACATGCCACGCTTCAAAATTGCGCCCGCTCGTGAAATGGCGACAAACTTTTTCCCTTAAAAATCTCCATAGGCGACATTTAAAAATTCTACAGGTTGCATGTTTTGAGTTACAGAGGAGGTCTAGGGCTGGAAATATTGCTCTCACTCTACTGATCGCGGCGATACCTCACATGTGTGGTTTGAACACCGTTTTCATATGCGGGCGCTACTCACATATGCGTTCACTTCTGCACGCTAGCTTGTCAGGACGGGGCATGGTTACAAATTTTTTTATTTTACCTTTTATTTTTTATTTTTACACGGTTTTAAAAATAAATAAAAATTGTGTCACTTTTATTCCTATTACAAGGAATGTAAACATCCCCTGTAATATAAAAGAGGCATGACAGGACCTCTTAAATATGAGATCTGGGGGGGTCAAAAAGACCTCAAATCTCATATTTACAGTAAAATGCAATTTAAAAAAAAAAAAAAAAAATTGGTCATTTAAAAAAATGTAATAATAAAATGGCCCTTTAAGAGCTATGGGCGGAAGTGACATTTTGATGACGCTTCCGCCCTTCATTGTTATGGAGATGGATGGGGGCCACTCTTCTCTATGCCCAGCAAGGGTGAAGATCCGATCGCCTCCGCCGCTGCCGACAGCTCCTGTAAGCAGCGGAGGGCACCGGTAATCGGCGGAGGGCACCATAGCGCGGTGGGAGGGGGGGGCCCTCTCCCGCCACCGATGAAAGTGATATCGTGCCGAATCCACAGAGACCACTATTATCGGAAACCGGACCGCCGGCCAAACAAGAGAATACCGGGGTTATGGCAGCTAGCTGCTGCCAGAACAACGATGGATTGAGCCTAAGGTCTCATTTAAACTAGCGACTGAGCCCCCCGGTAAAAACCCCCGCGGTTGAGCCACATTTTTACCACTCTTCAACCGCTCCTCCTCCTTTTTTTGCTGAGGTGGCAGTCAGGGGGAGTACACATGTCATGGCAGGAAGTATATCGCTAGTCACGCTCAAGTGAATGGGGCCACTGGGCAACCACCCCGTAACCGCACACAACATGCTCAGTTATCTGGTCAATTGGGGGGATAATCATGCAGAGAGGAGGCAATACAACACTCTATCACTGCCTGTCTATTGCTGTCTGAAGCACGATCTGAACGAAAATGAAGCCTGAATGAGCCCATAAAGATAGAATGCGACACCCCTTTATTGGCTGACTTAAAGGTCTGGTTCACCTTTACAAAAAATCTGCCTATGCATTTAGGTGGTGTCGGTAGATAAATACAAACGGTGCAGCTCTAATGTTGAATAACGCCCTTGTTTTAGGTGTAGTAGGCCATTTACATACCTTCTGAAGCCTGACTGAAAAAATGACAGAGATGGCATTATCCCATTCTGCCTTGTTGCTAGGGAGTTGCTAAGACTGATACTCCCAGCTGTTACTGTTCACATCCTAAATCACAGGAGAGTTCTCAAACGGGGAGAGTAAGGCCCCTTTCACACTGGGGCGGTGAGCCGCGGTGACGGTAAAGCAGCGCTATATTTAGCGCTGCTTTACCGTCGTTTTTACCGCGGTTTTCGGCCGCCCGCGGTGCGGTTTTACCCCCCCGCGAGCGGCCGAAAAAGGGTTAAACACCCCCCGCAGAGCGCCGCCGTAGCGGCGCTTTGCGGCGGTATTGCCGCGGTTTTACCGCGGTCTCCCATTCTTTTCAATGGGAAGGAGCGGTATAGGAGCGGTGAACACACCGCTCCTATCCCGCTCCAAAGATGCTGCTAGCAGGACTTTTTTTTTCATCCTGCTAGCGCACCGCTCCAGTGTGAAAGCCGGCGAGTTAAAGGGGCAGGATTTTTTCATGCGGTGAACAGGCGCTATTTTTAGCGCTGCACCGCATGAAAAACGCCCCGGTGTGAAAGGGGCCTAAGAGCATGTGAGGGGGGTTTGAATCAGAGAAAGAGCTCACTCCTGTGATAGTAGAGGCAACGCTGTATCTTAGCCTAGGCCAACAAGGCCCAGGCCTAGGGCGGCACTTTGCAAGAAGGGCAGCACGAAAAGAGTCCCCGCCGGCTTGCGCTACACTTTTATTGTAGCGCCAGTCTTATGGAGCAGACTGGGCCGGGAGGCAAATCGGTCTGGTGCCCCCATTAAGTGTCCGACATCAGGGAAGGGAACAGCCCATACATATGTAGGGGGCCCCGGGTGGCGGACCCCAACCAATGAGTTGTTGTATAAGTTCCCCAACTTATGGGGAGGCCCGCCGCTTCTAGTTTTGACTGTCCTATCATCACAGCAGACCTCTCACCTGAGTTCTCAGCTACAGAGAGACAGATGTCATGTCGGGAGGCTGAAATTGGCTGGAGGAAAAAGTCAGATGATGGGCGTGGGCCAGTAGAGTGAAGGGGGAGGGGCTATCCACTGTGCGAGGAGACCCCATGTCGGGAGAGGTGCAGTAAGGCCCCTTTCACACTGGGGCGTTTTTCAGGCGTTTTTCAGGCGCTTTATTGTTAAAAAAAGCGCCTGTAAAGCGCTTGAAAGAAGCCTCATCTGCAATCCCAATGTGAAAGCCCGAGTGCTTTCACACTTTGATCCCTTTCACACTGGGGCATTTTAGCATTAAAAAAAGCGCCTGTAAAGCGCTTGAAAGAAGCCGCAACTGCAATCCCAATGTGAAAGCTGAGTGCTTTCACACTGAGGCGCTGCACTGGCAGGGCGTCAAAAAAAGTCCTGCAAGCAGCTTCTTTGCAGCGCTTTTGGAGCAGTGAATAAACCGCTCCTAAAGCGCCCCTTTCCCATTGAAATCAATGGGAAGCGCCTGCAAAACGCCCAAAAAGCGCCTGAAAAACGCCCAAAAAGCGCCTTGTGGGCACTTTTAACCCTTTTTTGGCCACTAGCAGGGGTTAAAAGCGCTTGAAAAGCGCTGCTAGTTTGAGCGGCGCTTTACGAGCGTTTTTCGGGCGCTGGCAGTGTGAAAGGGCTCTTAGGCCCCTTTCACACTGGGGCGGTTTGCAAGCGCTATTGCGCTAAGAATAGGGCCTGCAAACCGACCCGAAACAGCTGTTGCTGTTCCTTCAGTGTGAAAGCCCGAGGGCTTTCACACTGAAGCGGTGCGCTTGCAGGACGCTCAAAAATGTCCTGCAAGCCGCATCTTTGGCTCGCTATAGGAGCGGTATATTTACCGCTCCTATAGCGCCTGGTCCCATTGAAAACAATGGGGAGCGCGCCGAACCCGCCCGCAAAACGCCGCTACAGCGGCGGTTTGCGGGCGGTATTGACCCTTTTTCGGCCGCTCGCGGGGGTAAAAAACCCCGCGAGCGGCCGCAATGCGCCGCTAAAACGCCGGTAAAGCGGCGCTCCAGTGTGAAAGTAGCCTTAAAGTACTTGGGCTTTCACATTGGGATTGCAGATGAGGCTTCTTTCAAGCGCTTAACAGGCGCTTTTTTTAACGACAAAGCGCCTGAAAAACGCCTAAAAAACGCCCCAGTGTGAAAGGGGCCTAAGTACCCAGGCTGAAAGGAAAACCACACCAGTTATTTGTTTGCCTTTGGCAGAGGAGTTGCTGTTATATATTATAGTGACTTACCATGAATATCAGCTACTGGTAATCTAGGAGGTAAGTGTTAACCACTTAAGGACCAGGCCTCTTTTTTAGATGTGTTGTGTTTAGATGTGTTGTTTACAAGTTAAAACGTTTATTTTTGCTAAAAAATTACTTAGAACCCCCAAACATTATACATTTTTTTTCTAACATCCTAGAGAATAAAATGGCGGTCGTTGCAATACTTTCTGTCGGACCGTCTTTGCGCAGCGGTCTTACAAGCACACTTTTTTTTAAAAAAATACACTTTTTTGAATTAAAAAATAAGGCAACAGTAAAGTTAGCCCAATTGTTTTTATATTGTGAAAGATAATGTTACGCCAAGTAAATTGATACCCAACATGTCGCACTTCAAAATTGCACCCGCTCGTGGAATGGCGACAAACTTTTACCCTTAAAAATCTCCATAGGCAAAATTCTACCGGTTGCATGTTTTACGTTAGAGAGGAGTTCTAGGGCTAGAATTATTGCTCTCGCTCTACCGATCGCGGCGATACCTCACATGTGTGGTTTGAACACTGTTTTCATATGCGGGCGCTACTTGCGTATGCGTTCGCTTCTGCATGCAAGCTTGGCGGGACGGGGCGCGTTTAAAATTTGTATTTTTTTTTTTCTTATTTATTTTACCTTTTATTTTTACACTGTTTTAAAAAAAAAAAAAAATTGTCACTTTTATTCCTATTACAAGGAAGGTAAATATCCCTTGTAATAGAAAAAAAAGCATGACAGGACCTCATATGAGATCTGGGGGGGTCAAAAAGACCTCAGATCTCATATTTACACTAAAATGCAATATAAAAAAAAAAAAAAATGTTGTCATTTAAAAAAAATAAAATGGCCCTTTAAGAGCTATGGGCGTAAGTGACGTTTTGAGGTCGCTTCCGCCCCGGAAGTGTCATGGAGTTGGGTGGGGGCCATCTTTCCCTCACTCGTCTCCATGTCAGTCCAGGAGAGGGGAGCGGAGTGTATCTCGACGCGAACGGAGTGTATCGCGATGCGAACATCAGTCTCACTTTGGCTATCACAGGGAGAGGATCTCCTCCCTGTGATAGCTGGAGCTGCACGGAGCAAACATCAGTCTCACATCAGTCTCTGTCACAGCTGTCTGGGACATTATTTGACAGGACACCGGGAGCTTGGGGCCGCAAGGGTCGGCTGCGCCCCTGTTATGTCATATGCACACTGATTTTGTTTTACTATAACATACTCCCCTCCCCTTCTAAAGTGCTTTCTTTATTTACACACACAGATCTTGCATCACAGTCAGTGGCGGTGCGTGCATAGAGGGCGCAGGAGCGCCGCCCCCCCTCTCCTGCACCGCTCTATCACCAATAGATAGATTCATGCATTGCATGAATCTATCTATTGTCACCGCTGCCGCCCCCTATTCAGGTGTCCGGCCCCTGATCGGGCGCCGGGCATCTGAATTACAGTGGGGGGGGGGGGGGGTGTTGCTGGAAGCGCCCCTATTAGAGCTGTAAGCTCTAATAGGGGACCCTATTAGAGCGGTGTGCTCTAATAGGCTTCCCTAAGTGTAAACAGCGGGCGCACGGCTGTGCGTTCGCTGATTACACAGTACTGTGTTAGGGAAGCGAATACATCGCTTCCCTAACACAGACCCGCCTCTCAGCCAATCAGGTTGCCAGGTCTGTTACCTGTCACCTGATTGGCTGAAGTCACAGGCGCTGTGATTGGACGCTAGGCGTCCAATCACCTAGCGTCCAATCACAGCAGAAGAAGACAGGAGGAGCGCGGGAGAAGACATCCGACGGAGACATCTGACGGAGACACCGCTCGTCGCCTGACGCCGTCACCAGCTGCAGCTGGACAAGGTAAGTGCAGAGGGCAGGCAGGGGGCACAGTGGCAGCACTTAAGGGGCACAGTGGCAGAACTTGGGGCACAATGGAAGCACTTAAGGGGCACAATGGCAGCACTTAAGGGGCACAATGGCAGCACTTAAGGGGCACAATAGCAGCACTTAAGGGGCACAATGGCAGCACTTAAGGGGCACAATGGCAGCACTTAAGGGGCACAGTGGCAGCACTTAAGGGGCACAATGGCAGAACTTGGGGCACAATGGCAGAACTTGTGGCAGAACTTGGGGCACAATGGCAGCACTTGGGGCACAATGGCAGCACTTAAGGGGCACAATGGCAGCACTTAAGGGGCACAATGGCAGCACTTAAGGGGCACAATGGCAGCACTTGGGGCACAATGGCAGCACTTAAGGGGCACAATGGCAGCACTTAAGGGGCACAATGGCAGAACTTGGGGCACAATGGCAGAACTTGGGGCACAATGGCAGAACTTGGGGCACAGTGGCAGCACTTAAGGGGCACAGTGGCAGAACTTGGGGCACAGTGGCAGAACTTGGGGCACAGTGGCAGAACTTGGGGCACAGTGGCAGCTTTGATGGGCACAGTGGCAGCGTGGGATGGGCACAGTGGCAGCGTTTGATGGGCACAGTGGCAGCGTTTGATGGGCACAGTGGCAGCGTTTGATGGGCACAGTGGCAGCGTTTGATGGGCACAGTGGCAGCGTTTGATGGCACAGTGAGGCTTTTTGTTTGCGCCCCCCCAAAAATTTTGAGCACCAGCCGCCACTGATCACAGTGTTTCCCTGAACACATCATGTGCTGCTGAGCTGCTAGAGATTAACAGCAGGATGAGATTTGCCGTCGGATGAGATGCTCCGCCTCCATCACGCGGTTAAATAGGTCACGTGACCAGTGTAAGCCAATAGGATGTGATGGAGGCGGAGCATCTCATTCCACGGCAAATCTCATTCTATGGCAATGCACCGGCACTGGGGAGCTACAGATCATTGAGGGAACAATGAATGCCAACATGTACTGTGACATACTGAAGCAGAGAATGATCCCCTCCCTTCAGAGACTGGGCCGCAGGGCAGTATTCCAACATGATAACCACCCCAAACACACCTCCAACACCACCACTGCCTTGCTAAAGAAGCTGAGGGTAAAGGTGATGGACTGGCCAAGCATGTCTCCAGTCCAAACCCTATTGAGCATCTGTGGGACATCCTCAAACGGAAGGTGGAGGAGCGCAAGGTCTCCAACATCCACCAGCTCTGTGATGTCATCATGGAGGAGGGGAAGAGGACTCCAGTGACAACCTGTGAAGCTCTGGTGACCTCCATGCCCAAGAGGGTTAAGGCAGTGCTGGAAAATAATGGCGGCTCTAGAGAAGACCTTTTGCCTTGCAGGTTAAACAAGATGGCGCTAAATATGCTGATAGTATAGACCCCTCTGAGCAAAGTACTAACTGCTACTAAGGAGTTCCTGGATTCCGTGTACATAGGGAGGCGGCATGTGAGTTTTCCGGTGAGGGTTTTCAAGTATCCTGAGGCCCCGGCGGTGTGTGGTGGGATTTCTTTCCTAATAAAGGGGTCTTTGTTCAACATAAGATTTTAGTAGAAATTTAACCACATGCCGACCGCGCCATAGTCGAAAGACGTCTACAGCGCGGTCAGCTTGTTCTAAGTGGAACGGCTTGTTCTACGGACGTCCTCCCAGAAACCTGCTCCCGCGCGCCCCCTGGGGCGCGCACTCGGGAACATCCGTGACCGACGGGTCCCGAGGACCCGGCACATCACGGATCACGGTAAACAGCCGCTGATAGCGGCCGTTTACCACGTGATCGCTCCGTCACATGTACACAAACCGGCGTCACGTCCTGGTTCCTCCCTCCCCTCTCTGTACCGATCGGTACAGTGAGATGGGAGAAGCGGAAAGGGGGAGAGACGGGACCAGCGCTGTAGGCTGGATGTGTAGTGCCCACAGCGCTGGTCAGTGCCTGCAATACTCTGCCACCACTGTGCAATACTCTGCAACCACTGTGCAATACTCTGCAACCACTGTGCAATGCTCTGCCACCACTGTGCAATGCTCTGCAACCACTGTGCAATACTCTGCCACCACTGTGCAATGCTCTGCAACCACTGTGCAATGCTCTGCAACCACTGTGCAATGCTCTGCCACCAACCACTGTGCAATGCTCTGCCACCAACCACTGTGCAATGCTCTGCCACCACTGTGCAATGCTCTGCCACCACTGTGCAATGCTCTGCCCCAACCACTGTGCAATGCTCTGCCACCAACCACTGTGCAATGCTCTGCCACCAACCACTGTGCAATGCTCTGCCACCACTGTGCAATGCTCTGCCACCAACCACTGTGCAATGCTCTGCCACCACTGTGCAATACTCTACCAATACTGTGCAACACTGTAATACTCTGCCAATACTCGCCAATACTCGCCAATAATTTTTAATAGAAACAAAGAATTTTTGTTTTTTTGTTTTTTACCACATTTTCAGTATTTTTTGATTTATAGCGCAAAAAATAAAAAACCCAGCGGTGATTAAATACCACCCAAAGAAAGCTCTATTTGTGTGAAAAAAGGACACAAAATTAATTTGGGTACAGTGTTGCATGACTGAGTAATTGTCATTCAAAGTGTGAGAGCACCGAAAGCTGAAAATTGGTCTGGTTGGAAGGGGGTTTAAGTGCCAGTGGGTAAGTGGTTAAAAAGATGTATCCAGACATGACTCAGATTTACCCCCCAAACCTCCCTATCCCCCCCTCCCCCGATACCCTCAGAGGTTGTATCTGGACCTCGCTGGACTGGGAGATTGCAGGTTAGTCAGGCACTGGGCGCTGCCTGTGATGCTTCCCAGATCTCGGCGTTCCGTTCGTTATTCTGGCCATACACGGCTCAGATGGTGGCAGATTCCTAATAGATTCCATGAAATCTGAGTCCTGGGTGGCCCGGGAGCATCTGGCTAGACCAGTGATGGGGAACCTCGGCAGCCCAGATGTTTTGGAACTACATTTCCCATGATGCTCCGCTACACTGCAGAGTGCCTGAGCATCATGGGAAATGTAGTTCCAAAACATCTGGGGGTGCCGAGGTTCGCCATCACTGGGCTAGAGAAACGTCGGTCTGAAAATCGAAGGAGCTGGGTGGAAAGTTCTATTTATGCCGAACGATGAGAGCGGCCAATCAGTCGCAGCTTGGGTGTTCTGACAGACACCGGAGCAGCGGCTGTCTGAATACAATTACCGGCAAGGGAGACTCCTCCATTAACCAGTTCCCGCCCCACGCCATGGCTGAAAGATGGCTACTGCACGGACCTCCAGTTCTAGGAGGACGTCCACAAACGTCCCCCCCCCCCCCAACGTGCATCTGGTGCGCTCTGAGACCGCTGGGTGATTTGGACACCAAATAACAGATTGAGGAAAAGAGCCAATCACAGCCGCCCTTTACCATGTAAACAGACTTGCTGGTTATCAGCAGTCCTTTCCTCACACGCGGCCTCTGTGTGAGGAAAGGAGAGCTGATAACCGGCAAGTCTGACAGGGCACAGCAAGTACATTGTTTACACTGATGATCCGTGCTGCCTCATCAGCGCCAGCTCATCAGTGCCCATCAGTGCTTCCTCATCAGTGCTGCCTCATCAGTGCCAGCTCATCAGTGCCCATCAGTACAGCCTCATCATTGCCCTCTCATCAGTGCAGCCTCATTAGTGCCCATCAGTGCAGCCTCATCATTGCCATCTCATCAGTACAGCCTCATTAGTGCCGCCTCATCTGTGCCAGCTCATCAGTGCAACCTCATCATTGCCATCTCATCAGTGCAGCCTCATTAGTGCCGCCTCATCTGTGCCCATCAGTGCCAGCTCATCAGTTCAGCCTCATTAGTGCCGCCTCATCTGTGCCCATCAGTGCCAGCTCATCATTGCCATCTCATCAGTGCAGCCTCATCATTGCCATCTCATCAATGCAGCCTCATTAGTGCCGCCTCATCTGTGCCCATCAGTGCCAGCTCATCAGTGCCCATCAGTGTAGCCTCATCATTACCATTTCATCAGTGCAGCCTCATCAGCGCAGTTTCAGTGCCGCCACATCAGTGCAGTCTCATCAGCGCACATCAGTGCAGCCAAAAAATTACTTTTTTCCCCCAATTTTCTAACAGAAACTAAGAGAACATTTTTTTTTTTTTTTAAGAAGGGCACAGCGAGTACATTGTTTACACTGATAATCAGGGCGCTTATCATCAGTGCCCTGATGATCAGTACCGCCTCATCAGTGCCCAACAGTGCAGCCTCATCAGTGCCGCCTCATCATTGCCATCTCATCAGTGCAGCCGAAAAATTACTTTTTTCCCCAAATTTTCTAACAGAAACTAATGCCTCGTACACACGATCGGACTAGCCGGCGGATTTGTATTTGTACTTTTTTTCCCCAAAAGTCCGGCGGACTTAGAAAGAAGTTTTGACTCAAAATTATCTGCCGGACTCCGCAGTCCGGCGGACAGTCCGCCCGTCTGTGTGGTAGTCCGCGGGACTTTTGAAATGAACGGACTTGCCCCACACACGGAGTAAAGTCCGTTCATTTAGAACGTGACTCCAGGTAGACGGGACTAGCGAAGGAAGTCAATGTCGCCGCCTCGATCGGCGAGATTGACACCTCGCTAGCCCCGTCACCTGGTATGGATTTAAAGGGGAATCCCTACGCCGAAAAAAAACGGCGTGGGGGTCCCCACCAAATCCATATCAGACCCTTATTCGAGCACGCAGCCCGGCCGGTCAGGAAAGGGGGTGGGGACGAGCGAGCAACCCCCCCCTCCTGAGCCGTACCAGGCTGCGTGCCCTCAACATGGGGGGGGGGGGCCTTGGGGAAAGGGGGCCCTGCGGCCCCCCCCACCCCAAAGCATCTTGTCCCCATGTTGATGAGGACAAGGGCCCCTTCCCAACAACCCTGGCCGTTGGTTGTCGGGGTCTGCGGGCGGGGGGCTTATTGGAATCTGGGAGCCCCCTTCAATAAGGGGCCCCCAGATACCGGCCCCCCACCCTATGTGAATGAGTATGGGGTACGATGTACCCCTACCCATTCACCTGGTGAAAAAAGTGTAAATAAAAAAAACACTACAGAAGTTTTTAAAATACTTTATTGCACAGCTCCGGGGGTCTTCTTCCGTCTTGGGGGGTCTTCACGCCGGACTCCTCCGCTATCTTCTGCTTGCTCTTTTACTAGCGAAGGAGCCCGGCTTTCTCCTTCATTGCCGCCGTCTGGGGGTCTTGTCCCGCTCTTCTGTTCTTCTTGCCGGGCCTCCGCTTTCTTCTTGCAGCTCTTTTACTAGCGTTGACGCGGTCTTCTGTCGCCGCCGCCGCCTTCTGCTTCTTTCTTCATCCAATGTTGACAAGACGCTGTCTCCACTTGTAATGGCCGAGACGTGTTGCGTGGCCACTTATATAGGGACAAGGGGCGGGGTCACCGGCTCATGTCACATGGTGACCCCCCCCCCCCCTTATGTCACAGTCCCGGAACACTGTCAGAAGGATAAGCCCCCCGCCCGCAGACCCCGACAACCAACGGCCAGGGTTTTCGGGGTAAGAACTGGAAAACCTGCATATCGATAACCACACGTCTGAATTAAGAAATATATTTTAATCATTTTTAAAATGACATTTTATCATTCAAAATAAATTTGACAACCAACGGCCAGGGTTGTCGGGAAGAGGCCCTTGTCCTCATCAACATGGGGACAAGGTTCTTTGGGGTGGGGGGGGGTTGTCCGCAGGCACCCCCCCATGTTGAGGGCGCTCGCTTGTTCCCACCCTCTTTCCTGACCGGCTGGGCTGCGTGCTCGGATAAGGGTCTGATATGGATTCGGGGGGGGGGGACCCCCACGACATTTTTTCGGCGTAGGGATTCCCCTTTAAATACATACCAGGTGACGGGGCTAGCAAGGGGTCAATCTCGCCGATCGAGGTGGCGGCATTGACTTCCTTCGCTAGTCTCATCTACCTGGAGTCACGTTCTAAATGAACGGACTTTCCTCCGTGTAACACTGGTGGATTGTCCGCCAGGAAAAGTCCGGGCGTGTGTGGGCAAGTCCGCACGTTCGGAAAGTCCGGCGGACCTCCGGATAGTCCGCCCTAAAAGTCCGATCGTGTGTACGTGGCATAAGAGAAACCTTTTTTTTTTTTTTTTCAAAAAGGGCGCAGCGAGTACATTGTTTACACTGATAATCAGGGCACTCATCAGTGCAGCCTCATCAGCGCACATCAGTGCCGCCTCATCAAGACGGCGCTATCAGTGCAGCCTTATCAGCGCACATGAGTGCAGCCAACAAATTACTTTTTTTGCAAAATTTTATAACAGAAACTAAGAGAATATATTTTTCAACATTTTCATTATTATTTTTTTTTTTTTATCAGTGCAGCCTCATCAGCGCCCATCAGGGTTACCTCATCTGCGCCCATGAGTAAAGAAGAAAAAAAATACTTATTTTCTAAATTTTATAATAGAAACTAAGAAATTTGTTTAGTAACTTCTCATTTATTTAGCAAAAAATAATAAAAAAAAAAAAAATAATAAAAAAAAACAACTCTATCTCCAAAAAAATTATAAAAATATAATTTGGGTACATCGTCGTATGACCGCGCAATTGGTAAAGTGTGATAGCGCTGAAAGCTGAAAATTGGCCTGGGCAGGAGGGGGGGTGGCGGGGTGAAAGTGTCCTGTATTGAAGGGGTTAATGTTGATGGGTGGGGGGGGGGGGAGCATTCCTTGCGGGCTGAAGAAGAGGAAAGCATTACGAGTATGGCCAGCTTTAGCCATAGAAAGCTTCCCGTGGCACAGCCTCTGGTGTGACCCCACCCCCATCTCTGAAGACTCCACCCACTGGTCAGCTGGAGGCGGGGTATGAACTGGAAAACCCACATATCAATAACCACACGTCTGAATTAGGAAATATATTTTAATCGTTTTTAAAATGACATTTTATCATACAAAATATATTAATGCTTTGTATATAGACTCAAATATACAGTTATAAAAAAACAGCAACACTAAGGCTACTTTCACACTGGAGCGGTAGGGGCGCTGGCGGTAAAGCGGCGCTAAATTTACCGTCGCTTTAGCAGCGCATTTCGGCCGCTAGCGGGGTGGTTTTACCCCCCGCGAGCATCCGAAAAAAAGTTAATACCGCCCGCAAACCACCGCTGCAGCGGCGTTTTGCCGGCGGGTTCGGAGTTCTGCCCTAGTTCGGGGTTCGGAGTGCTGCCCTATTGTTTCCAATGGGAACGGGCGCTATAGGAGCGGTAAATATACCGCTCCTACAGCGTGCCAATGATGCGGCTTGCAGGACATTTTCCAGCGTCCTGCAAGCGCACCGCTTCAGTGTGAAAGCCCTCGGGCTTTCACACTGAAGACACAGCAACAGCTGTTTCGGGTCGGTTTGCAGGCGCTATTTTTAGCGCAATAACGCCTGCAAACCGCCCCAGTGTGAAAGGGGGCTAAGGCCCCTTTCACACTGGGGCGAGGAGCCGCGGTGACGTTAAAGCAGCGCTATATTTAGCGCTGCTTTACCGTCATTTTAACCGCGGTATTCGGCCGCTCGCGGTGCGGTTTTACCCCCTGCGAGCGGCCGAAAAAGGGTTAAACACCCCGCAGAGCGCCGCCATTGCGGCGCTTTGCGGCGGTATTGCCGCGGTTTCCCATTCAAATCAATGGGAAGGAGCGGTATAGGAGCGGTGTATACACGGCTCCTACACCGCTCCAAAGATGCTGCTAGCAGGACTTTTTTTGTCATCCTGCTAGCGCACCGCTCCAGTGTGAAAGCCCTCCGGCTTTCACACTGGAGTTAAAGGGGCCGGATTTTTTTCAGGCGGTATACAGGCGCTATTTTTAGCGCTGTACCGCCTGAAAAACGCCCCCAGTGTGAAAGAGGCCTAAAAGACACGCCTGTCCTGTACACGCCGGAGGAAGCCATTCCCTGAGCTTAAAGGATACCTGTCCTGAAAGAGCTATACAGGCTCCGCCACTGCTGAGCACCCAATAACAGCCTGGCTGTCATACTGGTCCTCAGGCTTCCATCCATTAGTGGCTGAATTGGAACAAAGCGAGTAACAAAGTGATGTTGCAGCAAAGTCAGAATTTTCCTATCTGCACAACTGCCACCTGTTGGCGATTCGAAGTACTGAAGCCGCGGAGGCAACATAAGAGCCAGGGACCTGGCATTTTCAGGATAAGGCAGCCAACCGCTGGAAACAGGGTAGTAGGGTGTCTTTTGTAGTACGGAGCCTTAACCCCTTCACACCTAAAGGGTAAAACAAAATGTTAATGCCTAAGCACAATTTTTGCGACTTTGACATGTTAGTAAAACTGTACATATCAAAATCGCAAATACTTAGTGCATCCGGGTGGATTATACCGCGTTTAATCCAAGTTTATTTTTGAGAATTGTATCTTGTGAACAGAAATGGATCTTGTGAACGATATTGGATTTTGTGAACAATATTGGATCTTGTGACAGTTATAGATCTTGTGATGGTAATGGCTCGTGTGACAATAATGGATCCTGTGATGGTATTGGATTTGTGACTGTCATGGATCCTGCGACCCTAATGCAGTGCTCAACGAATACTGGGCGCCAGGTCGCATTGGCGACTAGAATTAGCGACCTGGCGCCTGGGGCAGCACAGCTGGGGGTATCCTCTCTCCATAGTGAGCCCCCCCCCCCCCCCGCGCGCGCGCGCGATGTGCCGCCCTCGGCTTTGCGGCCTTGTGCAGTCCTATGGTACCTTCTAGAATCTGACGCCCTCTTGTGGTGGCCGTTGGTATGACATCCAGCAATGCTAATGGAGCAATTTTGTTTTCACTGCCTGCCTAACTCCTTCACTTAGAACCCCCAAACATTATATATATATTTTTTTCTAAAACCCTAGAGAATAAAATGGTGGTCGTTGCAATACTTTCTGTCACACCGTATTTGCACAGCAGACTTACAAGCGCACTTTTTTGGGAAAAAAATAATTTTTTTAATTAAAAAATAAAAAACAGTAAAGTTTGCCCAATATTTTTTAATATTGTGAAAGATAATGTTACGGCGAGTAAATTGATACCAAACATGTCTCGCGTTTGAAAAAAAAATTGTGTCACTTTTATTCCTATTACAAGGAATGTAAACATCCCTTGTAATAGAAAAAAGCATGACAGGTCCTCTTAAATATGAGATCTGGGGGTCAAAAAGACCTTGGATCTCATATTTACACTAAAATGCAAAAAAAAAAAAAATTGCCATTTGAAAAAAAATAATAAAATGTCCCTTTTTAAGAGCTATGGGCAGAAGGGACGATTTGAAGTCGCTTCTGCCCTGCAATGACTTGGAGACAGGCGGGGGCATCTTCCCCTCACTCGTCTCCATGTCGTAAAAAAAAAAAACCTGGCTCCTAACTTTTTTAGCTCCTAGATTCCAAGCAAATTTGTCAAGCCCTGCCCTAATGGATCCTGTGACGGTCATAGATCTTGAACAGAATTGGATCTTGTGAATGATATTGGATTTTGTGAACGATATGGAATCTTGTGAAAGATACTGGATCTTGTGAACAGAATTGGATCTTGTGAACGATGTTGGAGCGAGTGAACGATATTGGATCTTGTGAACGATATTGGATCTTGTGACAGTCATAGATCTTGTGAACAGAATTGGATCTTGTGACAATCATGGATCTTGTGAACGATATTGGATCTTGTGAACGATATGGAATCTTGTGAACGATATTGGACCTTGTGACAGTCATAGATCTTGTGAACAGAATTGGATCTTGTGACAATCATGGATCTTGTGAACGATATTGGATCTTGTGAACGATATGGAATCTTGTGAACGATATTGGACCTTGTGACAGTCATAGATCTTGTGATGGTAATGGCTCGTGTGACCGTAATGGATCCTGTGATGGTATTGGATTTGTGACTGTCATGGATCTTGTGAACAAGATTGGATCTTGTGAACAGAATTGGATCTTGTGAACGATATTGGATCTTGTGAATGATATTGGATCTTGTGAACAGAATTGGATCTTGTGACAGTCATAGATCTTGTGATGGTAATGGCTCATGTGACAATAATGGATCCTGTGATGGTATTGGATTTGTGACTGTCATGGATCCTGCGACCCTAATGGATCCTGTGACGGTCATGGATCTTGTGAACGATATTGGATCTTGTGACAGTCATAGATCTTGTGAACAAGATTGGATCTTGTGACAATCATGGATCTTGTGAACGATGTTGGATCGAGTGAACGATATTGGATCTTGTGAACGATATGGAATCTTGTGAACGATATTGGATCTTGTGAACGATATGGAATCTTGTGAACGATATGGAATCTTGTGAACGATATGGAATCTTGTGAACAGAATTGGATCTTGTGACAATCATGGATCTTGTGAACGATATTGGACCTTGTGAACAGAATTGGATCTTGTGACAGTCATAGATCTTGTGATGGTAATGGCTTGTGTGACAGTAATGGATCCTGTGATGGTATTGGATTTGTGACTGTCATGGATCCTGCGACCTTAATGGATCCTGTGACGGTCATGGATCTTGTGAATGATATTGGATCTTGTGAATGATATTGGACCTTGTGACAGTCATAGATCTTGTGATGGTAATGGCTCGTGTGACCCTAATGCAGGGCTTGACAAATTTGCTTGGAATCTAGGAGCCAGCTAAAAAAGTTAGGAGCCAGGTTTTTTTTTTTTTTTTTTTTTACGACATAGAGACGAGTGAGGGGAAGATGGCCCCCGCCTGTCTCCAAGTCATTGCAGGGCAGAAGCGACTTCAAATCGTCACTTCTGCCCATAGCTCTTAAAAAGGGACATTTTTTTTTTTTTTTATTTATTTTTTTCAAATGGCAATTATTTTTTTTTGCATTTTAGTGTAAATATGAGATCCGAGGTCTTTTTGACCCACCAGATCTCATATTTAAGAGGTCCTGTCATGCTTTTTTCTATTACAAGGGGTGTTTACATTCCTTGTAATAGGAATAAAAGTGACACAATTTTTTTTTCAAAAGAACAGTGAAAAAATTAAAAGTTAAAATAAATAAGAAAAAAAATAATAATTTTAAACGCGCCCGTCCCGCCGAGCTTGTTTGCAGAAGAGTAGCGCCCGCATATGAAAGCGGTGTTCAAACCACACATGTGAGGTATTGCCGTGATCGGTAGAGCGAGAGCAATAATTCTAGCCCTAGACATCCTCTGTAACTCGAAACATGCAACCTGTAGAATTTTTTTAAATGTCACCTATGGAGATTTTAAAGGGTAAACGTTTGTCGCCATTCCACGAGCGGGCAAAATTTTGAAGCGAGACATGTTTGGCATCAATTTACTCGCCGTAACATTATCTTTCACAATATAAAAAAAAAAATTGGGCAAACTTTACTGTTGTGTTATTTTTTTTAATTAAAAAAAGTATTTTTTCCCAAAAAAGTGCGCTTGTAAGTCCGCTGCGCAAATACGGTGTGACAGAAAGTATTGCAACCACCGCCATTTTATTCTCTAGGGTGTTAGAAAAATAAATATATATAATGTTTGGGGGTTCTAAGTGAAGGAGATAAGGCTGTTTTGTTTTCACTGCCTGCCTATTAGTATTGCTGGGTGTCATACCAACGGCCACCACAAGAGGGCGCCAGATTATAGAAGCTACCATAGGACTGCACAAGGCCGCAAAGCCGGGGCCTCAATTACCGGCCGGCGCGGCCCATCGCGATCGCGCGCGCGCGGGGGGGGGGGGGGGGGTGCACTAAAGTCAGGATACCCCCAGCTGTGCTGCCCCAGTCGCCAGGTCGCTAATTCTAGTCGCCAATGCGACCTGGCGCCTGGTATTCGTCGAGCACTGCCCTAATGGATCCTGTGAACGATATTGGATCCTGGGAACAGCGGATTGGTCACTGCTGCCCCAAACTGTTATATTCATCCACAACGCAGTCCAGGGTGTCGAAGGCCATCTGGAAGTCTCCATCCTCACAGCCATATCTTCGATACCAGTGCAGATAGGCCCCGGAGTCATACATGGTGCGAGCTTTACCCACAATGCCGCTCACCACGTCGGCCGCGCTGGAGTGGTTGGCGCAGACGGTCAGGGAGTGGCTCAGACACGAGGGATCCAGAATATTCTGGGGGTCTGCAGAACAAAATCATAAAATATTGTTATATTTCTGCTACCGGATTATCAAAATGGTCATGTGTTCAATATGGTGGTGTAATCCCCTCTCTGTACTGGATCTGGTGGCGTAATCCCCTCTCTGTACTGGATCTGGTGGTGTAATCTCCTCTCTGTACTGAATCTGGTGGCGTAATCCCCCCTCCGTACTGGATCTGGTGGCGTAATCCCCTCTCTGTACTGGATCTGGTGGTGTAATCCCCTCTCTGTACTGGTTCTGGTGGTGTAATTCCCTCTCTGTACTGGATCGGGTGGTGTAATCCCCTCTCTGTACTGGATCTGGTGGTGTAATCCCCTCTCTGTACTGGATCTGGTGGCGTAATCCCCTCTCTGTACTGGATCTGGTGGCGTAATCCCCTCTCTGTACTGGATCTGGTGGCGTAATCCCCTCTCTGTACTGGATCTGGTGGCGTAATCCCCTCTCTGTACTGGTTCTGGTGGCGTAATCCCCTCTCTGTACTGGATCTGGTGGCGTAATCCCCTCTCTGTACTGGTTCTGGTGGTGAAATCCCCTCTCTGTACTGAATCTGGTGGCGTAATCCCCTCTCTGTACTGGATCTGGTGGTGTAATCCCCTCTCTGTACTGGTTCTGGTGGTGTAATCCCCTCTCTGTACTGGATCTGGTGGCGTAATCCCCCCTCCGTACTGGATCTGGTGGCGTAATCCCCCCTCTGTACTGGATCTGGTGGCGTAATCCCCTCTCTGTACTGGATCTGGTGGCGTAATCCCCTCTCTGTACTGGATCTGGTGGCGTAATCCCCTCTCTGTACTGGATCTGGTGGCGTAATCCCCTCTCTGTACTGGTTCTGGTGGCGTAATCCCCTCTCTGTACTGGATCTGGTGGCGTAATCCCCCCTCCGTACTGGATCTGGTGGCATAATCCCCCTCTCTGTACTGTATCTGGTGGTGTAATCCCCCCTCTGTACCGGATCTGGTGGTATAATCCCCCTCTCTGTACTGTATCTGGTGGTGTAATCCCCCCTCTGTACCGGATCTGGTGGTGTAATCCCCCTCTCTGTACTGGATCTGGTGGCGTAATCCCCTCTCTGTACTGGTTCTGGTGGTGTAATCCCCCCTCTGTACTGGATCTGGTGGCGTAATCCCCTCTCTGTACTGGTTCTGGTTGCGTAATCCCCTCTCTGTACTGGATCTGGTGGCGTAATCCCCCCCTCTGTACTGGATCTGGTGGCGTAATCCCCCCCTCTGTACTGGTTCTGGTGGTGTAATCCCCTCTCTGTACTGGTTCTGGTGGTGCAATCCCCTCTCTGTACCGGATCTGGTGGTATAATCCCCCTCTCTGTACTGGATCTGGTGGTATAATCCCCTCTCTGTACTGGATCTGGTGGTGTAATCCCCTCTCTGTACTGTATCTGGTGGTGTAATCCCCCCTCTGTACCGGATCTGGTGGTGTAATCCCCCCTCTGTACCGGATCTGGTGGTATAATCCCCCTCTCTGTACTGTATCTGGTGGTGTAATCCCCCCTCTGTACCGGATCTGGTGGTGTAATACCCCTCTCTGTACTGGATCTGGTGGCGTAATCCCCTCTCTGTACTGGTTCTGGTGGTGTAATCCCCCCTCTGTACTGGATCTGGTGGCGTAATCCCCTCTCTGTACTGGTTCTGGTTGCGTAATCCCCTCTCTGTACTGGATCTGGTGGCGTAATCCCCCCTCTGTACTGGATCTGGTGGCGTAATCCCCCCCTCTGTACTGGTTCTGGTGGTGTAATCCCCTCTCTGTACTGGTGGCGTAATCCCCTCTCTGTACTGGTTCTGTTGGCGTAATCCCCCCTCTGTACTGGATCTGGTGGCGTAATCCCCTCTCTGTACTGGTTCTGTTGGCGTAATCCCCCCTCTGTACTGGATCTGGTGGCGTAATCCCCTCTCTGTACTGGTTCTGGTGGCGTAATCCCCTCTCTGTACTGGATCTGGTGGCGTAATCCTCTCTCTGTACTGGTTCTGGTGTCATATTCCCCTCTCTGTACTGGTTCTGGTGGTGTAATCCCCTCTCTGTACTGGATCTGGTGGTGTAATCCCCTCTCTGTACCGGTTCTGGTGGTGTAATCCCCTCTCTGTACTGGATCTGGTGGTGTAATCCCCTCTCTGTACTGGATCTGGTGGTGTAATCCCCTCTCTGTACTGGATCTGGTGGCGTAATCCCCTCTCTGTACTGGATCTGGTGGCGTAATCCCCTCTCTGTACTGGATCTGGTGGCGTAATCCCCTCTCAGTACTGGTTCTGGTGGCGTAATCCCCTCTCTGTACTGGATCTGGTGGCGTAATCCCCTCTCTGTACTGGTTCTGGTGGCGTAATCCCCTCTCTGTACTGGTTCTGGTGGCGTAATCCCCTCTCTGTACTGGATCTGGTGGCGTAATCCCCTCTCTGTACTGGTTCTGGTGGCGTAATGCCCTCTCTGTACTGGATCTGGTGGCGTAATCCCCTCTCTGTACTGGTTCTGGTGGCGTAATCCCCTCTCTGTACTGGTTCTGGTGGCGTAATCCCCTCTCTGTACTGGTTCTGGTGGCGTAATCCCCTCTCTGTACTGGATCTGGTGGCGTAATCCCCTCTCTGTACTGGTTCTGGTGGCGTAATCCCCTCTCTGTACTGGATCTGGTGGTGTAATCCCCTCTCTGTACTGGTTCTGGTGGTGTAATCCCCTCTCTGTACTGGATCTGGTGGCGTAATCCCCTCTCTGTACCGGATCTGGTGGCGTAATCCCCTCTCTGTACTGGTTCTGGTGGCGTAATCCCCTCTCTGTACTGGATCTGGTGGCGTAATCCCCTCTCTGTACTGGATCTGGTGGCGTAATCCCCTCTCTGTACTGGTTCTGGTGGTGTAATCCCCTCTCTGTACTGGTTCTGGTGGCGTAATCCCCTCTCTGTACTGGATCTGGTGGCGTAATCCCCTCTCTGTACTGGTTCTGGTGGTGTAATCCCCTCTCTGTACTGGATCTGGTGGTGTAATCCCCTCTCTGTACTGGATCTGGTGGTGTAATCCCCTCTCTGTACTGGATCTGGTGGTGTAATCCCCTCTCTGTACTGGATCTGGTGGCGTAATCCCCTCTCTGTACTGGATCTGGTGGTGTAATCCCCTCTCTGTACTGGATCTGGTGGTGTAATCCCCTCTCTGTACTGGATCTGGTGGTGTAATCCCCTCTCTGTACTGGTTCTGGTGGTGTAATCCTCTCTCTGTACTGGATCTGGTGGTGTAATCCCCTCTCTGTACTGGTTCTGGTGGTGTAATCCCCTCTCTGTACTGGATCTGGTGGCGTAATCCCCTCTCTGTACTGGTTCTGGTGGTGTAATCCCCTCTCTGTACTGGTTCTGGTGGTGTAATCCCCCTCTCTGTACTGGATCTGGTGGTGTAATCCCCTCTCTGTACTGGTTCTGGTGGTGTAATCCCCTCTCTGTACTGGATCTGGTGGTGTAATCCCCCCTCCGTACTGGATCTGGTGGCGTAATCCCCTCTCTGTACTGGTTCTGGTGGTGTAATCCCCTCTCTGTACTGGATCTGGTGGCGTAATCCCCTCTCTGTACTGGTTCTGGTGGTGTAATCCCCTCTCTGTACCGGTTCTGGTGGTGTAATCCCCTCTCCGTACTGGATCTGGTGGCGTAATCCCCCCTCCGTACTGGATCTGGTGGCGTAATCCCCCCTCTGTACTGGTTCTGGTGGTGTAATCCCCTCTCTGTACTGGATCTGGTGGCGTAATCCCCTCTCTGTACTGGATCTGGTGGCGTAATCCCCCCTCTGTACTGGATCTGGTGGCGTAATCCCCCCTCTGTACTGGATCTGGTGGCGTAATCCCCTCTCTGTACTGGATCTGGTGGCGTAATCCCCTCTCTGTACTGGATCTGGTGGCGTAATCCCCTCTCTGTACTGGATCTGGTGGTGTAATCTCCTCTCTGTACTGAATCTGGTGGCGTAATCCCCCCTCCGTACTGGATCTGGTGGCGTAATCCCCTCTCTGTACTGGATCTGGTGGTGTAATCCCCTCTCTGTACTGGTTCTGGTGGTGTAATTCCCTCTCTGTACTGGATCGGGTGGTGTAATCCCCTCTCTGTACTGGATCTGGTGGTGTAATCCCCTCTCTGTACTGGATCTGGTGGCGTAATCCCCTCTCTGTACTGGATCTGGTGGCGTAATCCCCTCTCTGTACTGGATCTGGTGGCGTAATCCCCTCTCTGTACTGGATCTGGTGGCGTAATCCCCTCTCTGTACTGGTTCTGGTGGCGTAATCCCCTCTCTGTACTGGATCTGGTGGCGTAATCCCCTCTCTGTACTGGTTCTGGTGGTGAAATCCCCTCTCTGTACTGAATCTGGTGGCGTAATCCCCTCTCTGTACTGGATCTGGTGGTGTAATCCCCTCTCTGTACTGGTTCTGGTGGTGTAATCCCCTCTCTGTACTGGATCTGGTGGCGTAATCCCCCCTCCGTACTGGATCTGGTGGCGTAATCCCCCCTCTGTACTGGATCTGGTGGCGTAATCCCCTCTCTGTACTGGATCTGGTGGCGTAATCCCCTCTCTGTACTGGATCTGGTGGCGTAATCCCCTCTCTGTACTGGATCTGGTGGCGTAATCCCCTCTCTGTACTGGTTCTGGTGGCGTAATCCCCTCTCTGTACTGGATCTGGTGGCGTAATCCCCCCTCCGTACTGGATCTGGTGGCATAATCCCCCTCTCTGTACTGTATCTGGTGGTGTAATCCCCCCTCTGTACCGGATCTGGTGGTATAATCCCCCTCTCTGTACTGTATCTGGTGGTGTAATCCCCCCTCTGTACCGGATCTGGTGGTGTAATCCCCTCTCTGTACTGGATCTGGTGGCGTAATCCCCTCTCTGTACTGGTTCTGGTGGTGTAATCCCCCCTCTGTACTGGATCTGGTGGCGTAATCCCCTCTCTGTACTGGTTCTGGTTGCGTAATCCCCTCTCTGTACTGGATCTGGTGGCGTAATCCCCCCTCTGTACTGGATCTGGTGGCGTAATCCCCCCCTCTGTACTGGTTCTGGTGGTGTAATCCCCTCTCTGTACTGGTTCTGGTGGTGCAATCCCCTCTCTGTACCGGATCTGGTGGTATAATCCCCCTCTCTGTACTGGATCTGGTGGTATAATCCCCCTCTCTGTACTGGATCTGGTGGTGTAATCCCCTCTCTGTACTGTATCTGGTGGTGTAATCCCCCCTCTGTACCGGATCTGGTGGTGTAATCCCCCCTCTGTACCGGATCTGGTGGTATAATCCCCCTCTCTGTACTGTATCTGGTGGTGTAATCCCCCCTCTGTACCGGATCTGGTGGTGTAATACCCCTCTCTGTACTGGATCTGGTGGCGTAATCCCCTCTCTGTACTGGTTCTGGTGGTGTAATCCCCCCTCTGTACTGGATCTGGTGGCGTAATCCCCTCTCTGTACTGGTTCTGGTTGCGTAATCCCCTCTCTGTACTGGATCTGGTGGCGTAATCCCCCCTCTGTACTGGATCTGGTGGCGTAATCCCCCCCTCTGTACTGGTTCTGGTGGTGTAATCCCCTCTCTGTACTGGTGGCGTAATCCCCTCTCTGTACTGGTTCTGTTGGCGTAATCCCCCCTCTGTACTGGATCTGGTGGCGTAATCCCCTCTCTGTACTGGTTCTGTTGGCGTAATCCCCCCTCTGTACTGGATCTGGTGGCGTAATCCCCTCTCTGTACTGGTTCTGGTGGCGTAATCCCCTCTCTGTACTGGATCTGGTGGCGTAATCCTCTCTCTGTACTGGTTCTGGTGTCATATTCCCCTCTCTGTACTGGTTCTGGTGGTGTAATCCCCTCTCTGTACTGGATCTGGTGGTGTAATCCCCTCTCTGTACGGGTTCTGGTGGTGTAATCCCCTCTCTGTACTGGATCTGGTGGTGTAATCCCCTCTCTGTACTGGATCTGGTGGTGTAATCCCCTCTCTGTACTGGATCTGGTGGTGTAATCCCCTCTCTGTACTGGATCTGGTGGCGTAATCCCCTCTCTGTACTGGATCTGGTGGCGTAATCCCCTCTCTGTACTGGATCTGGTGGCGTAATCCCCTCTCCGTACTGGTTCTGGTGGCGTAATCCCCTCTCTGTACTGGTTCTGGTGGCGTAATCCCCTCTCTGTACTGGTTCTGGTGGCGTAATCCCCTCTCTGTACTGGATCTGGTGGCGTAATCCCCTCTCTGTACTGGTTCTGGTGGCGTAATGCCCTCTCTGTACTGGATCTGGTGGCGTAATCCCCTCTCTGTACTGGTTCTGGTGGCGTAATCCCCTCTCTGTACTGGTTCTGGTGGCGTAATCCCCTCTCTGTACTGGTTCTGGTGGCGTAATCCCCTCTCTGTACTGGATCTGGTGGCGTAATCCCCTCTCTGTACTGGTTCTGGTGGCGTAATCCCCTCTCTGTACTGGATCTGGTGGTGTAATCCCCTCTCTGTACTGGTTCTGGTGGTGTAATCCCCTCTCTGTACTGGATCTGGTGGCGTAATCCCCTCCCTGTACTGGATCTGGTGGCGTAATCCCCTCTCTGTACTGGTTCTGGTGGCGTAATCCCCTCTCTGTACTGGATCTGGTGGCGTAATCCCCTCTCTGTACTGGATCTGGTGGCGTAATCCCCTCTCTGTACTGGTTCTGGTGGTGTAATCCCCTCTCTGTACTGGTTCTGGTGGCGTAATCCCCTCTCTGTACTGGATCTGGTGGCGTAATCCCCTCTCTGTACTGGTTCTGGTGGTGTAATCCCCTCTCTGTACTGGATCTGGTGGTGTAATCCCCTCTCTGTACTGGATCTGGTGGTGTAATCCCCTCTCTGTACTGGATCTGGTGGCGTAATCCCCTCTCTGTACCGGTTCTGGTGGTGTAATCCCCTCTCTGTACCGGTTCTGGTGGTGTAATCCCCTCTCTGTACTGGATCTGGTGGCGTAATCCCCTCTCTGTACCGGTTCTGGTGGCGTAATCCCCTCTCTGTACTGGATCTGGTGGCGTAATCCCCTCTCTGTACTGGATCTGGTGGCGTAATCCCCCCTCTGTACTGGATCTGGTGGCGTAATCCCCCCCTCTGTACTGGTTCTGGTGGTGTAATCCCCTCTCTGTACTGGTTCTGGTGGTGCAATCCCCTCTCTGTACCGGATCTGGTGGTATAATCCCCCTCTCTGTACTGGATCTGGTGGTGTAATCCCCTCTCTGTACTGTATCTGGTGGTGTAATCCCCCCTCTGTACCGGATCTGGTGGTGTAATCCCCCCTCTGTACCGGATCTGGTGGTATAATCCCCCTCTCTGTACTGTATCTGGTGGTGTAATCCCCCCTCTGTACCGGATCTGGTGGTGTAATACCCCTCTCTGTACTGGATCTGGTGGCGTAATCCCCTCTCTGTACTGGTTCTGGTGGTGTAATCCCCCCTCTGTACTGGATCTGGTGGCGTAATCCCCTCTCTGTACTGGTTCTGGTTGCGTAATCCCCTCTCTGTACTGGATCTGGTGGCGTAATCCCCCCTCTGTACTGGATCTGGTGGCGTAATCCCCCCCTCTGTACTGGTTCTGGTGGTGTAATCCCCTCTCTGTACTGGTGGCGTAATCCCCTCTCTGTACTGGTTCTGTTGGCGTAATCCCCCCTCTGTACTGGATCTGGTGGCGTAATCCCCTCTCTGTACTGGTTCTGTTGGCGTAATCCCCCCTCTGTACTGGATCTGGTGGCGTAATCCCCTCTCTGTACTGGTTCTGGTGGCGTAATCCCCTCTCTGTACTGGATCTGGTGGCGTAATCCTCTCTCTGTACTGGTTCTGGTGTCATATTCCCCTCTCTGTACTGGATCTGGTGGTGTAATCCCCTCTCTGTACTGGATCTGGTGGCATATTCCCCTCTCTGTACTGGATCTGGTGGCGTAATCCCCTCTCTGTACTGGATCTGGTGGCGTAATCCCCTCTCTGTACTGGATCTGGTGGCGTAATCCCCTCTCTGTACTGGATCTGGTGGCGTAATCCCCTCTCCGTACTGGTTCTGGTGGCGTAATCCCCTCTCCGTACTGGTTCTGGTGGCGTAATCCCCTCTCCGTACTGGTTCTGGTGGCGTAATCCCCTCTCTGTACTGGTTCTGGTGGCGTAATCCCCTCTCTGTACTGGATCTGGTGGCGTAATCCCCTCTCTGTACTGGATCTGGTGGTGTAATCCCCTCTCTGTACTGGATCTGGTGGCGTAATCCCCCCTCTGTACCGGATCTGGTGGTGTAATACCCCTCTCTGTACTGGATCTGGTGGCGTAATCCCCTCTCTGTACTGGTTCTGGTGGTGTAATCCCCCCTCTGTACTGGATCTGGTGGCGTAATCCCCTCTCTGTACTGGTTCTGGTTGCGTAATCCCCTCTCTGTACTGGATCTGGTGGCGTAATCCCCCCTCTGTACTGGATCTGGTGGCGTAATCCCCCCCTCTGTACTGGTTCTGGTGGTGTAATCCCCTCTCTGTACTGGTGGCGTAATCCCCTCTCTGTACTGGTTCTGTTGGCGTAATCCCCCCTCTGTACTGGATCTGGTGGCGTAATCCCCTCTCTGTACTGGTTCTGTTGGCGTAATCCCCCCTCTGTACTGGATCTGGTGGCGTAATCCCCTCTCTGTACTGGTTCTGGTGGCGTAATCCCCTCTCTGTACTGGATCTGGTGGCGTAATCCTCTCTCTGTACTGGTTCTGGTGTCATATTCCCCTCTCTGTACTGGTTCTGGTGGTGTAATCCCCTCTCTGTACTGGATCTGGTGGTGTAATCCCCTCTCTGTACCGGTTCTGGGGGTGTAATCCCCTCTCTGTACTGGATCTGGTGGTGTAATCCCCTCTCTGTACTGGATCTGGTGGTGTAATCCCCTCTCTGTACTGGATCTGGTGGCGTAATCCCCTCTCTGTACTGGATCTGGTGGCGTAATCCCCTCTCTGTACTGGATCTGGTGGCGTAATCCCCTCTCCGTACTGGTTCTGGTGGCGTAATCCCCTCTCTGTACTGGATCTGGTGGCGTAATCCCCTCTCTGTACTGGTTCTGGTGGCGTAATCCCCTCTCTGTACTGGTTCTGGTGGCGTAATCCCCTCTCTGTACTGGATCTGGTGGCGTAATCCCCTCTCTGTACTGGTTCTGGTGGCGTAATGCCCTCTCTGTACTGGATCTGGTGGCGTAATCCCCTCTCTGTACTGGTTCTGGTGGCGTAATCCCCTCTCTGTACTGGTTCTGGTGGCGTAATCCCCTCTCTGTACTGGTTCTGGTGGCGTAATCCCCTCTCTGTACTGGATCTGGTGGCGTAATCCCCTCTCTGTACTGGTTCTGGTGGCGTAATCCCCTCTCTGTACTGGATCTGGTGGTGTAATCCCCTCTCTGTACTGGTTCTGGTGGTGTAATCCCCTCTCTGTACTGGATCTGGTGGCGTAATCCCCTCCCTGTACTGGATCTGGTGGCGTAATCCCCTCTCTGTACTGGTTCTGGTGGCGTAATCCCCTCTCTGTACTGGATCTGGTGGCGTAATCCCCTCTCTGTACTGGATCTGGTGGCGTAATCCCCTCTCTGTACTGGTTCTGGTGGCGTAATCCCCTCTCTGTACTGGTTCTGGTGGCGTAATCCCCTCTCTGTACTGGATCTGGTGGCGTAATCCCCTCTCTGTACTGGTTCTGGTGGTGTAATCCCCTCTCTGTACTGGATCTGGTGGTGTAATCCCCTCTCTGTACTGGATCTGGTGGTGTAATCCCCTCTCTGTACTGGATCTGGTGGTGTAATACCCCTCTCTGTACTGGATCTGGTGGCGTAATCCCCTCTCTGTACTGGTTCTGGTGGTGTAATCCCCCCTCTGTACTGGATCTGGTGGCGTAATCCCCTCTCTGTACTGGTTCTGGTTGCGTAATCCCCTCTCTGTACTGGATCTGGTGGCGTAATCCCCCCTCTGTACTGGATCTGGTGGCGTAATCCCCCCTCTGTACTGGTTCTGGTGGTGTAATCCCCTCTCTGTACTGGTGGCGTAATCCCCTCTCTGTACTGGTTCTGTTGGCGTAATCCCCCCTCTGTACTGGATCTGGTGGCGTAATCCCCTCTCTGTACTGGTTCTGGTGGCGTAATCCCCTCTCTGTACTGGATCTGGTGGCGTAATCCTCTCTCTGTACTGGTTCTGGTGTCATATTCCCCTCTCTGTACTGGATCTGGTGGTGTAATCCCCTCTCTGTACTGGATCTGGTGGTGTAATCCCCTCTCTGTACTGGATCTGGTGGCGTAATCCCCTCTCTGTACTGGATCTGGTGGCGTAATCCCCTCTCTGTACTGGATCTGGTGGCGTAATCCCCTCTCCGTACTGGTTCTGGTGGCGTAATCCCCTCTCCGTACTGGTTCTGGTGGCGTAATCCCCTCTCCGTACTGGTTCTGGTGGCGTAATCCCCTCTCTGTACTGGTTCTGGTGGCGTAATCCCCTCTCTGTACTGGATCTGGTGGCGTAATCCCCTCTCTGTACTGGATCTGGTGGCGTAATCCCCTCTCTGTACTGGTTCTGGTGGCGTAATGCCCTCTCTGTACTGGATCTGGTGGCGTAATCCCCTCTCTGTACTGGTTCTGGTGGCGTAATCCCCTCTCTGTACTGGTTCTGGTGGCGTAATCCCCTCTCTGTACTGGTTCTGGTGGCGTAATCCCCTCTCTGTACTGGATCTGGTGGCGTAATCCCCTCTCTGTACTGGTTCTGGTGGCGTAATCCCCTCTCTGTACTGGATCTGGTGGCGTAATCCCCTCTCTGTACTGGTTCTGGTGGCGTAATCCCCTCTCTGTACTGGATCTGGTGGCGTAATCCCCTCCCTGTACTGGATCTGGTGGCGTAATCCCCTCTCTGTACTGGTTCTGGTGGCGTAATCCCCTCTCTGTACTGGTTCTGGTGGCGTAATCCCCTCTCTGTACTGGATCTGGTGGCGTAATCCCCTCTCTGTACTGGATCTGGTGGCGTAATCCCCTCTCTGTACTGGTTCTGGTGGCGTAATCCCCTCTCTGTACTGGTTCTGGTGGCGTAATCCCCTCTCTGTACTGGATCTGGTGGCGTAATCCCCTCTCTGTACTGGTTCTGGTGGTGTAATCCCCTCTCTGTACTGGATCTGGTGGCGTAATCCCCTCTCTGTACTGGATCTGGTGGTGTAATCCCCTCTCTGTACTGGATCTGGTGGCGTAATCCCCTCTCTGTACTGGTTCTGGTGGTGTAATCCCCTCTCTGTACTGGTTCTGGTGGTGTAATCCCCTCTCTGTACTGGATCTGGTGGCGTAATCCCCTCTCTGTACCGGTTCTGGTGGCGTAATCCCCTCTCTGTACTGGATCTGGTGGCGTAATCCCCTCTCTGTACTGGATCTGGTGGCGTAATCCCCTCTCTGTACTGGTTCTGGTGGTGTAATCCCCTCTCTGTACTGGTTCTGGTGTCATATTCCCCTCTCTGTACTGGATCTGGTGGTGTAATCCCCTCTCTGTACTGGTTCTGGTGGTGTAATCCCCTCTCTGTACTGGTTCTGGTGGTGTAATCCCCTCTCTGTACTGGATCTGGTGGTGTAATCCCCCCTCTGTACTGGCTCTTGTCCTATTGGACCATCACTATAATTATCTGCCTCACTGGCCAATAGAATTGTGTCCGAGTCTTCATTCATGGATCCCGCTATCATCACTCTGAGATCCCGGTGCCGGTAAAACTTTGATCTCCGTCACCTCCCCTTGTGGGACAAACACAGAGCAGGCAAAAAAAACTTTATTGTGCAAACGGCAAAGACACCCATGTCACCCATTCCGACATGTTTCCCACTCTCTGATTGGCAGCTCTACAATTACCCCGGAGGGCCTCTTGCCGGCAGGGATGACTGACCTGTCCAGCAGTGGATGGGGGAGGGGTTCCAGGAGACGCAGCGATAGGACTGCTTCAGCTTCATCAGTACGGAGTCCCGGGAGAGAAGGAAGGAGTAATCCTGGGAGTTCCGAGCCACGGCCAGAACAGACACGCTGTGATGCTGAGAGAACGTGGTCAAGGAAGAACAGAGAGAGAGAGAACCCAAAATATCCACCAGAACCCCCAAACATTATTATTATTTTTTTTAGCAGAGGCCCTAGAGAATAAAATGGTCATTTGTTATTTTTTTTAATTAAAAAAGAAAAAGTTGTTTATGCCACACGGTATTTGCGCAGCAGTTTTTTTTTTTTTTTAACCGCTTCCCGACCGCCTCCTGTACATATACATCGGCAGAATGGCACAGCTAGGCAAAAGCACCTATATATACGTCCCCTTTAATTGCCTAGCCGTGGGGTCACGCGCACGGCGCGGTCGGGAGCTCCGTGACCCCGGCCGCGGGACCAGCGGACCCGATCGCCGCTGGTGTCCCGCGATCGGGTCACAGAGCTGAAGAACGGGGAGAGGTCTGTGTAAACAAACCTCTCCCCGCGCTTCCTACACTGCCTGTCACTGATCGGCTGTTCCCGGTCATCGGGAAATCCGATCAGTGACGTCAGACGTCAGCCACGCCCTCTAATGTAAAAAAAAAAAAAAAAAAAAAAAAAAAACACACGTCACAGCCCATAACCCCTCCCCGCCCCCTAGTGGTTAACTCTTTCACTGCCAGTGTCATTTACACAGGAATCAGTGCATTTAAATAGCACCGATTTCTATATAAATGACAATGGTCTCAAAAATGTGTCAAAAATGTCCGATGTTTCCTCCATAATGTCGCAGTCACAAAAAAAAATCGCTGATCGCCGCCATTACTAGTAAAAAAAAAAAAATATTAATAAAAATGCTATAAAACTATCCCCCATCTTGTAAACGCTATAACTTTTGCGCAAACCAATCAATAATCGCTAATTGCGATTTTTTTTTTTACCAAAAATATGTAGAAGAATACGTATCGGCCTAAACTGAGGAAAAAAATGTTTTTAAATATATTTTTTGGGGATATTTATTATAGCAAAAAAAGTAAAAAATATTGCATTCTTTTCAAAATTGTCGCTCTATTTTTGTTTATAGAGCAAAAAATAAAAACCGCAGGGGCGATCAAATACCATCAAAAGAAAGCTCTATTTGTGGGAAAAAAAAAGGACGTCAATTTTGTTTGGGGGCCACGTCGCACGACCGCGCAATTGTCAGTTAAAGCGACGCAGTGCCGAATCGCAAAAAGGGGCCTGGTCCTTTGGCTTCCAATTGGTCCCGGGCTGAAGTGGTTAAAAACTCAATTTTTTGGGGGGAAAAATACACTTTAAATTAATTTGAATGCAAAAAAAACCAAACACACACAATATATAACCCGTTTTTCTGTTAAAATATGAAAGATGATGTTACACCGAGTAAATAGATACCAAATATGTAACACTTTCAAATTGCGCACGCTTGTGAGAATGGCGACAAACTTCGATGCTTAAAAAAAAATCTCCATAGGCAAAGCTTAAAACATTCTTTACAAGTTACATTTTTTAGAGTTACAGAGGAGATCTGGTGGTAGAATTATTGCTCTCGCTCTACCGATTGCAGTGATACCTCACATGTGTGGTGTGAACACCGCGACTTACGGATGCGCTCGCACCGAGGGGGGGGGTGCTTTAACCACTTGCTTACTGGGCACTTAAACACCCTTCCTGCCCAGACCAATTTTCAGCTTTCAGCGCTCTCGCACTTTCAGTGACAATTGCGCGGTCATGCAATGCTGTAACCAAATGAATTTTTTTATCATTTTGTTCGCACAAATAGAGCTTTAGTTTGGTGGTATTTATTCGCGACTCTGTTTTTTTATTTTTTGCGATATAAGCGAAAACATAGCGGAAATTTTGAAAAAAAACCCCAATATTTTCTTCTTTCTTTTTTAAAAGAAATCCAATAAAATCTAATTTTGTCATAAATTTAAGCCAAAATGTATTCTGCTACATGTGTTTTGTAAAAAAAAAAAATTCCGTTAAGTGTATAATAATTGGTTCGCGTGATCACGGACATATGTACGCAAATGATCATGTACAGATGTGTGCAGGTGATCACAGACAGATGTGTGCAGATAATCATTGGCACATGTGATTTTACTGGGACATATGTGAGGGACATGTGTTTTTATTATTTGGGGACATGTGTGTTTTGGGGACGTGTGTGTTTTACTGTGGGGACACTACACTGGTGATCAGTGAGTAAAAAGCTGTAAAAAAAAAAAAACAGCTAATACTCACTGATCACCAGCCGGCTGCAGCGATCCGCTCTCCTCTCCTCACCGACGACTTCCGTGTGAGGAGAGGAGAAGCCGATTGCCTAGCAACCGGCTGTTTGTTTACATCACATGACGGCTGTGATTCGACACGGCCGTCATGTGATCAGGAGGGCCAATCACAGAGCCCTCCTGCCGATCCGAGATGCGCCGTGTCCGGGTGACACGGCCGCATCGGGATCGCGCCGCTGCGCGGGCACGCGATCCCTCTACTTCTGAAGTACGTTCCGGAACGTCCATTCAGAAGTAGGCGGCTCCCACCCGGCCGTATATGTACATTGGCCGGGTGGGAAGTGGTTAACCACTTATGTATATATTATATATATACACATATATTATATATATACATACATACACACGTCCTGACTTTGAAGAGGGATATCTCGGTAACGGCATCAGCTGCTGCCACAACCGAGGTATCCCTCTTTACATGAGGCGGTTCTGTTTGCGGTAATGGTGGTCTCTGCGGCGGGTTTGCCGCAAGATCACCGTTATCGGCAGCAGGAGAGGTGCCCCTCCCGTCGCTATCCCGCCGCTTACCGGAGCCGTTGGCAGCTGCGGAGGCGATCGGGTGGGTATGGAGACGAGTGAGGCTAAGATGGGCCCCCCCCCCCCACCCGTCTCTATACCACATCAAAACGTCACTTCCGCCCATACGTCTTAAAGCGGTTGTATACCCGTTTTGTTTTTTTTGTACACTAACTGCAAGACAAAAGTCATAATGAGCTAGTATGACTAGCATGCTAGCTCATTATGCATCACTTACCTTAAATCGGGGCCCCTGACGCCGTCCTCTTCTCCCCCCTCCGGCCGCATTCCATCTCTCCACAGGTACCCTTCCGGGTATCGCCGCTCCGGCCAATCACAGCGCCGCTGCGGCGCTGCAATTGGCCAGAGCGGCGAGGATGTCGCTCCGCGCATGCGCGCGGGACACTTCAACTGCGGTGAGCCGTAGTTGTGAATGGGGATTAACCCTGTGAATGCACCGCTGTCTATGGCGCGCATGCGCTGTAGACAACGTTATAAAACGTTCTTTTCAAATATCTCCTAAACCGTGTAGGTTTAGGAGATATTTCTTGTACCTACAGGTAAGCCTTCATCTAGGCTCACCTGTAGGTGCAAGTTGAATTTAAGGGTATACAACCACTTTAACCACTTCAATACCGCTGTATTGTCATACGACGCCCACAAGGTGGATCTCCCATCCTGGGTGGGCGTCATATGACGTCCTCCCATTCCCGGCCGCCTAGGGGGCGCGCGCGCGCCCGCGGCATCGCTCGGGACCCGGTGCGAGTGCCCGGCGGCCGCGATGTCCGCCGGGCACCCGCGATTGCCCGTTAAAAAAACGGGACCGCGCGGGACCATGGAGCTGTGTGTGTAAACACACAGCTCCACGTCCTGTCAGTGGCGAGGAGACCGATCATGTGATCCAAGCACGGAGGAACACCGGTCGGTCTCCTCCCCTTGAGTCCCCTCCCCCCACAGTTAGAATCACACATATAGGGAATACATTAACCCCTGCAGCGCCCCCTAGTGTTAACCCCTTCCCTGCCAGTCACATTTACACAGTAATCATTGCAATTTTATAGCAACGATCGCTGTGTAAAATGTGAATGGTTCCTAAAATGTGTCAAAAGTGTCTGAAGTGTCCGCCGCAATCACGGAAAAAAAAAAAATAAAAAAAAAAAAAAAAACAAAAAAAAAAAAAAAAAAAAAAAAAAAAAAAAAAAAAAAAAAATCGCAGATCGCCGCCGTTACTAGTAAAAGAAAAATAAAAATATTCAAAGAAATCTATCCCCTATTTTGTAGACGCTATAACTTTTGCGCAAACCGATCAATATACGCTTATTGCGATTTTTTTTTTACCAAAAATATGTAGAAGAATACGTATCGGCCTAAACTGAGGAAAAAAATTGTTTTTTTTAAGAAAATGGGATATTTATTATAGCAAAAAGTAAAAAATAGTGTTTTTTTTCAAAATTGTCGCTCTTCTTTTGTTTATAGCGCAAAAAATAAAAACCGCAGAGGTGATCAAATACCACCAAAAGAAAGCTCTATTTGTGGGGAAAAAAAGGACATCAATTTTGTTTGGGTGTAACGTCGCACGACCGCGCAATTGTTAAAGCGACGCAGTGCGGAATCGCAAAAAGTGCTCTGGTAAGGAAGGGGGTTTAAAAGCCCTGTATTGAAGCGGTTAAAAAGGCACAATTTTCAAATTACATTTTTTTTTATTTTTTTTTTTGCATTTAAGTCAAAATATGAGATCTGAGGACTTTTTGACCCCAGATCTCATATTTAAGAGGACCTGTCATGCTTTTTTCTATTACAAGGGATGTTTACATTCCTTGTAATAGGAATAAAAGTGATCCATTTTTTTATTTATTTTTTTAAACAGTGTAAAAAAATAATAATAAATTCAAGTAAAATAAATAAGAAAAACAAAAAAAAAATATGTTTTTTTAAAAAACACCCCGTCCCGACGAGCTTGCGCGCAGAAGCGCCCGCATATGAAAAAACGGTAGTCAAACCACACATGTGAGGTATCGCCGCGATCGGTAGAGCGAGAACAATAATTCTAGCCATAGACCTCCTCTGTAACTCATGCAAAAAAAAATGCAACCTGTAGAATTCTTTTAAATGTCGCTTATGGAGATTTTGAGGGTAAAAGTTTGACGCCATTCCACGAGCGGAGCGCAATTTTGAAGCGTGATATGTTGGGTATCAATTTACTCGGCGTAACATTATCTTTCACAATACCAAAAAAAAAAATTGGGCTAATTTTACTGTTGTCTTATTTTTTTATTCAAAAAAGTTATTTTTTTTTTTCCAAAAAAAGTGCGCTTGTATGACCGCTGCGCAAATACGGTGTGAAAAAAAAGTATTGCAATGACCGCCATTTTATTCTCTAGGGTGTTAGAAAAAAAAAAAAAAAACAATATATAATGTTTGGGGGTTCTAAGTAATTTTCTAGCAAAAAAAACTGTTTTAACCACTTCCCGACCGGAGGCCGTCATATGACGTCTTTTTGTTCCCGGGGTATATCTGAATGATGGGTGTAGCTACAGACATCATTCAGATATTGCCGTTTTCACCCGGCGATTCCCTGCACCATAAGAACAATCATAAGCGGCTGTTCCGCCGCTTGATCGTTCTTATGGGCGGCGGGAGGGGACGCCCCCCCCTCCCGCCGCCCTCCGGTGCTTCTAACCGACTCACCGCTTCCATCGGTGAGTCGGACACAGGATCCGCCGGCCCCCGGATGATGATCACTATAGAGAATTCCGGTGGACCAGATGGTCGCCGGAGTCTCTATGATCGTTCGGAGGCCGGGCGCGATGTTATGACGTCACGCCCGGACTCTGCATTCAAATAACGGCGCCGCCTCGGCTGGGAATCGGTGATCGTTTATTTTTTTTTTTAATTTTAGGCTTCCCAGCCTAGAGGTGAGATGTGAGGTCTTATTGACCCCCAAATCTCACTGTAAATAGGTCCGATCGTGTCATATTCCTATCACAAGGGATGTTTACATTCCTTGTAATAGGAATAAAAGTAATCAATTTTTATTTTTTATTTTTTTTTTTAAACTGTCAAACTCAAAAAATAGTAGTCAAATTAACAATAATAAAAAAAAAAAAAAAATTTTTTAAAGCGCCCCTGTCCCCGTGAGCTCGTACGCAGAAGCGAACGCATACGTAAGCCCCGCCCACATATGAAAACGGTGTTCAAACCACACATGTGAGGTATCGCCGCGAACGTTGGAGCGAGAGCAATAATTCTAGCCCTAGACCTCCTCTGTAACTCAAAACATGTAACCAGTAAAAAAATTTTAAAGCGTCGACTATGTTTTTTTTTTAAATACCAAAGTTTGGCGCCATTCCACGAGCGCGTGCAATTTTGAAGCGTGACATGTTGGGTATCTATTTACTCGGCGTATCTTCATCTTTCACATTATGCAAAAAAAATTGGGCTATCTTTGTTTTTTTTTTTAAGCATGAAATTGTTTTTTTTTTAATGAAAAAAATATGTTCGAAAAATTGCTGCGCAAATACCGTGCGAGATAAAAAGTTGCAACGAGTGTCATTGTATTCTCTAGGGTCTTTGCTAAAAAAAAACATATATAATGTTTGGGGGTTCTGTGTAATTTTCGAGCAAAAAAAATTATGAATTTTACATGTAGGAGAGAAATGTCAGAATTGGCCTGGATGGGAAGTGGTTAAACAAAAACACCTCAACTCCAAAAACGAGGCTGGTCCTTAAGTGGTTAAATGGTTTCGTTTCTCATTTATTTTCTTACACTGTCCCTTTAATTTAAATTTTTTTTTTAAATTTAAAATTTTAAAATCGTTTTTATTCCCATTACAAGGAATGTAAACATCCCTTGTAATAGAAATAAGCATGACAGGTCCTCTTTAACCACTTCAGCCCCCGGAAGATTTTACCCCCCTTCCTGACCGGAGCACTTTTTTTTGCGATTCGGCACTGCGTCGCTTTAACTGACAATTGCGCGGTCGTGCGGCGTGGCTCCCAAATAAAATTAACGTCCTTTTTTTTCCCACAAATAGAGCTTTCTTTTGGCGGTATTTGATCGCCCCTGCGGTTTTTATTTTTTGTTCTATAAACAAAAAAAAGAGCGAAAATTTTGAAAAAAAAAACAATATTTTTTACTTTTTGCTATAATAAATATCCCCCAAAAATATATAAAAAAAAAAAACAACACATTTGTTTCCTCAGTTTAGGCCGATACGTATTCTTCTACATATTTTTGATCGCCCCTGCGGTTTTTATTTTTTGTTCTATAAACAAAAAAAAAAGAGCGACAATTTTGAAAAAAAAAAAAAAACTATATTTTTTACTTTTTGCTATAATAAATATCCCCCAAAATATATAAAAAAAAACACAACACATTTGTTTCCTCAGTTTAGGCCGATACGTATTCTTCTACATATTTTTGATCGCCCCTGCGGTTTTTATTTTTTGTTCTATAAACAAAAAAAAAAGAGCGACAATTTTGAAAAAAAAAAAAAAACTATATTTTTTACTTTTTGCTATAATAAATATCCCCCAAAAATATATATAAAAAAAAAACAAAAAAAAAACACATTTGTTTCCTCAGTTTAGGCCGATACGTATTCTTTTACATATTTTTTTTTTTTTTTTTTTTTTTTTACCAAAAAAAGAAAATCGCATCCTGCAAATGCAAAACATCACAGTGGTTCAGATGTACCCTGAAAACCACTGTCCATCAGGGAGGGGCGACACCTGCCAGATCACTGAACCTGAGAGCGGTGCTCCCGCTCCCCCACCCCCGGCTGCCTCTCTTTTCTGGAACCGTTTAACTGGTATAACTGGTATCCCGATAAACAGTCCTCCAAGCATGCAGGCCTAGAACAATGTTGGCTTTACCTCTAGGCAACCCTTCCGGTATGCGAGGACCTGGATATGCAAACATGCCAGTATACCAGAGCTCTTGTCATTCATTTATATGCACAATACGCTCGTACGCACCCTGAAGGCAGAACAAGCACCCCGCAGATCGGCCCATATTCATGTAGTCCTATGCAAATGAGCACATACCAGAAAAACACGTACCTATGTATACAGCTTAATGTAATAAACATACGTGCAGTACAAATGAAAACATGCCGGCATGTGCTCAGTGCAAAATGTGCAGATTGGAGGCGCCCCCCTCCCCATGTCCGCTGCTTCTAAAAGTGATCCAGCGGCTAATCAGCCACTTGGATCACTTTTATGAGAAAGAGAATTGGCGTCTGGGAGAAAAATAAATAAATAAAAGAAAAAAATACTGTGTTGATGGAGGGATGTGGGTGCGGGCAGGTGGATCGGATAGACAGGTGGTCCGTCACCATCCAGCAGCCCATAGAGGAGAGCAGGCTGTGTCTGTCAGCGGACTCGGACCCGTCATCTGCCTGCTTAGAGGTGGGGGGGGGGGGGGGGGAATCAACAGAGAGATTCCCTGCGGAGCGGATGGACTCCTCCACTGTGAAAGGGGCCATAGTTGTGCCTGTTTATCTGCAGTCTTCTATTCTGTTCATCCATTCAAGTACTGAATTTATAAAGCTTGTCTGAGCTGTCAGAAAAGAGGAGGAATGAAGAAAGGAAGGAGGAGGAATAAAGAAAAGAAGGAGGAGGAATAAAGAAAGGAATGAAGAAAGGAAAGAGGAGGAATGAAGAAAGGAAGGAGGAGGAATGAAGAAAGGAAGGAGGAGGAATGAAGAAAGGAAGAGGAGGAATGAAGAAAGGAAGGAGGAGGAATAAAGAAGAGGAATGAAGAAAGGAAGGAGGAGGAATAAAGAAAAGGAAGGAGGAGGAGGAATAAAGAAAGGAAGGAGGAGGAATAAAGAAAGGAAGGAGGAGGAGGAGGAATAAAGAAAGGAAGGAGGAGGAGGAATGAAGAAAGGAAGGAGGAATGAAGAAAGGAAGAGGAGGAATGAAGAAAGGAAGGAGGAGGAATAAAGAAGAGGAATGAAGAAAGGAAGGAGGAGGAATAAAGAAGAGGAAGGAGGAGGAATAAAGAAAGGAAGGGGGAGGAATAAAGAAAGGAAGGAGGAGGAATAAAGAAAGGAAGGAGGAGGAATAAAGAAAGGAAGGAGGAGGAATAAAGAAAGGAAGGAGGAGGAATAAAAGAAAGGAAGGGAGGAGGAATAAAAGAAAGGAAGGAGGAGGAATAAAAGAAAGGAAGGAGGAGGAGGAATAAAAGAAAAGAAGGGAGGAGGAATAAAGAAAGGAAGGAGGAGGAATAAAGAAAAGAAGGAGGAGGAATAAAGAAAGGAAGGGGGAGGAATAAAGAAAGGAAGGGGGAGGAATGAAGAAAGGAAGAGGAGGAATGAAGAAAGGAAGGAGGAGGAATAAAGAAGAGGAATGAAGAAAGGAAGGAGGAGGAATAAAGAAGAGGAATGAAGAAAGGAAGGAGGAGGAATGAAGAAAGGAAGAGGAGGAATGAAGAAAGGAAGAGGAGGAATGAAGAAAGGAAGGAAGAGGAATGAAGAAAGGAAGGAGGAGGAAGGAATGAAGAAAGGAAGGAGGAGGAATGAAGAAAGGAAGGAGGAGGAATGAAGAAAGGAAGGAGGAGGAATGAAGAAGAGGAATGAAGAAAGGAAGGGGGAGGAATGAAGAAAGGAAGGGCGGGCAGTTTTGGGGGAGGGGTGCTTACCAGCAGGACTTCTCACTCACAGTTGGTAAAAGGATACAAGCTGACCCTGAGGATTTGCCCGAGGGACCGTCTGCACCACAGAGGAGGTCACCTGATCCCAGAATGCCGTTCCCCTGCCGGTATATAAAATACTGAATCAGAATCATACAGTTTGTCAGTAATGTGAGACACTTTCAGGTATTTATTTCCTCTCATAGAAACTCCTGCAAACAATTCATCTGCTTCTCTCTTCAGAAGGACAGCACCATCTTTGTTTAGGCATAATCCAGGGTCACCATCTACTTCCTGTACTGTGATTCTGGCTCAGGGAGGACACAAGTCATGTAAATCCTGGTGCCTGTGCAGCTCTTGGCTGTGTCCACAAATATCTGACACAGATCAGCCCCCTGCTGCAGCCTGTCACCTTCTTACAATGTTGCAGTCTGATTGCTGGGGGGGGGGGGGGGGGGAGGGGAGACTGAGGACATGCTTCCTTCTATCGCTACAAAGTTACAAATGTTGCCGTCTGATCACCAGGGAAGAGACTGAGGAAATGGTCCTCCCTGCCTGCAGCAGACTGATGACATCATCTCAGTCACTGATCGGAGGCCCCCCAGCTGCTGTGGAACTACATGTCCCATGAGGGTTTGCAAGACTGACAGTTATAAGAACGACTAGCAGAGGAATGAGGGACTTGTAGTTCTGCAACGGCTGCAGGGTCACAGTCACCCACCCCCACATTAGAATAAAAAATAAGAAGAAGATTCTTCTACAGCAATAATCTCCAAACTGTGACCCTTAGGGCTCTGTTCCTTTCACTGACACCAATGATGGGGCACTATTCCTCCCACTGACACCAATGATGGGGCACTATTCCTCCCACTGACACCAATGATGGGGCACTATTCCCCCCCCCCCATTGACACCAATGATGGGGCACTATTCCTCCCTCTGATACCAATGATGGGGCACTATTCCTCCCACTGACACCAATGATGGGGCACTATTCCCCCCCATTGACACCAATGATGGGGCTCTGTTCCTTTCACTGACACCAATGATGGGACACTATTCCTCCCACTGACACCAATGATGGGGCACTATTCCCCCCCCATTGACACCAATGATGGGGCACTATTCCCCCCATTGACACCAATGATGGGGCACTATTCCCCCCATTGACACCAATGATGGGGCACTATTCCTCCCACCGACGCCAATGATGGGGCACTATTCCTCCCACTGACGCCAATGATGGGGCACTATTCCCCCCATTGACACCAATGATGGGGCACTATTCCCCCCCATTGACACCAATGATGGGGCACTATTCCCCCCCATTGACACCAATGATGGGGCACGATTCCCCCCATTGACACCATAGATGGGGCACTATTCCCTCCATTGACACCATAGATGGGGCACTATTCCTCCCACCGACGCCAATGATGGGGCACTATTCCTTCTACTGACACCAATGATGGGGCACTATTCCTCCCACTGACACCAATGATGGGGCACTATTCCTTCCACTGACTCCAATGATGGGGCCCTATTCCTCCCACTGACACCAATGATGGGGAAATAATTCCTTCCGCTAACACCAATGATGGGGCACTATTCCTCCCACTGACACCAATGATGGGGCACTATTCCTCCCACTGACACCAATGATGGGGCCCTATTCCTCCCACTGACACCAATGATGGGGCACTATTCCTCCCACTGACACCAATGATGGGGCACTATTCCTCCCACTGACACCAATGATGGGGCACTATTCCTCCCACTGATACCAATGATGGCGCACTATTCCTCCCACTGACACCAATGATGGGACACTATTCCTCCCACTGACACCAATGATGGGACACTATTCCTCCCACTGACACCAATGATGGGACACTATTCCTCCCACTGACACCAATGACGGGTCACTATTCCTCCCACTGACACCAATGATGGGGCACTATTCCTCCCACTGACACCAATGATGGGGCACTATTCCTCCCACTGACACCAATGATGGGACACTATTCCTCCCACTGACACCAATGATGGGGCACTATTCCTCCCACTGACACCAATGATGGGGCACTATTCCTCCCACTGACACCAATGATGGGGCACTATTCCTCCCACTTACACCAATGATGGGGCACTATTCCTCCCACTTACACCAATGATGGGGCACTATTCCTCCCACTGACACCAATGATGGGACACTATTCCCCCCCACTGACACCAATGATGGGGCACTATTCCTCCCACTGACACCAATGATGGGACACTATTCCTCCCACTGATACCAATGATGGGACACTATTCCTCCCACTGACACCAGTGATGGGGCACTATTCCTCCCACTGACACCAATGATGGGGCACTATTCCTCCCACTGACACAGTAAACTGGCCCTTTGTTTAATAAGACCGCTGTCCTACAGTAAGAATCCATACTGAGATGTACTAAGAGGGCCTGTCATGGTGCGAGGTGTAGCGCTGGTCCTGCCAGACACAGTGAGTGAAGGAATCGATAGGATGACCCTCCCGCATGAGAGGAGGAAGCAGCCTTACCTCCTGCAGACCTGAGCCGTATGCAGAAACTTCATGCTGGGCATCGGACACAGGGAACGGATCAGCTCCCAGGGCTCCAGCCCCATACTGACCATGCTACAAGACAACCAACAATACTCATCAGGAGAGACAAAGTACATTTTAAACACCTAAAGCAGTTCAATGGCTTAAATGACTCCAACTGGCTTCCAAAACAAAAATTTGAATCACATTTGAGTGACTCCTATGGACTAGAGCTGTGTCTCCATCCACTGTGTGCATCAATAGAAACACACAACCCCATAACCAAGACGAGGCAGTCCTCCGTTACACCCTCCTGCTTTGTCTAAAACTTACAGAATGGCGAAAGACTGCCTTGTCCACTGTTAACCTTCCCAGAAGTTCAGGGAAGCAGCCCTCAGACATCAGAAGCCAGCAGTTGTGAACTGCAAGTGGTGGGGGTAACAATTTTAGCAGTTTACTGAGGAATGTTTATTTTATTGTACTTAATATGTTAAGCTAAAAAAACAAAACAAAAAAAACACTGAGGGTTAAATACTACTTTGATAGCTTTTGTTAAGAAATATAATGTTCAACTGCAACAATCAGAGGACACCATCCCATATTTATATACAGAAGTGAGCAGAAAGAGCACTGATAAAAGTTACCTCCTTGTCTTCAGGGAATACACGGGATAGAGAAGGCCGGCTAGACAAGAAGCAACGTGAGCATTCATCGCAGTGAGGGAGACTACTGGCTGAAGACCGGAGGAAGAGTAGGTTTTCTTCTCAGCTGTGGAGGCAGCCCTCTTCATCACATCATCATTGGAGAAGAGTAGGACCCCATCGCAGTACCTATAAAACAAGCATATGTTTTCACTTAGATGTAGAATGGGACCCCATCGCAGTACCTAGAAAACAAGCATATGTTTTCACTTAGATGTAGAATGGGACCCCATCGCAGTACCCATTAAAACAATGACAAGTCTTCACGTAGATGTAGAATAGGACCCCATTGCAGTACCCATTAAAACAATGACATGTCTTCACGTAGATGTAGAATAGGACCCCATTGCAGTACCCATTAAAACAATGACATGTCTTCACGTAGATGTAGACTAGGACCCCATTGCAGTACCCGATAAAACAATCAAATGTACATATTCGCCAGCACACCATGGATCGACAAATCTTGGTCCAAAAAGTTTTTTTTAATGAAAAAAATCACATCATAAAAATAAGGAGCAACGTTTCGGACCCGCGCAGGACCCCTTCGTCAGGCATAATGATTTTCATTAAAAAAACTTTTTGGACGAAGATTTGTCGATCCATGGTGTGCTGGCGAATATGTACATTTGTTTGATGCTTCCAGGACCCAACTGGTTATAGCTGCAGAACCCGCTATTTCTTTATGAGCCATAAATAGCAGGAACGAGTGCGATAGGAAAATCAATTTGCCCGCTAAAACAATGACACGTCTTCACGTCGATGTAGAATAGGACCCCATTGCAGTACCCGATAAACAATGACACGTCTTCACATAGATGTAGAATAGGACCCCATTGCAGTACCCGATAAACAATGAAACGTCTTCACATAGATGTAGAATAGGACCCCATTGCAGTACCCGATAAACAATGACATGTCTTCACATAGATGTAGAATAGGACCCCATTGCAGTACCCGATAAACAATGACACGTCTTCACGTAGATGTAGAATAGGACCCCATTGAGGTACCCGATAAAACAAATGACACATCTTCACTTAGATAGGTGCAAAATGAGGAGAAAATATGTGTAAAAATTCTTCAATATAAATGTGCACCACTGCAGGAGTTGAAGCCAGAAATCAATTTTGATTTCTTATAATGCCCCTCAGGCCAAGTTAAACTTAAAAAAAACTCCAGCTGCAACACTCACCTTCAATCTGAAGCTGTCCGTGCAGTACCGCTTTTATAGCACAAGATGTCCTCAGTCTTCCGAGCTGAATGGCACCAAGGGCCCCCCGACCCAAAACTCTGAGCCTTCCCTTGATGGGAAGTCACTGCAGCACCCTTTATTTTTCTGAGTACTAATGCGGACAGCAGCCAGTGATGCTCTCTGCACAGTACCTGTATGTGATCAGGTATCAGCCTCTTGCCATCCTTTGTACAGCAGAGCTCAGACTGGGAAAGGGAGAAGCAGCACAAGGAGCCAGTCAATTGTACTGCTGACATGCTAATCGGAGAAGCAGAGTGACGCAGAGACAGGCTCATCAGTTTGTTGCTTCTCCTTTCACAGTCCAGTCACAGGTAAAAAACAGCGTCCATATATAATAATTGATATGGATAGGCGACAGTGTCAACAAAAAGGCACCAACCTCCCTGGAATATTATATATGAACAGGGGGAGAGGTTTTGGAGGGATTTTAAGGTGCCACGCTGTAATCTTTCTTGTATAAGGCACCCTTGGCCCTTTCACAGACCAGTTTGGTCACTAACAGAAATTGGTTCCTGGGCCCTATCCTCTGGGCTCCTTCTGATTGGCGAATTAAAGTGCCGCTTAGTGTCCGTATTTCCTATTTGGCCTCATTCCAAGTTGCAGTATCACATCCACCTTCCATCTAACATCCCCTGAAGAAGCCCCCAAAAAGGGGCGAAACATGTCGGGAGTTCTCACTCCAGTTACCGTTGAGTGACCATTTTGGGTAGATGTGTGTATATGACTGTATAGCCAAAATGATTTTCAAATTGTGTTTTATGTAATAAACTTTTACATTTTTTTTACATCTTTGATGTATTACTAGTTATACTTTTCTGCTTGGCAGCTTCCATATATGCTTTTTATTTGCTTGCCTGGAATTCAGCTTTAAAAAAGGAAAAACAAAAAAGGCAATTCGTCATGATCAGTAGGAAGTTCCTCTTGGCAATCAGGCAGCTTTGACTCTGTGATAAAGCATCGGCAAATCATTATATCCAGTAACAGAAGGACCCTCAGCTCACCTCTGCAGGTAGGACAGGCAGAGCAGGGAGTTGTAATGCTGTAATGGGGTGTCGCCGGTCTCGTGGGGTGCCGCAGTTACGCTCAGTAAGTGACCCGCCGGGTAGCTGTCTCTGATCTCCTGACACAGATGGGAACCCAGACCTGATGGAGCGAACGCATTAAAAATATAACCAACACCCACAAAAGGATACAAATTTTTTTTTTTTCAAGAATGTCTATTTATAAAGGAAAACACCAATTAAAAAAAATGATAAAAAAAACACACAGAAGACGCCGTTGATATTACGTATACATTTCCATTAGACATGTGCAATTCGTTTAGTTTTTTTTTGTTTTTTTTCGTTATATTCGTTCATTCGTTATCGTACGAATACACGAACGATTCGCTAAAAATTTTAACGAATCTTTCGAATCGAAAATGAATCCGAAAAACAACGAAAATCCGAAAAAAAACGAAATTAGAAACAACGAATCTACGAAAGAAGAAAATCCGAAAAACAGGAACAACGAAAATCAAAATAAACGAAAAAATTCGTACATTCGTAACTTTTTTTTTTTTTTGTTGAATTGGTAATTTTCCGTGTCTCTCACAATGGCGCTGCTTAACGTGCCTCAAATGGATTGAACGAAAAAATTCGTACATTCGTAACTTTTTTTTTCGATTCGTAATTTTCCGTGTCCCTTACAATGGCGCTGCTTAACGTGCTTCGAATGGATTGGACGAAAAAATTTGTAACTTTTTTTTTTCGATTCGTAATTTTCCGTGTCTCTTACAATGTAATAATAGCATACACATTACATAACATTATGAATTATGCTCCGATTACAAATCTACGAAAACAATGTTACGAAAATACGAATAAATCAATTTAACGAAAGTACGAATGTAACGAAAATACGAATGCGTCCGAATTTCGAATAAATGAAAATTAAACCAACAGAAAAACGAATCAACGAAAAAATAACTCTTACGAAAATACGAATCGTTACGAATACGGACACCGACGACTTACGAATTTACGAATCGTTACGAATCAACGGAAACGAACAGAAACGAAACTAAAATAAACAAATTTTTCTGTTGTGCACATGTCTAATTTCCATTACATCCTGCAGGCAGCTAAAATTTTCTGTAAGGCCTCGCTTACACTTGTTGCACAATGTGGCATTGGACAAGCCAAAGAAAATTGACATCCTTTTTACCCACACATAGAGCTTTGCGGTTTTATTTTTTTTTGCGCTAAAAAAAAAAAGGCCAAGAATTTAAAAAAAAAAAAAAATAAATATTTAGATATATAATTTTATTCATCAGTTTAGGCCCCTTTCACACTTGTGCGACTTCAAAGTCGTGATTTTTGGCGTGATTTTGCCGCGATTTCAAGGAATGCCTGTGTAAGTGGCATCAAAAATCGGACCAAAGTAGTGGAGGGACTACTTTGAAGTCGGAGCGACATGAAGTCGTACTAATATGAATGGCTGTCATTGGAAATCATGGGGAACGACTTGCCATGCTACTTTGCAGTCCCAAATCGTGTGAGAAGTGTGAAAGGGGCCTTAGGCCAATATATATTCCTCTACATAATTTTGGTTAAAAAAATAAATAAATAAATCGCAATAAGCATATATTGATTGGTTCGCGCAAAAGTTATTGCGTCTACAAACTACAGGATAGATTTAAGGGCTTTTATCTATTTTTATTGGCGGCGATCTGCGATTTTTGGCTATCCTTCCTGCACGAACCGACGTACAGGTACGTCGATTCACGCAGGAGAGCCGACCTGCTGCAGTATATCTGCGCAAGCTGGTTGGCTAGTGGTTAAAGCGCTCTGAATGCCAAATCAAAGCTCCCGTCACTAAATAAAATGGTCACCTCAGAGTCCTGGTCACGCGTTGCGCTCGCTTCAAAAATGATCCCCCCATGTCGCTTTCTTGACGCTTTAAAAAGAGTCTCCAAAGTCCATGACAACGCTCGCTAACCTGCAGCTTTTGAGGGGCTTTTATTCAGCGTTAGCAGGTATGAGATATCCCAGGATGCACTGGGAAACCAACTAGTAAACCAGAAAGATGTCATCAGCAGTAACCTCTGGTTCATGTGTATATATACTGGGAGTATCTGGTGTGGAGCAGCAGGAAGGTAAGCGGGGTCTGGACTGGAGCGGAGCAACTAGCAGATTACACATGTGGAGTGCAACATGGGAACCCTCTAGCGGAAGGTGAGCGGGGACCGCAGAGAGAGGACTGAGTGGCAGAGGATCAACCAGAGCTGGGGGACCGGAGCAGGAGAAACTAGTAAGGTCATCTGTGCTGAGCAGCATGGAAGCAGTACAGCGGGAGGTGGTCAGGGACCAGACAGAAAAGAGGGTCAGCAAACCAGAGGATCAGCAGAGCTAGGGGTACTACTGAGTGAGGGATCAGCAGAGCTGGGGGTTACTGCTGAGTGGGGGGGGGGGATCGGCAGAGCTGGGGGTTACTGCTGAGCGGAGGGATAAGCAGAGCTGGGGGTTACTGCTGAGTGGGGTGGGGGGGGGGGATCAGCAGAGCTGGGGGTTACTACTGAGCAGGGGATCGGCAGAGCGGGGGGTTACTACTGAGTGAGGGATCAGCAGAGCTGGGGGTTACTGCTGAGCGGGGGGGGATCGGCAGAGCTGGGGGTTACTGCTGAGCGGGGGGATATCAGCAGGGCTGGGGGTTACTGCTGAGCGGGGGGATATCAGCAGGGCTGGGGGTTACTGCTGAGCGGGGGGATATCAGCAGGGCTGGGGGTTACTGCTGAGCGGAGGGATAAGCAGAGCTGGGGGTTACTGCTGAGTGGGGGGGGGGGGGGATCAGCAGAGCTGGGGGTTACTACTGAGCAGGGGATCGGCAGAGCTGGGGGTTACTACTGAGTGAGGGATCAGCAGAGCTGGGGGTTACTGCTGAGCGGGGGGGGGAATCGGCAGAGCTGGGGGTTACTGCTGAGCGGGGGGGGGGGGGGGAATGGCAGAGCTGGGGGTTACTGCTGAGCGGGGGGATCGCAGAGCTGGGGGTTACTGCTGAGCGGGGGGGGGATGGCAGAGCTGGGGGTTACTGCTGAGCGGAGGGATAAGCAGAGCTGGGGGTTACTGCTGAGTGGGGGGGGGGGGGGGATCAGCAGAGCTGGGGGTTACTACTGAGCAGGGGATCGGCAGAGCTGGGGGTTACTACTGAGTGAGGGATCAGCAGAGCTGGGGGTTACTGCTGAGCGGGGGGGGATCGGCAGAGCTGGGGGTTACTGCTGAGCGGGGGGATATCAGCAGGGCTGGGGGTTACTGCTGAGCGGAGGGATAAGCAGAGCTGGGGGTTACTGCTGAGTGGGGGGGGGATCAGCAGAGCTGGGGGTTACTACTGAGCAGGGGATCGGCAGAGCTGGGGGTTACTACTGAGTGAGGGATCAGCAGAGCTGGGGGTTACTGCTGAGCGGGGGGGGGATCGGCAGAGCTGGGGGTTACTGCTGAGCGGGGGGATATCAGCAGGGCTGGGGGTTACTGCTGAGCGGAGGGATAAGCAGAGCTGGGGGTTACTGCTGAGTGGGGGGGGGGGATCAGCAGAGCTGGGGGTTACTACTGAGCAGGGGATCGGCAGAGCTGGGGGTTACTACTGAGTGAGGGATCAGCAGAGCTGGGGGTTACTGCTGAGCGGGGGGGGGAATCGGCAGAGCTGGGGGTTACTGCTGAGCGGGGGGGGGGGGAATGGCAGAGCTGGGGGTTACTGCTGAGCGGGGGGATCAGCAGAGCTGGGGGTTACTGCTGAGCGGGGGGGGGATGGCAGAGCTGGGGGTTACTGCTGAGCGGAGGGATAAGCAGAGCTGGGGGTTACTGCTGAGTGGGGGGGGGGGGGGGGGGGGGGGATCAGCAGAGCTGGGGGTTACTACTGAGCAGGGGATCGGCAGAGCTGGGGGTTACTACTGAGTGAGGGATCAGCAGAGCTGGGGGTTACTGCTGAGCGGGGGGGGGATCGGCAGAGCTGGGGGTTACTGCTGAGCGGGGGGATATCAGCAGGGCTGGGGGTTACTGCTGAGCGGAGGGATAAGCAGAGCTGGGGGTTACTGCTGAGTGGGGGGGGGGATCAGCAGAGCTGGGGGGTTACTACTGAGCAGGGGATCGGCAGAGCTGGGGGTTACTACTGAGTGAGGGATCAGCAGAGCTGGGGGTTACTGCTGAGCGGGGGGGGGATCGGCAGAGCTGGGGGTTACTGCTGAGCGGGGGGGGGGAATGGCAGAGCTGGGGGTTACTGCTGAGCGGAGGGATAAGCAGAGCTGGGGGTTACTGCTGAGTGGGGGGGGGGGGGATCAGCAGAGCTGGGGGTTACTACTGAGCAGGGGATCGGCAGAGCTGGGGGTTACTACTGAGTGAGGGATCAGCAGAGCTGGGGGTACTACTGCGTAGGAGATCAGCAGAGCTGGGGGTTACTACTGAGCAGGGGATCAGCAGAGCTGGGGGTTACTACAGAGCCAGGGATCAGAAAAGCTGGGGGTCCTACTGAATGGCGCATCTACACAGCTGGGGGGACAACTGAGCAGGGGATCTGCTGAACGAGAGTACCAATGCCTGAACAGGAGTACTAAAGAGATGGGAATCTGCTGAGTGGGGGATCAGCAAAGCTGGGGGTTACTACAAAGCCAGGGTTGAGCAAAGCTGAAAAGGTCCTACTGAGTGGGGCATCAACACAGCTGGGGGTCCTACTGAGCAGGGGGGGGGGGGGGGATCTCCTGAACGAATGGCGTCATCCTAAAGCTGGTGGACTCCATTAGAGAGAAAGCTGGAGGTCTCCTCAAGGTGGTTGGTGACAAATCAGCAGCAGCAGGATAGCCATGCAGAATAGTCACCGGGTCCCGTGTATTGTCCCCCCGCTGTGTCTGGTGACTGATATTCTGCAAAGGTTTCCATCAGCAACACAACAATCACTTCTCAGCCTTTTGGCTACGATCAGGTGTAGCATCTGTAATGATCAGTTTCCGGGGATTGGTTCTCCAGGCTCGTCCTCCGTTGTAGGTAGGACTCCCCATAAGTGCTAAGGCCTTTCTGGTAGGGATGGGACTGCACTTGTCTGGTTGGGGGCTGGGAGGTGCAAGGAGCACCCGGTGTTGTGCCCCCTTGGGGTGGAGTCATGCATACTACAGGAGACGGTCAGAGACTGCAGACATGATAGAGGAGATGGTCAGAGACTGCAGACATGGTGCAGGAGACGGTCAGAGACTGCAGACATGGTGCAGGAGACGGTCAGAGACTGCAGACATACTACAGGAGTCGATCAGAACCTGCAGACATACTACAGGAGTCGATCAGAGACTGCAGACATACTACAGGAGTCGATCAGAGACTGCAGACATAGTACTAGGGCTGGTCAGAGATTGCAGACATAGTACAGGAGATGGTCAGAGACTGCAGACATGGTGCAGGAGATGGTCAGAGACTGCAGACATAGTACAGGAGATGGTCAGAGACTGCAGACATAGTACAGGAGATGGTCAGAGACTGCAGACATGGTGCAGGAGATGGTCAGAGACTGCAGTCATACTACAGGAGTCGATCAGAGACTGCAGACATACTACAGGAGTCGATCAGAGACTGCAGACATAGTACTAGGGCTGGTCAGAGATTGCAGACATAGTACAGGAGATGGTCAGAGACTGCAGACATGGTGCAGGAGTCGATCAGAACCTGCAGACATACTACAGGAGTCGATCAGAGACTGCAGACATACTACAGGAGTCGATCAGAGACTGCAGACATACTACAGGAGTCGATCAGAGACTGCAGACATACTACAGGAGTCGATCAGAGACTGCAGACATACTACAGGAGTCGATCAGAGACTGCAGACATACTACAGGAGTCGATCAGAGACTGCAGACATGATACAGGAGTCGATCAGAGACTGCAGACATACTACAGGAGTCGATCAGAGACTGCAGACATACTACAGGAGTCGATCAGAGACTGCAGACATGATACAGGAGTCGATCAGAGACTGCAGACATACTACAGGAGATGGTCAGAGACTGCAGACATAATACAGGAGATGGTCAGAGACTGCAGACATAGTACAGGAGATGGTCAGAGACTGCAGACATACTACAGGAGATGGTCAGAGACTGCAGACATAATACAGGAGATGGTCAGAGACTGCAGACATAGTACAGGAGATGGTCAGAGACTGCAGACAAGGTGCAGGAGATGGTCAGAGACGGCAGACATGATACAGGAGATGGTCAGAGACTATAACAGAAGGTTGGTGTACGTACCGGATCCAGTGCCGCCACACAGGCTGTGCAGGATCACTGTGCCGCTGTAGCAGTCTCTCCTCTCCACCTCTCTGCGGAAGCTCTCCATCGTCCGCTCCAGCAGGCTCCGATCTGTCCCCATTCCTGTGTCCCGGTACCCTAGAACGGGGGGAAGAAGAATGGAGAGTCAAATAAACGGATTGGCCAGGTGTAATATGAAGTATTCCACTGCACCCAATAACGGACCAGCTTTCATAACGCCCTGTTTCTCGCCACGCCAATCAGCGGGACATCCATTGGTCGGCACCCACTGATCGGCTTCTGCTGTGACTAATCACCAGCAGAAGCAGGGCACCGGAAAAAAAGGCAAAAAAATAAAAATAGTGATAAATATAATAAATACAATAAAAATAAAAAAAACAATAAAAACACCAAAACAATAAATGCGCCCCTTTGTGTGTTGGGAGCCGCCCCCTCCTCTTACCATAGGCCCAGTTATTTCCTCTTCCTCTCTGCCCAACAATGATATTGGTGTCTCTGAAGTATCTGAGGAGGAACAAAACCATCTATTATTAGTACAATGTGTGCGACTGACACCCCCCCAATACAACCCCCCCCCCCCCCAACACGTATATCACTTTTAGGCTGGCATCCCATCATACCCTGTTTCCCCGAAAATAAGACCTAGCGTGATTGTCGGTGATGGCTGCAATATAAGCCCTACCCCCCAAATAAGCCCTAGTTAAAGTCCTTGTAGGTCTTATTTTCAGGGTAGGGCTTATTTTCGGGGGAAACAGGGTAGGGCTTATTTGGTGGGTAGGGCTTATATTGCAGCCATCACCGACAATCACGCTAGGTCTTATTTTCGGGGAAACAGGGTATGTGATTCATGCATTCATTTTGTACGGCTCAAATTGCACCTCAAATGCATCTGAACTTCTGGCCCCCCGAGGATCTGTATTATAAAAAAGGTTGCATTCTACACCATAGAAGATAATTGTGAAAATATTTCTGCATCAACCAACGTTCGTCGTTCACGGGCTTGCCTTACATAGATTGCAAGCTCTTATGACTCGGAATATATTTGCACCCCCGGGACGGCTGCAGTCACTCACCCTTTCTTCACCTGCTGCCGCAACCTCCGAACGACTTTTGTTTCGCTGTCAACGCAGATCGCATTAATGGACCCGTCCCGCGAGAAAAACGGATATCTGGGGGGAAAAGGAAGGAAAGCGTCATTACTCTAATCCCTGGTGCCCAACGTGTGGTCCTTTGCTAGACGATGTGCGGCCCTCGAACCTCAGCCGTCTGTATTGGGAACACCGATCTCCGGAATTACCCCCCCCCCCCCCGAGCGTATTTAACCACTTAAGGACCGGGCCTATTTTTCAGAGAGTGTTTACAAGTTAACTGTTTGTGTGCAAACAGGTATTTTTTTTCCATTTTATTACACAGAACTTCATTTCTGAACGGATTTGTTGTGGTGTCTTTGTATGTATGGATTCCATGGGTTGTTTCAAGTCAATAACTCCTTTACCAATATGTTTACCTAGAAAAATGGTGTGTGTGTGTATGTGTGTGTATGTGTATGTGTGATATATATATATATACACAGGGCTTGACAAATTTGCTTGGAATCTAGGAGCCAGCTAAAAAAGTTAGGAGCCGGGTTCTCTTTTTTTTTTTTTTTTAACGACATGGAGACGAGTGAGGGGGAAGATGGCCCCCGCCTGTCTCCAAGTCATCGCAGGGCAGAAGCGACTTCAAATCGTCACTTCTGCCCATAGCTCTTAACCGCTTCAATACAGGGCTTTTAAACACCCTTCCTTACCAGAGCAATTTTTGCGATTCGGCACTGCGTCGCTTTAACTGACAATTGCGCGGTCGTGCGACGTTACACCCAAACAAAATTGACGTCCTTTTTTTCTCAGAAAAAGAGCTTTCTTTTGGTGGTATTTGATCGCCCCTGCGGTTTTTATTTTTTGCGCTATGAACAAAAGAAGAGCGACAATTTTGAAAAAAAACACAATATTTTTTTTTACTTTTTGCTATAATAAATATCCAATTTAAAAAAAAAAAAAAAAAAAACTATTTTCTTCCTCAGTTTAGGCCGATACGTATTCTTC
>CM053030.1:9232117-9297117 GCA_028564925.1 Lithobates sylvaticus
TGGTGCCAGGGGTGTATAGATTGTATAGGAATGGTGCCAGGGATGTATAGATTGTATGTGAATGGTGCCAGGGATGTATAGATTGTATGTGAATGGTGCCAGGGATGTATAGATTGTATAGGAATGGTGCCAGGGGTGTATAGATTGTATAGGAATGGTGCCAGGGATGTATAGATTGTATGTGAATGGTGCCAGGGATGTATAGATTGTATGTGAATGGTGCCAGGGGTGTATAGATTGTATGTGAATGGTGCCAGGGATGTATAGATTGTATAGGAATGGTGCCAGGGGTGTATAGATTGTATAGGAATGGTGCCAGGGATGTATAGATTGTATAGGAATGGTGCCAGGGGTGTATAGATTGTATAGGAATGGTGCCAGGGATGTATAGATTGTATGTGAATGGTGCCAGGGATGTATAGATTGTATAGGAATGGTGCCAGGGGTGTATAGATTGTATAGGAATGGTGCCAGGGGTGTATAGATTGTATAGGAATGGTGCCAGGGATGTATAGATTGTATGTGAATGGTGCCAGGGATGTATAGATTGTATAGGAATGGTGCCAGGGGTGTATAGATTGTATAGGAATGGTGCCAGGGATGTATAGATTGTATGTGAATGGTGCCAGGGGTGTATAGATTGTATGTGAATGGTGCCAGGGATGTATAGATTGTATGTGAATGGTGCCAGGGATGTATAGATTGTATGTGAATGGTGCCAGGGGTGTATAGATTGTATGTGAATGGTGCCAGGGGTGTATAGATTGTATGTGAATGGTGCCAGGGATGTATAGATTGTATAGGAATGGTGCCAGGGGTGTATAGATTGTATAGGAATGGTGCCAGGGGTGTATAGATTGTATGTGAATGGTGCCAGGGATGTATAGATTGTATGTGAATGGTGCCAGGGATGTATAGATTGTATAGGAATGGTGCCAGGGGTGTATAGATTGTATAGGAATGGTGCCAGGGGTGTATAGATTGTATAGGAATGGTGCCAGGGATGTATAGATTGTATGTGAATGGTGCCAGGGATGTATAGATTGTATAGGAATGGTGCCAGGGGTGTATAGATTGTATAGGAATGGTGCCAGGGATGTATAGATTGTATGTGAATGGTGCCAGGGATGTATAGATTGTATAGGAATGGTGCCAGAGATGTATAGATTGTATAGGAATGGTGCCAGGGATGTATAGATTGTATGTGAATGGTGCCAGGGATGTATAGATTGTATAGGAATGGTGCCAGGGGTGTATAGATTGTATAGGAATGGTGCCAGGGGTGTATAGATTGTATAGGAATGGTGCCAGGGATGTATAGATTGTATGTGAATGGTGCCAGGGATGTATAGATTGTATAGGAATGGTGCCAGGGGTGTATAGATTGTATAGGAATGGTGCCAGGGATGTATAGATTGTATGTGAATGGTGCCAGGGATGTATAGATTGTATAGGAATGGTGCCAGAGATGTATAGATTGTATAGGAATGGTGCCAGGGATGTATAGATTGTATAGGAATGGTGCCAGGGATGTATAGATTGTATGTGAATGGTGCCAGGGATGTATAGATTGTATAGGAATGGTGCCAGGGGTGTATAGATTGTATAGGAATGGTGCCAGGGATATATAGATTGTATGTGAATGGTGCCAGGGATGTATAGATTGTATGTGAATGGTGCCAGGGATGTATAGATTGTATAGGAATGGTGCCAGAGATGTATAGATTGTATAGGAATGGTGCCAGAGATGTATAGATTGTATAGGAATGGTGCCAGGGATGTATAGCGTGTATAGGAATGGTGCCAGGGATGTATAGCGTGTATAGGAATGGTGCCAGGGATGTATAGATTGTATGTGAATGGTGCCAGGGATGTATAGATTGTATGTGAATGGTGCCAGGGATGTATAGATTGTATAGGAATGGCTCTCACCTGGGATTGGGCGGTGGGTTCAGGATCCGGTATACGACGGGTCACACTGAGTGTTCATCATTATGGAGGTGCGATTTCTAAAAAAAAAAAAAAAAATGATGCTTTAGAGCGATCCGCACTCCTCTCCATATATTTGTGTAGAATGGACTTGTCTCCATGGGGGGGGGGGGGGGGGGGGGGGGGGGGGGGGGGGGGGGGGCAGTTCTCATCTCCGGGGGGGGGGGGGGGTCGATGGGAGGTAGTTCTCTCATTTGGGAGGTCCATGGGGTGCAGTGTCCTTCTCTGGGGTGTCTATGGGGGGGGGGGGCAATTCTCTTCTCTGGGGAGTCTATGGGGGGTCAGTTCTCTCTCCTGGGGGGTCTATTGGGGTAAGTTTTCTCCTCTGGGAAGTCTATGGGGGCAGTTCTCTTCTGGGGGCAGTTCTCTCCTCTGGGATGTCTATGGGGGTCAGTTCTCTCCTCTGGGATGTCTATGGGGTCAGTTCTCTCCTCTGGGATGTCTATGGGGGTCAGTTCTCTCCTCTGGGATGTCTATGGGGGTCAGTTCTCTCCTCTGGGATGTCTATGGGGGTCGGTTCTCTCCTCTGGGATGTCTATGGGGGTCGGTTCTCTCCTCTGGGATGTCTATGGGGGTCAGTTCTCTCCTCTGGGATGTCTATGGGGGTCGGTTCTCTCCTCTGGGATGTCTATGGGGGTCGGTTCTCTCCTCTGGAATGTCTATGGGGGTCGGTTCTCTCCTCTGGGATGTCTATGGGGGTCGGTTCTCTCCTCTGGGATGTCTATGGGGGTCAGCTCTCTCCTCTGGGATGTCTATGGGGGTCAGCTCTCTCCTCTGGGTTGTCTATGGGGGTCAGCTCTCTCCTCTGGGGTGTCCATAGAGGTTAGTTCTCTCCTCCTGGTATCTCTGGGGGCCAGTTCTCTCCTCTGGGTGGTCTAGGGGGGCCAGTTCTCTCCTCTGGGGAGTCAATTGTTGTCAGTTCTGTCCTCATTGGGACAGTTCTCTCCTTTGGGGGTCTATTGAGGGCAGTTCTTTTATTTGGGGGGCAGTTCTTACCTCTGGGGTTACTATAGGGGGTCAGTTCTCTCCTCTGGGGTATCTATGGGGGTCAGGTCTTTCCTTTGGGGCTAATTCTCTCCTGTGAGAGGTATATGGGGGTCAGTTCTCTCCTCTGGGTGTCTATGGGGGTCAGCTCTCTCCTCTGGGGTGTCTATGGGGTCAATGATCTCCTCTGGGGGGTCTATGGGGGTCAGTTTTCTCCTCTGGGTGTCTATGGGGGTCAGCTCTCTCCTCTGGGGTGTCTATGGGGTCAATGATCTCCTCTGGGGGGTCTATGGGGGTCAGTTTTCTCCTCTGGGGGGTCTATGGGGTCAGTTCTCTCCTCTGGGGGGTCTATGGGGGTCAGTTCTCTCCTCTGGGGGGGGTCTATGGGGGTCAGTTCTCTCCTCTGGGTGTCTATGGGGGTCAGCTCTCTCCTCTGGGGTGTCTATGGGGTCAATGATCTCCTCTGGGGGGTCTATGGGGGTCAGTTTTCTCCTCTGGGGGGTCTATGGGGTCAGTTCTCTCCTCTGGGGGGTCTATGGGGTCAGTTCTCTCCTCTGGGGGGTCTATGGGGGTCAGTTCTCTCCTCTGGGTGTCTATGGGGTCAATGATCTCCTCTGGGGGGTCTATGGGGGTCAGTTTTCTCCTCTGGGTGTCTATGGGGGTCAGCTCTCTCCTCTGGGGTGTCTATGGGGTCAATGATCTCCTCTGGGGGGTCTATGGGGGTCAGTTTTCTCCTCTGGGGGGTCTATGGGGTCAGTTCTCTCCTCTGGGGGGTCTATGGGGGTCAGTTCTCTCCTCTGGGGGGTCTATGGGGTCAGTTCTCTCCTCTGGGGGGGTCTATGGGGGTCAGTTCTCTTCTATGGGGGTCAGTTCTCTCCTCTGGTGTGTCTATGGGGTCAATTCTCTCCTCTGGGGGTCAGTTCTCTCCTCTGGGGGGTCAATTCTCTCCTCTGGGGGGTCTATGGGGTCAATTCTCTCCTCTGGGGGTCAGTTCTCTACTCTAGGGGGTCAGTTCTTTCCTCTGGGGGGGCCAGTTCTCTCCTCTGGGGGGTCTATGGGGGTCAATTCTCTCCTCTGGGGGGTCTATGGGGTCAATTCTCTCCTCTGGGGGTCAGTTCTCTACTCTGGGGGGGTCAATTCTCTCCTCTGGGGGGTCTATGGGGTCAATTCTCTCCTCTGGGGGGCCAGTTCTCTCCTCTGGGGGGTCTATGGGGTCAATTCTCTCCTCTGGGGGGTCTATGGGGTCAATTCTCTCCTCTGGGGGGCCAGTTCTCTCCTCTGGGGGGTCTATGGGGTCAATTCTCTCCTCTGGGGGGTCTATGGGGGTCAATTCTCTCCTCTGGGGGGTCTATGGGGTCAATTCTCTCCTCTGGGGGGTCAGTTCTCTACTCTGGGGGGTCAGTTCTCTCCTCTGGGGGGTCAGTTCTCTCCTCTGGGGGGTCAGTTCTCTCCTCTGGGGTGTTTATGGGGGCCAATTCTCTCCTCTGGGGTGTTTATGGGGGTCAGTTCTCTTCCCTGGGGTGTCTATGGGGGGCAGTTCTCTCCTCTGGGGGGTATCTATGGGGGCAGTTCTCTCCTCCGGGGGTAATAGGAGAAGTTCCCGGATGTTTCTCCTGGAGGGGTGACACGTTGTGGTGGAATCTCCCGGTGTTGTCACCTCTCTCTCTCCCGGTACAGCTCGGTGTCTCTCGGTGTCCCCGGTGGAGTCTCCCTCGGTGTTGTTTCCTCTCCCTGGTGACAGACAGGAAGTTCTGTGTTGGCCGCCATTCCTCTTCCTGTTTCCCCCTCCTCTATAGGCCCCCCCGGAGGAAGCGGCCCGGCTGCTCTTCCTGTGCCGGAGGAGGAGGAGAAGAAGGAGAGGAGCGCCGAGGCCTGACCGACCCACACCGACCGACAGGCGGCCACACAGAGCGGGAGAGGCCGGGGATACCGAGAGAGCGAGCAGGCCGCACCGCCCGACTACCGACCATGGCCTGAGAGTACCGGGACTTCTACTACCCCCACCGGAGTACTACTACCCCCCCTCCCCCTGTACTCCACATAGAACCGGGACTACTACCCCTAATATCTCCTTACAGGACTACTACACTCAGTACAGGGATCCTCGTTCCCTCCTAAAGTACCCCCCCTATACATATAGTAGTATTACCCCCCCCCCCATATACACACAGGAGTGTTACCCCCACAGGACTTTTACCCCCTAAACTGAGACTCTTACCCCTCTTCCCTCCCCCCACTAGAAACCCACCCCCCCTTTCCCAAGAAATCTACCTGATATCACCCCCATATCTGGAGCCGTAACCTTCCCGAAATACAGGCCCCTGCCCCCCCAATATACGGGCCCTCCCCCAATATAGAAAGTCCTTGGAACTCCAATATAGAGTCCAAGACCCCGACCCCCAAAATATAGAAAGTCCCAAAACCCCCACCCCGCCCCCCAAGATATTATTCAGCATCTGAAGACCGGCATCCCATCCCCCCCAAGCATCACAAATTGTCACCCCCCCATCTTTCAATACAATTCACCCCCCCCCCAAAATTGGTCCCCTTGTCTCGGAATACTCATCCTCCCGCCCTCCCATTGGAAATAGTCTCCCCAATACGCAGGGGACCTCCAGGATTCAGAAGACACCCCTCAAATTAAAACCTTCACTGGTGATATCCCCCCCCCCCCCAACTTGGAATCTCCTCCAGTATCCATGTTGTCCCCCAATGTAGACTAGGGACCCATCCTTTCACCTTGGTGCTCCCCAGAATCTGGTGCCTTATCCTTGGAAATAACAACAATCTTCTGCATAGAATTGTCCACCACGGATCTCCGTTATCTGGAGCCAAGTTCATCATCACCTCCATATATCTGGAGTTACAGCTTCTTGTCATCCTTGCACCCCAATATCCGGGGTCACCCGACCTGAGCTTTGTTTACACATTGCCATCAACTGTCGTATCTGGAGTCTACCTGCTGCTTCTCAACTGTTCTATCCAGAGGACCACCCTCTGCACCCCAACATCCGGAGTGTACCCGCTGCTTCTCAACTGTTCTATCAAGAGACCACCCTCTGCACCCCCAACATCCAGAGTGTACCTGCTGCTTCTCAACTGTTCTATCAAGAGACCACCCTCTGCACCTAAATATCTGGAGTTTACCTGCTGCTTCTCTACTGTCCTATCCAGAGACCACCCTCTGCACCCCAACATCTGGAGTCTACCTGCTGCTTTTCAACTGTCACATTCAGAGACCACCCTCTGCACCCCAACATCTGGAGTCTACCTGCTGCTTCTCTACTGTCCTATCCAGAGACCACCCTCTGCACCCCAACATCTGGAGTCTACCTGCTGCTTCTCAACTGTCGTATCCAGAAACCACCTTCTGCACCCCAATATCTGGAGTCTAATCGCTGCTTCTCAACTGTCACATTCAGAGAAGACCCTCTGCACCCCAACATCTGGAGTCTAATCGCTGCTTCTCTACTGTCGTATCCAGAGAAGACCCTCTGCACCCCAACATCTGTATTCTACCTGCTGCTTCTCAACTGTCCTATCCAGAGACCACCCTCTGCACCCCCAACATCTGAAGTCTACCCACCGCTTCTCATCTGTCGTATCCAGAGATCATCCTCTGCACCCCCTCTGGAGTCCTGGAGTCATCATACCCCCAACCTGGAGTCCCCACGTCACATCTCGGTGTCCAGGATCCTCTGACCACCTCTCCATCTGGATGTATTGCTCCACCACCAGCCATGGGGGATTTTTATGACCCGGAACACCCAACTGAGTGAGTATACCCCACATCATCAGGTGTCACCCCCCCACATCATCAGGTGTCACCCACACAACACGCAATACACCACCCAGGCCTTTTCTTCCACAGGACACTGCTGCAGGCCAGGCATGCTTGTCAGGTAATGTGGAAGTGAGGGCCTTCCATGTGCTCATTTACAACATGATGGGGGAGGGGAGGCATGGAGAGGAAGGGGGGGGGGGATTCAAAACTTGTTATGCAGACTCTCAGCTGGAGGTCTGCTGACAACGTTCAGGTCCCAGCTTTCAGATACACAATGTAAACACTAGGAGTGACCTATGAAGTGCTCCTCACAGTGGACGGGGCATTATCAGGAGGTGCTACTGAAGTCAGCATGGAGGGAGGTGGGGGGGGGTGTCCTTCAAGGTTTGAGCTGCGGTTTTCGGCGCGCTGTAACACTCCTTGCTGTATATACAACTGCTTTGGAATATACTTCTGTAGCCTTTTATTTGTTTATTTCCCTGAAGGCTCAAGGTTCTTTAATCTGCTGTGGGTGGGGCGGCCATCTTGGGCATGCTCAGTAGACTATCCTAGGACCAGTTTTAGCCAGGAGCCAGTTTACCTGCCAGCATGACGGAAACTGGAGTGAGCCGAGGAAGCCCACACAAGCACAGTGAGGACACGCAAACTCCATGCAGACGGTGCCCTGGTTGGGACGAGGGACGAGCTCGGGTGTAATTGGAGTCCTGGCGCAAGTGTGCCAGGAAGCCGCCACCTGTACTGGGCCAGTCGTTTGCCGCCGGGGCATTAGCCGCACACATACAAGAATGCCTCGGCCGCTTATGATTGGCGCAGTACCGGGAGCATGGTCGACCACAACTGCTTTCTACTCCCCCCCCCCCCCCCCCCTACTGTTAATATATGCCTTTTTAGATTGAGTGTACTACTCTTAAATCCATTATCCCCCCCCCCCTTTTTATTACCTGCCCCTCCTGCCTGGCCCAGAGTACAGGTGACGGCTTCCTGGCGTGCTCGCTGTAGGACCAGGGTCCAAACGCACCTGAGCTCATCCCTGGTTCAGACTGAAACCGAGGACCCCGGTACTGCAAGGTAAAAGCGCCAACCACTATGCCTCCGTCTCGCCCCATTCTGAATGGCACCCAACGCATGTAGGGGAGCACTGTGGTGCCCAGATGTAATGTTGGTACATATTATTCGTGCAAAAAAAAAAAATACCTTTTTTATAGTGGGGTCTCTGCAAGAATGAAATGCTCAATGCTTCTCAAAATGCCTCCATCTTCCAGTGACGCAATGATTACATCCCTGGCTGGGGGACGGATGAATGTGTTGTGACGTTTTTAATAAAGTTCTAACCCAAAAAAAAAAGGGGGGGGGGGTGAAGGGTGCCATTTGCACGTTGGCACTGTTTAATCCCAGCAGCCGTGCAATCAGCAGGGCTTGCTGGTGTGGGTGAGCCCTTAGACATGATTAAGCCCCCGTTGAGGAGAAACGCGTCTGTTGGAATGGGTCTGGCTATGAGCAACAATGCTATAGCAGTGCTTGACAAATTTGCTTTGATTCTAGGAGCCAGCTAAAAAAGTTCAGAGTCATGTGGGGGGGCAATGGCACAGGAAAGGGAAGTGTCACGGGTGAGGGCAGAGGGACAGGGAGTGGGATGTGGGGCTGTACAGGATTGGGGTATGGTGATTGGGGGGGGGGGGGTATGGAGGCCACTGTGTACAAGTAGGTTTGTTGTTAGGGGAATATGGGGGCCAATGTACAGGTACAGGGGCCCCCAAACACCACACCTACTTTTACACAGGGGCCCACATACCCCCCCAAGTAGGTGTGGTGTATGGGGGCCCCTGCGTACACAACTACCTGTACACAGACCCCCCATACTCCCCTAACATCACACTTGTGCACAGGGGCCCCCATACCCCCCCACCCCCACAAGTAGGTGTGATGTTAGGGGGGTATGGGGGCCCATGTACAGGTAGTTCTACACAGGGGCCCCCCATACCCCCCAAGAAGGTGTGGTGTCCGGGGGCCCCTGTGTACAAGTAGGTGTGGTGTTGGGGGGGGGGGGGGGGGGGGGGGGGGGTATGAGGACACCTGTGTACAAGTTGGTGTGGTGTATGGCGGGCCCCTGTGTACAAGTAGGTGTGGTGTTGAGGGGGTATGAGGGCCCTTGTACAAGTAGGTAGAGTATTGGGGCCCCTGTAGTTGTGGTGTTGGGGGGGGGGGGGGGGGTATGAGGGCCCCTGTGTACAAGTAGGTGTGGGGTGTTGTCACTTGCCAAGGTGCAGAGTGAGGTTGATGAAGTGCGGGTACTGGATCCTGGCCAGCATGGTCTGGTAATGGGGGTCCCTTTCCCTAGGTGGGTGTATGGGGGGTAGCTCAGGTGAGGTGGGATGGGGCCCCTGTGTACAGGTGTGGGGTGTTGTCACTCACCGAGGTGAGCCGGGGGGGAGCCGCACGTATTTGTGGCCACCACCATCACGTTGAAGGCGGCATTGACAAACTCCGTCGTACAGCAGTGTGGCCGGCTGCCCTCTGAACACTTGTCCACGGCTGCCCGGCCACTCTCAAGCAGGAGTAGTATGGACAGAGCAATCAGTGGGGGAGCCCGCATCCTCTGTTTCAAGGGCTGTCAGGGGGGGACCGATGTGTAATGCGAGGCGCTTGCGGGGGCTCAGGCACTGGGATGTGGTTTTCTAGTCACCGTGGCGACCTGGCGCCTGGGATTTGTCGAGCCCTGTGCTACAGCCTGGCTTTGTTAGTGTGCGTCACTTTCAATAAAGCTTGTTGGATATTGGGGGAAAAAAAAAACAGTGGAAGGGCAGCCTGTTAGTATCTGGTTCCTGCAGGAAGGAGCGGATCACAGTAGGTGTGTGCCCGTGCCTGGGGGATGGTGTTGGGTTTCGGGGGATATGCCCCCTTACTCAAATCTTTGAGAAAGGGGGGTATCTCCCCTGAAACACGTTAGTGTTGAATGGTGGTTATGAACTAGGTGTCTGCTCTGTCCTGTGTGTGTGTTTGTGCAGGAAATTGACAATCTTGTATTATTATTATTAAATTATTATTATTATAATGGACAATGCAGCCTCTAGATGTCGGTGCGCATGAGACCTTCTCATTTCCTTTGTAGAGAGTAGAAGTGATGGAAAATCCCATTAGTACAGTTGTCGCTATACAAGAGGAGGAGGAGGAGGCTGGCCATATACACGGGTTCCTCCAGATGCCTCCCAACGTATCTCCTGCTCAGGCTACTGTATTGCAATAGCTGGCGCCAGCGGCTGTCCAATCAGAAAGGGCGCTGCCAAAACGGTGACTGCATCTGTTTGGCTGCAGTGACTGTTCAGCTGGGAATTGTTTGCCCAGCTCTTTTTTGATTTTTGGATGGAATGTCGGGAGGTACAGTGACAACTAAGAGGTGAATTCCTCTCGATTTGCGGAGATTCAATCTCACTTCCTGTTGCATCATTGGGACAGGAAGTGAAATAATCTCAACAAGGTACAGACTGAAAAACTTTGACTCTTTCCTACTCTATCCCTACTTTTCTACTCCATCCAAAACTAAACTGTTATACGTTTTTATCTGTGTGTTGCGATGCATTGCCCTTCACAATCACCGGAAACCTCCCTCCCCATGTGGGTGAAACATGTCAGAGAGGCGTGACCAATATCCTGGGATGAGTTTTTCACTCAACCTACATAGGAGTAGAATAGAGTGTGCTGCGGCATCTGCATGCTGTATCCCATCAGAACCCCTCCCCCACCCCACACCACCACACACAACTGCATCCCTATCAGAGTCTCATATATTTGTGTCCCCATTGGTATCCCCCCTTAGTCCCCATCGCACATTAGTGTCCCCCCCCCCCCCCTCAGAGCAAACCATCACATGTTAGTGTCCCCCCTCGGAGCCCCCCGCCGGACGTTGGTGTCCCCCGTCGGCACGTTGGTGTCCCCCTCGGTGCCCCCGTCGGACGTTGGTGTCCCCATCAGAGCCTCCCCGGGCAAGTTGGTGGCCCCCCTCGGACGCCCCCGTCGGACGTTGGTGGCCCCCCTCTGAGCCCCCGTCGGACGTTGGCGTCCCCGTCGCACATTGGTGTCCCCATCAGAGCCTCCCTGGGCACGTCGGTGGCCCCCCTCAGGGTCCCCGTCGCACGTTTCACTCTGAATCCGACTTTGAAATTGTTGTGACTCCGGTGTCACATTTGGCACCTTTTCAGGGGGGGAGGGGGGTGCAGATACCTGTCTAAGACAGGTATTTACCCCCACTTCTGGGCATAGACTCCCACGGAGTCTATTCCTCTTCCTGTCCCGGTGCGCTGTCTGCTGGGACACACACGGGTCCCAGAGACAGCGCGGAGCATTCCTATTGCATTGCGCGACTTGCGTATGCGCAATGGGGAACCGGGAATTGAAGCCGCGGTGGCAGCATCCGAGGGACGGTTCGGCCTCGGGTGCCGACGTCGCTGGACCCTCTGACGGATGAGTGTCATTATTTTAAAAGTCAGCAGCTGCAGTATTTGTAGCTGCTGACTTTTAAAAAAAAAAAAAAATTTCGCCGGACTTCCTCTTTAAGGTTTCCAGGCTGATGTTTTGTAACTCCGAACCTTCAGCTCCCTCCACATATTTTCTACGGGATTGAGGTCTGTTAATCTGCCATGTGATTGGCTGAGGAGCAATTGAACAGGTGTACCTAATAAAAGTGGGCGGTGAGGTCTCTGCGCTGTCTGTAATCTTAAAGCGGAACTATACACTCCCCCTTCTATTTAGTAGACATGTGCAATTCGTTTCGAATTCGTTTTTTTAACGAATTTCGACAAATTCGTTAATTCGGAAATATCTGAATTAACGAAAACCCATTTTAACAAGTTTTTCCGAATATTCGTAAATTTGAATATTAAAAAAATTGTAAATTCTTACATTTGTACATTCATTAATTCGTAATTTCGGAAATCTGAAATAATTGCCTAATAATAACTTAACTATTAAATTATAGGTATTGTAATTTCCTTTCAAATTTGGCTGTTGGTGAACGTAACAAATACAAAATTTATCCGAAGTTACAAATTATCTGAAATAACGAATGCCGCATCTAAACGAATGGAACGTAATGAATTAATAATAAAAACTTTTTATTTTTATTTGTTATTAACCACTTGACCACTGGGCAGTTAAACCCCCCCTTCCTAACCAGACCAATTTTCAGCTTTCGGTGCTCTCACACTTTGAATGACAATTACCGTATTTATCGGCGTATAACGCGCACCCCAAGTTTAGGAGGGAATTTTAAGGAAAAAAAGTTTTAGGAGAGAAGTTTAGGGAACAAAAAAACTTACATTTAAGCGTCATTTGCAGCCTTGCCAGCGTCATTTGCAGCCTTGCCCAGCGTCATTTGCAGCCTTTCCCAGCGTCATTTGCAGCCTTTCCCAGCGTCATTTGCAGCCTTGCCCAGCGTCATTTTGCAGCCTTTCCCAGCGTCATTTGCAGCCTTTCCCAGCGTCATTTGCAGCCTTTCCCAGCGTCATTTGCAGCCTTTCCCAGCGTCATTTGCAGCCTTGCCCAGCGTCATTTGCAGCCTTTCCCAGCGTCATTTGCAGCCTTCCCAGCGTCATTTGCAGCCTTTCCCAGCGTCATTTGCAGCCTTTCCCAGCGTCATTTGCAGCCTTTCCCAGCGTCATTTGCAGCCTTGCCCAGCGTCATTTGCAGCCTTGCCCAGCGTCATTTGCAACCTGCCCGGCGTCATTAGTAGCTTGCCCGGCGTCATTTGCAGCTTCCTAGTGTCATTTGCAGTTCGCCATCATTTAAATTTCCCGGCGCGAGAAATACCGCGCATGCGCGGCCGAAAAAGACCGAACCGCGGCCGAAAAAGGCCGAAGTGCGGCCGAAAAAGACCGAGCCGACTGTTCAGCTCCGCTCGGAGTCCCGCCTCCCTGCTGTTTCGGACGCGAGCGCAGGGAGGCGGGACTACGAGCGGAGCTGAACAGCCGGCTTCTGTCTTTTTCGGCCGCGCTTCGGCTTTTTTCGGCCGCGCTTCGGCTTTTTCCGGCCTTTTTCGGCCGCGCTTCGGCTTTTTCCGGCCTTTATCGGCCGCGCTTCGGCCTTTTTCGGCCGCGGTCGCCATTTTTTCGGCGCCGCAACCGATTTTTGTCATTTTTTTTTGGGGTATCGGCGTATAACACGCACCCACGACTTTCCCCCGATTTTAAGGGGGAAAAAGTGCGTGTTATACGCCGATAAATACGGTACTCAGTCATGCAACACTGTATCCAAATGAATTTTGTGTCCTTTTTTTTCCACACAAATAGAGCTTTCTTTTGGTGGTATTTAATCACCGCCGGGTTTTTTATTTTTTGCGCTATAAATCAAAAAATACTGAAAATTCAGTAAAAAAAAATAAAAAAAAATTCTTTGTTTCTATTAAAAATTATTGGCAGAGTATTGCAGGCACTGACCAGCGCTGTGGGCACTGCACATCCAGCCCACAGCGCTGGTCCCGTCTCTCCCCCTTTCCGCTTCTCCCCTCTCACTGTACCGATCGGTACAGAGAGGGGAGGGAGGAACCGGCGTCATGACGTGACGCCGGTTTGTGTACATGTGATCGCTCCGTCATTTGACGGAGCGATCGCGTGGTAAACGGCCGCTATCAGCGGCTGTTTACTGTGATCCTTGATGACCTTGGTGATCCTCGGGACCCGGCGATCACGGATGTTCCCGAATGCGCGCCCCAGGGGGGCGCGCGGGAGCAAGTTTCTGGGAGGACGTCCACTCAGAATAAGCCGACCGCGCTGTAGACGTCTTTCGACTATAGCGCGGTCGGCATGTGGTTAATTTGTTCCCTTCCATTAGATGCGGCATTCGTTATTTCGGATAATTCGTAACTTCGGATAAATTTTGTATTTGTTACGTTCACTAACAGCCAAATTTGAAAGGAAATTACAATACCTATACCTAATTTTAAAGTGGAGCTCCGTCCTGGGGGAAAAAAAAAATTTTTTTTTAAAAGTCAGCAGCTACAAATACTGCAGCTGCTGACTTTTAAAAATCGGACACCTACCTGTCCAGGGGGCCCGCGATGCGGGGGAACGAGACCCCCCCCTCGTTCCACGAGCCGGCTCGCGGCGCCGGCATTCCTAATGTGGGAACCCGGCTGTGGGCACCCACTGCGCATGCGCGAGCGGCACCGTGCGCCGTGATTTGACGCTCAGTCATCTGGGACACGTGACAGGTCCCAGATGACTGTGCGGTGCCGAGGGGGAAGTGACGTTTAGCCCGGGCACTGAAGGTGGCAGACTACGAGGGACCCCATAGCAACAGGCATTTGGAGGTGAGTAAAAAATTTTTTTTTTTTTTGATTTTTTTTTAGGATTTTTAAGCCCCTATTTTTTTTTTTTTGACTGGAACCCCACTTTAATAGTCATTTTACTCTTTCGGATTTTCTAATTTTTCGGATTTTCTAATTTCCACATTTTACGAATTTTCTAATTTACGAATGTATGAATTTGCGAATTGCGATCATAACGAATGACCCGAAAAACAAAACTAAAATGAACGAATTTTTTGGCAGTGCACATGTCTACTATTTAGGGGTGTCCTGGAGCTCTCTGCCGGCTGGTGGGCTTCCAGGTACCAACCTTCTGCCATTTTTTTTTTTTATTGGCTGGGCCAAGATGATATCACTTTGGCGCAAGAGTCCATTCTTCTTTTTTTTAAGTCCCACTTTAAACCATAACTGTACTTGGCTCCGCTCCAGCATGGTGCTGTCCACGATCTTCCTCGCCGATTGCTGATCTCTTTGGCTGTTTTCTCTTTTTTTTGGTTCCGAACTTTTTTTTTTTTTCCCATTTTTTTTTTTGATTGGCCAAGCCGGGGTGACCTCATTCCCACGCATGCACTGGGGAGTTCATTTATATCAGCGGACTTGGAAATTGTACACGGGGCTCTGCGTTGGTCGTAAGCAAGGCGGTCCGAATACTTTAACCCTTTATATATAAAAAAACATATTTTTTTTCCTCAGTTTTAGGCCAATACGTATTCTTCTACATATTTTTGGTAAAAAAAAAATCGCAATAAGCCTATATTGATAGTTATATAGCGTCTACAAAATAGGGGATAGTTTTATGGCATTTTTATAAAAAATTTTTTTTACTAGTAATGGCGTCAATCAGCGTTTTTTTTTTTTTTTTTTTTTTATATTGTGACTGCGACATTATGGCGGACACATTTTTGGGACCATCGGCATTAATACAGCGATCAGTGCGATTAAAAATGCATTGATTACTGTAAAAATGACACTGAAGGGGTTAACCACTAGGGGGCGGTGTAGGGGTTAAGTGTGACCTATGTTGTTTTTTTTTTTACTGTAGGGGGCGTGGCTTGGCGTGTGACATCACTGATCGTTTTTCCCTATGACAGGGAACAGACGATCAGTGACAGTGTCACTAGGAAGCACAGGAGAGGTTTGTTTACACAGACCTCTCCCCGTTCTTCAGCTCTGTGCGGTGGCGATCGGGTCTGCGGGTTCCCACGGCCACGGAGCTCAGGACCGGGTAGCGAGCGTGACCCACGGGTGGGCTCTTAAAGAGCAATGTACCTGCACGTTGATGTGCCCAGCCGTGCCTTTCTGCTGGCGTATATGTGCACTAGGCGGTCCTTAAGTGGTTAAAAAATAATAATTTTAGGCCTGAAGATTACATAAACCCCCCCCTTATCTTTTCTGAAAGTGGACACCCTAGACCAGGGATCCTCCAACTTCAGCCCTCCAGCTGTTGCAGAACTACACATCCCATGAGGCATTGCAAAACTCTGACATTCACAGACATGACTGGGCATGATGGGAATTGTAGTTTCTGAACAACTGGAGGGCAGCAGTTTCGAGACCCCCCCCCCCTGGGAGAATACAATAGTTGTAGTTCCAAATTTTTATGAAGAAATAATTCCAGACGGCTGCACTTCCAAAAATCCTTTTATTGAAGCTTTATATGACTAGTGGTTTGACAGATGGAGCCGGGGACAAAGAGGTAGACGCGTTTCACGCAAATGTTGGCACTTAGTCATTACCAGATAATACGCGTCTACCTCTTTGTCCCCGGCTCCATCTGAGATCATTCACTAGCTGACAGCCACGCCCCCCCCCACAGTAAGAAACACACCCCTAGGCTTACTTAACCCCTACACTGCCACCTAGTGGTTAACCCCTTCACTGCCAGTGTCATTTACACAGGAATCAGTGCATTCAAATAGCATTGATTGCTGTATAAATGACAATGGTCCCAAAAATGGCCGATGTGTCCGCCATAATGTCGCAGTCACAATAAAAATCGCTGATCGCCGCTTTTACTAATAAAAAAAAATTATTAATAAAAATGCTATAAAACTATCCCCTATCTTGTAAACGCTCTAACTTCTGCGCCAACCAATCAATAAACGCTAATTGCGATTTTTTTTTTTATTTTTTTTTTTTTTTTTTTTACCAAAAATATGTAGAAGAATACGTAATCGGCCTAAACTGAGGAAAAAAAAATGTTTTTTTTATATATTTTTGGGGGATATATTTATTATAGTAAAAAAAAAAAATGTGTTTTTTTTTTTTTCAAAATTGTCGCTCTTTTTTGTGTTTATAGCGCAAACAATAAAAACCGCAGGGGCGATCAAATACCACCAAAAGAAAGCTCTATTTGTGGGGAAAAAAGGACGCCAATTTTGTTTGGGAGCCACGTCGCACCACCGCGCAATTGTCCGTTAAAGCGATGCAGTGCCGAATCGCAAGAAGGGGCCTGGTCCTTTGGCTGCAAATTGGTCCGGTCTGGAAGCGGTTAAGAAGCGGCATTGTGGGCGCGCGCGCGCCGTGTTCTCCGTGAACGCTGGTCCCGCAGACTCTATGTCTGCCGGGTGCCTGTGATCGTGTCACGGAGCGGAAGAACGGGGCGATACCTATGTAAACAAGGCATTTCCCCCGTTCTGCCTTGTTACGTGACAGAGATCTTCTGCTCTGTCATCGGGGGCGGCGATCGATTTGTCGTGAGTTGTAGCCCCTCCCCTCAACAGTTATGTATGATGTACAGACGATTGGAATTTCCGACAACAAATGTTGGATGGGAGCTTGTTGTCGGAAATTTCCGACTGTGTAGACTCCATCGGACATTTGCATGGTGGAATTTCCGACAACAACTGTTTGAGAGCAGGTTCTCAAATTTTCTGACAGGAAAACTTTGTGATCGGAAATTCCGATCGTGTGTGTACACAATTCCAACGCACAAAATTCCACGCATGTTCGGAATCGAGCAGAAAGAGGCTATTGAACTTCATTTTTCTCTGGTCATCGTACGTCTTGTACGTCACCGCGTTCTTGATGTTCGGAATTTCCGACCAACTTTGTGCGACCGCGTGTATGCAAGACAAGTTTGAGCCAATATCCGAAATAGAGCTGCACAATTAATCGTTAAAAAAAATCGGGATCTCCATTCAATCCCCCCCTGACGATCTCTGTTGCAAAGTTTGACGATTCTTTCATATAACAAGTGGAGTGACTTAGCTGCTCACTCAGCTGTCAAAAGAAAACATCCGGGCAGTCTGCCAAGTTTTAAACTTGAAACATTGTAACTGACTCTTCCTTCTTAGATCAAAGGGATAAACTTCTGTGTGGGAAAAAAAAAATCCAGGCAGTCTGCCAAGTTTTTAACCGCTTCCCGACCGGCCACTGCATATATACGTCAGCAGAATGGCACGGGCAGGCAGAATCACGTACCCGTACGTGATCGTGCATGTGCCTGCCCGTGGGTCGCGCGCGCGCCGCTAGCGGCGCGCTCGCGACCCGGGTCGGGAGCTCCGTGACCCCGGCCGCGGGACCAGCGGACCCGATCGCCGCTGGTATCCCGCGATCGGGTTACGGAGCTGAAGAACGGGGAGAGGTCTGTGTAAACAAACCTCTCCCACGCTTCTTACACTGACTGTCAGTGATCGGCGGTTCCCTGTCATAGGGAACGCCGATCAATGACGTCAGACGTACAGCCACGCCCCCCTACTGTAAAAAAAACACAACACGTCACACTGACTCCTCCCCGCCCCCTAGTGGTTAACCCCCTAACTACAACTGTCATTTACATAGGAATCAGTGCTATTTAAATAGCAGTGATTGCTGTATAAATGACAAATGTCCCAAAAATGTGTCAAAAATGTCCGATGTGTCCGCCAAAATGTCGCAGTCACAATAAAAATCGCTGATCGCCGCCATTACTAATTAAAAAAAAAAAAAAATATTAATAAAAATGCTATAAAACGATCCCCTATTTTGTAAACGCTATAACTTTTGCGCAAACTAATCAATAATCGCTAATTGCGATTTTTTTTTTTTTTACCAAAAATATGTTAGAAGAATACGTATCGGCCTAAACTGAGGAAAAAAAATGTTTTTTTTATATATTTTTTGGGGATATTTATTATAGCAAAAAGTAAAAATATTGCATTTTTTTCTAAATTGTCGCTCTATTTTTGTTTATAGCGCAAAAAATAAAAACCGCAGGGGCGATCAAATACCACCAAAAGAAAGCTCTATTTGTGGGAAAAAAAGGACGCCAATTTTGTTTTGGAGCCACGTCGCACGACCGCGCAATTGTCAGTTAAAGCGACGCAGTGCCGAATTGCAAAAAGGGGCCTGGTCCTTTAGCTGCAAATTGGTCCGGGGCTGAAGTGGTTAAACAAGGTGTAAATGCAGGAAGTTTAACCACTTAAAGTCTAATGCGGCGTACACACGGTCGGAATTTCTGATGGAAACAGTCCGATGGGAGCTTTTCATCGGATTTTCCGACCGTGTGTATGCCCATCGGTCTTTTTCTGTCGGAATTTCCGACGGACTTTGGTTTGAGAACCTGTTCTTAATTTTTTCCGACGGAAAAACCTTTCTATCGGATTTTCCGATCGTGTGTATGCAATTCCGACACGCAAAATTCCGACGCATGCTCGGAAACAATTTTACGCATGCTCGGAAGCATTAAACTTCCCTTTTTATAGTGCTGTCGAACGTGTTTTATGCCGCTGTGTTATTGACCGTCGGAATTTGGATTTGGTGTGACCGTGTGTAGGCAAGGCAGTTTGAGCGAAATTCCGTCGGAATTCCGACGGGAAAACCATCAGAGCTTTTTCCGACGAGAATTCCGACCGTGTGTACGCGGCATAATCTTTTTCTGACACTTGTTTTAAGTTTAAAATCAATATTTTTTTCTAGAAATTACTTGGAACCCCCCAAACATTATATATATATTTTAGCAGAGACCCTAGGGAATAAAATGGCAATTGCTGCAATATTTTATGTCGCTCTGTATTTGCCCAGCGCGCTTTCAAACGCAAATTTTTGGGAAAATATACAATTCAATGAATAACAAAAAAGGGGGAAAAAAAAGAAAAAAGTAAAGTTAGCACAATTTTTTTTTTTTTTTTTTTTATTTATTTATTTTTTAATGTGATGTTACGCCGCGAGAATCGTGATCTGTCTTCTAAGCAAAAAAAATCGCGATTCTCATTTTAGTCAGAATCGTGCAGCTCTATTCCGAAGGGAAAAAAAAAATCCAGGATTTTGTTGTCGGGAAAATCCTATCGTGTGTACAGGGCATTAGAATCACTCCCTAGGACACACTTAACCCCTTGATCGCCCCCCTAGTGTTTAACCCCTTCCCTGCCAGCGTCATTTACACAGTAATCTGTGCATTTTTATAGCACTGATCGCTGTATAAATGACGAGGGTCCCAAAATAGTGTCAACAGTGTCCGATGTGTCCGCCATAATGTCGCAGTGCCAATAAAAATCGCCGCCATTACTAATGAAGAAAACAATAATAAAAATGCCATAAAACTATCCCTTATTTTCTAGACGCTATAACGTTCACGCATATCAATAAATATACGCTTATTGCGATATTTTTGGTTTAAAAATAAAAAAAAAATGTAGAATTCATATCGGCCTAAACTGAGGAAAACATTTTTTTTTTAAATTTTTTTATTTTTTTTTTTAATATATTTTTGGGGGATATTTATTATAGCAAAAAGTTAAAATCTTCTGGTGGTTAAGGGGATTTCCCTTCACTTCCTGTTCAAAAAAATAAAAACCGCAGAGGTGAATCAGATGCCACCAAAAGAAATCCCTCTACAGGGGGTCCCCGACTTACGAACGCCCGACTTACGAAAGGGGCGCTGCGGGGACCCTCCGCCATTTTTCGCTCTTTTTCGCCGTCTTCTGGCCGTTCTGCGCATGCGCAGCCATACGGAGCCTCGGAAAATGCTGGAAATGTCCCGTAATTTGCCGCGCATGCGCAGAACGGCAGTAGACGGAACATCGGAAATGTCCGGAAATCTCCGGATTTGTCGGTCTGCGCATGCGCGGCCGACTTACGAACATTTCCGACTTCCGTACAGGCGGGCAGTCCCTAACGAGTTCGTAACTCGGGGACCCCCTGTATTTAAAAATGCGTACAGCAATAAAAACCCAACAGAGGTTCTAATCTCTTTTTTTTTTGTCAGTCAGTTCGCACAGACGTACTGTGTAGCGTTCACCTGTGCGAGGGGCGTGTTTTACCTGCATGGTGACGCTCAGGTGTTCCATGCACCCCCCCCCCCCCCCCCCCCCCCAGTAAGTCCCATTCTGGTCAGGAAGCACAGCCCAGAGCGCACACTGTCTGCGTTTTCGTGTCTGCCCCCCCTCCCCCCCCTCAACAAGTGAACTAAAAATGCTCTGGCCTCCATTACACTTTGGCCTCCTTTACACTTTGGCCTCATGCGGTTGGCCTGCAGCAAGCTGATAAGTTGATCTCCCCTCCTCAGTGGCCTTTGTTGATATTTTTAGTGCTTTTGCAGGAAGCGGTCAGAGAAAACCCGCGTTTCCAGTTGCGGCCCTGACCCCCGCTGGCACAAAACTGGTGCTTAGTACACCTCAGGAAAGTCCCCCCCCCATTTCATGACCAGGACGTTTTTCGCTATTCAGCACTGCGCTACTTTAACTGATGATTGCGCGGTCTGTACGCTGTGCCCACATGACCTTTTTGATGTATCTTTATTTTTTTTGTTATATATTTTTATTTTTTTCCACAAATTAAGCTTTTCTTTTGGTGGTATTTAATCACCTCTGCGTTTCTTTATTTTTTTTAGCAAAAAAAGAAAAAAAAATGAAAATTTTGAACAAAATAGTTTTCATAGTTTTGTTATAAAATGTTGTAAGTAAGTCATTTTTCTCCTTCACTGATGAGGCGGCACTAATGGGAGACACTGATGGGGGCGGCGCTAATAGACGCTGATGGGGGCGGCGCTAATAGACGCTGATGGGGGCGGCGCTAATAGACGCTGATGGGGGCGGCGCTAATAGACGCTGATGGGGGCGGCGCTAATAGACGCTGATGGGGGCGGCGCTGATAGACGCTGATGGGGGCGGCGCTGATAGACGCTGATGGGGGCGGCGCTGATAGACGCTGATGGGGGCGGCGCTGATAGACGCTGATGGGGGGGCGGCGCTGATAGACGCTGATGGGGGGGCGGCGCTAATAGACGCTGATGGGGGGCGGCGCTAATAGACGCTGATGGGGGGCGGCGCTAATAGACGCTGATGGGGGGCGGCGCTGATAGACGCTGATGGGGGGCGGCGCTGATAGACGCTGATGGGGGCGGCGCTAATAGACGCTGATGGGGGGCGGCGCTAATAGACGCTGATGGGGGGCGGCGCTAATGGGAGACGCTGATGGGCGGTAGAGCTGCACGATTTTGGCTAAAATGAGAATCACTATTTTTTTGCTTAGAAGATAGATCACGATTCTCGTGGCGTACTATCGTCTTTCACATTAATACAAAAAAAATTGGGCTAACTTTACTGTTTCGTTATTTTTTTATTTTTATTCATTGAAGTGTATTTTTTCCCCAAAAAATTGCATTTGAAAGATCGCTGGGCAAATACAGTGTGACATAAAATATTGCAGCAATTGACATTTTATTCCCTAGGGTCTCTGCTAAAATATATATATATATATATATATATATATATATATATATATATATATATATATATATATATATATATATATATATATATATATATATATATATATATATATATATATACATATACATACATATATATATATATATAAATTATGTATGTTTGGGGCTTCCAAGTCATTTTCTAGCAAAAAATATTGATTATTAACTTAAACAAGTGTCGGAAAAAGATTTACACTTTAAGTGGTTAAACTTCCTGCATTTACACCTTGTTAAAAACTTGGCAGACTGCCTGGATTTTTTCTTTACACACAGAAGTTTATCCCTTTTGATCTAAGAAGGAAGAGTTAGTTACAATGTTTCATGTTGAAACTTGGCAGACTACCTGGACGGGTTGAATCGAGATCACGATTTCTTTTTTTTTTTTAACGATTAATTGTGCAGCTCTAATGGGCTGCGGATGACGAGGCACCTAAACTGACCACGGTAGTCTGGGCTCAGCAGCCCTGATTATCGTGGCCAGGGGGACTCCAACTGGCAGGATCAACCAGGTTTATTACCAGTTAGGAAGAGAAGAATTGCACAGCACTGTGCTGTGGCTCATGCATTAAAGGAACAGGACCTTTTATTTAATTTTTTTTTTTTTTAGGTTTGCAAACGCTTTAAGCCCGTGCTGTAGCCGTCTTTTGGGTATAGCGTCGGCAGTAAGGGGTTAACTGATCCCTCCTGTATTGAATGGTATTGTAACTATACTGTCTGCCCTCATGCAAACTGTTGGCGCTCTATAAATCCTGTATTATTATAATAATAATGATAATAATTTAGGCCAAAATGTATTCTGCTACATGTCGCAAACGCTGGCAGTGATCGGGGCTGATCCTGAAAACACTGCGTTTTTGGGGGGACACTACACTAGTGGAGACAACTAATATAGTTCTGATAAAGATACTGATCCCTACAGACACTATGCTAGTAATGGTGGCTATCGTGTGACTGTGATAGTGTGGTGGACGATCTGGTGCTAACAGACAATAACTGGGAGAGACACTAACTGACATCGCTAGTAATGCTAATACCATGATCGGCGATAATACTATACACTGTACTAACGACACTGACTGGGCGGCAGGAGTGATCAGGAAGGAAATCAAGGGGTTAACTGTGTGCCTAACGAGTGTGTGTGGGCTGATTTTACTTCTGGCCGGGTCTCTCCTTGCTTTCAGTTCTGTAAGGCTGGGTTCACATATATGCGAATTGGATGCGTTTTGTAACCATGTGAATGTTACCGGCTTTCAATGGAGCAGGTTCACACAATTGTGGTGCGGCCGCGGTGCGGTTTTGAAAAGGGCCCTGTGCAGTTTTTAAGGGGTCCAGTTTAGGTGCAAATTCAGGTAAAAATTCACACCTGAACCGGTGAACAAAAACGCACCGAACCGCAGCCGCATATATATGTGAACCCGGCCTAACTGATAGCAGGGAGAAATTCATCCAGAGCTGGTTGTTGCATTTACCAACACACCGATCCTCTGTGCTGTGATTGGCCACAGCTGATCAGCAGGTATAGAGCCAAAAATGACTGGCTGTAACTTGCTGACAAACTTGTGCTGTATCCAATCACAGCCTTTATACACGCCCGCTGCAAGGATACATTGTATACTTTCTACACGACCCCTGCAAGGATACATTGTATACTTTTATACACGGCCCCTGGAAGGATACATTGTATACTTTCTACACGACCCCTGGAAGGATACAGTGTATACTTTCTACACGATCCCTGGAAGGATACAGTGTATACTTTCTACACGATCCCTGGAAGGATACAGTGTATACTTTCTACACGACCCCTGGAAGGATACATTGTATACTTTCTACACGACCCCTGGAAGGATACAGTGTATACTTTGTACACGGCCCCTGGAAGGATACATTGTATACTTTCTACACGACCCCTGGAAGGATACATTGTATACTTTCTACACGACCCCTGGAAGGATACAGTGTATACTTTGTACACGGCCCCTGGAAGGATACATTGTATACTTTCTACACGACCCCTGGAAGGATACAGTGTATACTTTCTACACGACCCCTGGAAGGATACAGTGTATACTTTCTACACGACCCCTGGAAGGATACATTGTATACTTTATACACGGCCCCTGGAAGGATACATTGTATACTTTCTACATGGCCCCTGGAAGGATACATTGTATACTTTCTACACTTCCCCTGGAAGGATACATTGTATACTTTTTACACGACCCCTGGAAAGATACAGTGTATACTTTCTACACGACCCCTGGAAGGATACAGTGTATACTTTCTACACGACCCCTGGAAGGATACATTGTATACTTTCTACACGACCCCTGGAAGGATACATTGTATACTTTATACACGGCCCCTGGATGGATACATTGTATACTTTCTACACGACCCCTGGATGGATACAGTGTATACTTTCTACACGGCCCCTGGAAGGATACAGTGTATACTTTGTACACGACCCCTGGAAGGATACATTGTATACTTTGTACACGACCCCTGGAAGGATACATTGTATACTTTGTACACGACCCCTGGAAGGATACAGTGTATACTTTGTACACGACCCCTGGAAGGATACAGTGTATACTTTGTACACGACCCCTGGAAGGATACAGTGTATACTTTCTACACGGCCCCTGGAAGGATATATTGTATACTTTCTACACGGCCCCTGGAAGGATACATTGTATACTTTCTACACGGCCCCTGCAAGGATACATTGTATACTTTCTACACGGCCCCTGGAAGGATACAGTGTATACTTTGTACACGACCCCTGGAAGGATACATTGTATACTTTGTACACGACCCCTGGAAGGATACATTGTATACTTTGTACACGGCCCCTGGAAGGATACATTGTATACGTTATACACGGTCTCTGCAGAGATGCATTGTATCTCCCCCTCCCCCCCCATAGAAGAGAAAGAAATACAAGAGATTCACTTCTCCAAGAAGATTGTCTGTCAGTGATCACATGATCAGGAGCTCGTCCTTCTGAGACCTGGAGCTTCCGGTGACGTCGATCCGACGTACTCCCAGCATGAACACCGATTATATGTAGAAACAATCTAAGTTTGCCTTCAGGCCTCGTGCACACGAGGGGTTTGCCCAACTCGCCCTTTTCCCCTGGCAGCATCTCTTCTAGGCACAGCGAACGGTTGGGCATGAATTCATTTCATCGGGGAGAATAATGATTTTGTTTTGCCCATTTTTTTAAATTGACTCTCAAGCGCAGTCCAGTGGTGTCGGAACGCTGCGGCTCCGGGACCTGCTGGCAGTTGGTTTTTATATTTTTTTTCTGCCTCCTAAACACCTTTTTTAGTGTGCATGGGCACACAGGGCAACATGGAGGGGCGTTTAGAGGCAGAAAAAAAAAAACCACCAGACGCCCCGAACGGCGCTAAAAACATCCAGTGTGCATGAGGCCTTCGTTATACTTTAATCTGTTATAATGGAATTCTATACATGTGGATGTTAAACCCAGAAACAAACCTTTATTATATTGCAGCTTACCAATTCTTAGATGTGATGACTGCGCAGGAAGGACAGAGGAGGACAGAGAGCAGTGCTGGGAGGACCAGGGACAGTGCAGGTAGGACAGAGGACAGCGCAGGGGGGACATGGTCAGGGCAGGGGGGACATGGTCAGGGCAGGGGGGACATGGGCACTGCAGGGAGGACAGAGGGCAGGGGGGACATGGGCATTGCAGGGAGGACAGAGGGCAGGGGGGACGTGGGCACTGCAGGGGGGACACGGCACTGCAGGGAGGACAGAGGGCAGGGGGGACATGGGCATTGCAGGGAGGACAGAGGGCAGGGGGGACATGGGCACTGCAGGGAGGACAGTGGAGTGCACAGAGGACAGGGCGGGGAGGACCGAGGGCAGGGTGGGGAGGACATAGGGGATACGAGCAGGGGGGGCACTGCAGGGATAGCAGGGTGGACAGAGGGCATGAGGGACACGGGGAGGGCATGGGGGACACGTGCCATGCAGGGGGGACACAGACACAGCAGTGAGGGCGGGAAGGGCCGAGGCGACACGGGCACTGCAGGGAGGGGGAGGGGGCAGGGAGGACAGGACAGTGGGGGACACGGCCAGGGCAGGGAGGACAGTGGGGGACACGGCCAGGGCAGGGAGGACAGTGGGGGACATGGGCAGGGAGGACAGTGGGGGACATGGGCAGGGAGGACAGTGGGGGACATGGGCAGGGAGGACAGTGGGGGACACGGCCAGGGCAGGGCAGGGAGGACAGTGGGGGACATGGGCAGGGAGGACAGTGGGGGACATGGGCAGGGAGGACAGTGGGGGACATGGGCAGGGCAGGGAGGACAGTGGGGGACATGGGCAGGGCAGGGAGGACAGTGGGGGACACGGCCAGGGCAGGGAGGACAGTGGGGGACACAGGGCAGGGAGGACAGTGGGGGACACACGGCCAGGGCAGGGAGGACAGTGGGGGACACGGCCAGGGCAGGGAGGACAGTGGGGGACACGGCCAGGGCAGGGAGGACAGTGGGGGACACGGCCAGGGCAGAGAGGACAGTGGGGGACACGGCCAGGGCAGGGAGGACAGTGGGGGACACGGCCAGGGCAGAGAGGACAGTGGGGGACACGGCCAGGGCAGAGAGGACAGTGGGGGACACGGCACTGCAGGGAGGACAGAGGGCAGGGGGGACATGGGCATTGCAGAGAGGGCAGGGGGGACATGGGCACTGCAGGGAGGACAGTGGAGTGCACAGAGGACAGGGCGGGGAGGACCGAGGGCAGGGTGGGGAGGACATAGGGGATACGAGCAGGGGGGGCACTGCAGGGATAGCAGGGTGGACAGAGGGCATGAGGGACACGGGGAGGGCATGGGGGACACGTGCCACGCAGGGGGGACACAGACACAGCAGTGAGGGCGGGAAGGGCCGAGGCGACACGGGCACTGCAGGGAGGGGGCAGGGAGGACAGGACAGTGGGGGACACGGCCAGGGCAGGGAGGACAGTGGGGGACACGGCCAGGGCAGGGAGGACAGTGGGGGACAAGGGCAGGGAGGACAGTGGGGGACATGGGCAGGGAGGACAGTGGGGGACACGGCCAGGGCAGGGAGGACAGTGGGGGACACGGCCAGGGCAGGGAGGACAGTGGGGGACATGGGCAGGGAGGACAGTGGGGGACATGGGCAGGGAGGACAGTGGGGGACACGGCCAGGGCAGGGAGGACAGTGGGGGACACGGCCAGGGCAGGGAGGACAGTGGGGGACACGGCCAGGGCAGGGAGGACAGTGGGGGGACACGGCCAGGGCAGGGAGGACAGTGGGGGACACGGCCAGGGCAGGGAGGACAGTGGGGGACACGGCCAGGGCAGGGAGGACAGTGGGGGACACGGCCAGGGCAGGGAGGACAGTGGGGGACACGGCCAGGGCAGAGAGGACAGTGGGGGACACGGCCAGGGCAGAGAGGACAGTGGGGGACACGGCCAGGGCAGAGAGGACAGTGGGGGACACGGCCAGGGCAGAGAGGACAGTGGGGGACACGGCCAGGGCAGAGAGGACAGTGGGGGACACGGCCAGGGCAGGGAGGACAGTGGGGGACACGGCCAGGGCAGGGAGGACAGTGGGGGACACGGCCAGGGCAGGGAGGACAGTGGGGGACACGGCCAGGGCAGAGAGGACAGTGGGGGACACGGCCAGGGCAGGGAGGACCGTGGGGGACACGGCCAGGGCAGGGAGGACAGTGGGGGACACGGCCAGGGCAGGGAGGACAGTGGGGGACACGGCCAGGGCAGAGAGGACAGGGGGGACACGCCAGGGCAGGGAGGACAGTGGGGGACACGGCCAGGGCAGGGAGGACAGTGGGGGACACGGCCAGGGCAGAGAGGACAGTGGGGGACACGGCCAGGGCAGGGAGGACAGTGGGGGACACGGCCAGGGCAGAGAGGACAGTGGGGGACACGGCCAGGGCAGAGAGGACAGTGGGGGACACGGCCAGGGCAGAGAGGACAGTGGGGGACACGGCCAGGGCAGAGAGGACAGTGGGGGACACGGCCAGGGCAGAGAGGACAGTGGGGGACACGGCCAGGGCAGAGAGGACAGTGGGGGACACGGCCAGGGCAGAGAGGACAGTGGGGGACACGGCCAGGGCAGAGAGGACAGTGGGGGACACGGCCAGGGCAGAGAGGACAGTGGGGGACACGGCCAGGGCAGAGAGGACAGTGGGGGACACGGCCAGGGCAGAGAGGACAGTGGGGGACACGGCCAGGCCAGGGAGGACAGTGGAGTGCACAGAGGACAGGGGGGACACGTCACTGCAGGGAGGACAGTGGGGGACACGTCACTGCAGGGAGGACAGGGGGGACACGTCACTGCAGGGAGGACAGGGGGGACACGTCACTGCAGGGAGGACAGGGGGGACGCGTCACTGCAGGGAGGACAGGGGGGACACGTCACTGCAGGGAGGACAGGGGGGACACGTCACTGCAGGGAGGACAGGGGGGACACGTCACTGCAGGGAGGACAGGGGGGACACGTCACTGCAGGGAGGACAGGGGGGACACGTCACTGCAGGGAGGACAGGGGGGACACGTCACTGCAGGGAGGACAGGGGGGACACGGCACTGCAGGGAGGACAGGGGGGACACGGCACTGCAGGGAGGACAGTGGAGTACACGCAGTGCATGGAGGTCAGGGTAGGGGGGACACAGGCACTGCAGGGGGAGTGGAGTGCACAGAGGGCGGGGAGGATAGAGGGCAGTGTAGTTGGGCACACGGTCAGGGCAGGAGGCACACAGGCACTGCAGGGAGGATTGTGCAGTGCACAGAAGGCAGAGAGTGCAGGGGAAAGCAGGCACTGCAGGAAGGACAGTGAAGTGCATGGAGGATAGAGGATGACAGGGGGCAGTGCAGGGGGGACACAGGCACTGCAGGGAGGGCAGGGGCACTGCAGACCCTGGCTGTGCTGTCTGGCAGTGTTGCTTGTATCACAAAACTAGCTGGAAAAAAAAAATAAAGTTTGGCCTTTTCAGCTTTGATTACGCCTATTAGCATAACATCTTTACATTGTCTGGTGTCTTCAGTCGCCCCTGATGTGGATTTTTCACATTCCCGAGTCGGATTCGGTGCTCTCAGGTTGTGTTTACACCTCCTCCTTATCTTGCTGTGTAATTGTACTAGTCAGCAAGTCTGGGAATAGCTGGAGCCGCCGGCTGCGAGTGCAGATTCTGCTGCATGTGTCACCTGATTGGCTGAACCAAATCAACACCCCAGGTGTTTTGGATATCGATCGATCTTCTGTCACAGCTATATAGTGATCTCTGGAGGAGGGGAGGTTGTGGGAGATGGTGGTTATTGCTAAAGGGAACCTGTCGCTGGATAATCGCATACAGACGGTCATTTGTCGGAAATGGCAGATGCCGCAGTCTACCATCCTTAGTCCAATGTAATTTGGGTGGTCCATGCTGAGCTGAGGCCCCACCTGCCAAACAATACTGGACAATCCGTGAGCAGTGGAACACTGATGGAGCCATCACTCTGCTCCTTTCTGCTTTTGTTCTCTAGCAGAGACCTGATTGGCTCTTAGTGCTGCCTGCCCTTTCCCAGTCCCGCTGTACGGGACACTGCTACTATTTTACTTTAGAATTGTATTGTGTGTTTTTTTTTTTTTTTTTATCAGTACATAACTTTTTATTTTATTTTTTAACCCCTTAAGTCTGGCTGTACCCATTTTGGGAGCACGGACTAAAGGCAAAACTTTTTTTTAGTTTTGGATGGAGAGGGATTAGAACCTTTATTTTTTCTTTCTTGCAACCTGCGGTTGCAGGAAAGAAAATCAAATCTATGGGCTGCTTAAAGCCAGCCATACAAGGAGTGATTTTCTTTCCTGCAACCACGGAATCCCTCCTGCAGAGCCAATGTGTTCTCCGGGTGGGGGGGGGGAGGTAGATGAGGAAGAGGGAAGAGCAGTGGGGAAGGAGGGGGGTGGGGGTGTGGGTGGGTGGTGAGGAAGGTAGATGAGGAAGAGGGGAAGAGCAGTGGGGAGGGGGGGGGTGGGCCGTGAGGCAGGTGGATGAGGAGAAGAAGGGGAGAGCAGTGGGGAAGGGGGGGGCATGGGCCGTGAGGAAGGTGGATGAGGAAGAGGGGAGAGCAGTGGGGAAGGGGGGGGGTTGGGTGGTGAGGAAGGTAGATGAGGAAGAGGGGAGAGCAGTGGGGAAGGAGGGGGGGGGGGTTGGGTGGTGAGGAAGGTAGATGAGGAAGAGGGGAGAGCAGTGGGGAAGGAGGGGGGGGGGTTGGGTGGTGAGGAAGGTGGATGAGGAAGAGGGGAGAGCAGTGGAGAAGGGGGGGGGGTTGGGTGGTGAGGAAGGTAGATGAGGAGGAAGAGGGGAGAGCAGTGGGGAGGGGGGCGGGTGGGGGGGGGGAAGGGAAGGTGAATGAGGAGAAGGAGGGGAGAGCAGTGGGGAAGAGGGGGGGGGGTTGGGCGGTGAGGAAGGTAGATGAGGATGAGGAGGAAGAGGGGAGAGCAGTGGGGGGCTGGGAGGTGAGGAAGGTGGATGAGGGGGGGGAGAGCAGTGGGGAGGGGGGAGTTGGGCCGTGAGGAAGGTGGATGTGGGGAGGGGGGGTTGGGCGGTGAGGAAGGTAGATGAGGAGGAAGAGGGGAGAGCAGTGGGGAAGGGGGGGGGGGGGGGGTTGGGTGGTGAGGAAGGTAGATGAGGAAGAGGGGAGAGCAGTGGGGAGGGGGGGAGTTGGGCGGTGAGGAAGGTAGATGAGGAAGAGGGGAGAGCAGTGGGGAAGGAGGGGGGGGGTTGGGTGATTAGGAAGGTAGATAAGGAAGAGGGGAGAGCAGTGGGGAAGGGGGGAGTTGGGCGGTGAGGAAGGTAGATGAGGAAGAGGGGAAGAGCAGTGGGGAGGAGGGGGGGGGTTGGGTGGTGAGGAAGGTAGATGAGGAAGAGGGGAAGAGCAGTGGGGAGGGGGGGGGGTTGGGTGGTGAGGAAGGTAGATGAGGAAGAGGGGAGAGCAGTGGGGAAGGGGGGGGGGGGGGGGTTGGGTGGTGAGGAAGGTAGATGAGGAAGAGGGGAGAGCAGTGGGGAAGGAGGGGGGGGGGGTTGGGTGGTGAGGAAGGTAGATGAGGAAGAGGGGAGAGCAGTGGGGAAGGAGGGGGGGGGGTTGGGTGGTGAGGAAGGTAGATGAGGAAGAGGGGAGAGCAGTGGGGAAGGCGGGGGAACCAGCGAGTAAGGTAGATGAGGAGAAGGGGAGAGCAGTGGAGAAGGGGGGGGGTTGGGTGGTGAGGAAGGTAGATGAGGAAGAGGGGAGAGCAGTGGGGAAGGAGGGGGGGGGTTGGGTGGTGAGGAAGGTAGATGAGGAAGAGGGGAGAGCAGTGGGGAAGGCGGGGGAACCAACGAGTAAGGTAGATGAGGAGAAGGGGAGAGCAGTGGAGAAGGGGGGGAGGGGGGTTGGGTGGTGAGGAAGGTAGATGAGGAGGAAGAGGGGGGAGCAGTGGGGGGCTGGGAGGTGAGGAAGGTGGATGAGGGGAGAGCAGTGGGGAGGGGGGAGTTGGGCCGTGAGGAAGGTGGATGTGGGGTTGGGCGGTGAGGAAGGTAGATGAGGAGGAAGAGGGGAGAGCAGTGGGGAGGGGGGGGGGTGGTGGATGTGGGGAGGGGGGGTTGGGCAGTGAGGAAGTTGGAAGAGGGGGGGGGGAAAGCGGTGAGGAAGGGGGGTTGGGCGATGTGGAAGACGGGGAGTACAGTGGGGAAGGAGACACTTTGTCAACATTGGATGATGGCTGCACCATTGGACCTTCCCGCCTTGTAGAGTTCAGGAGTCACCGGATCAATTATTTACTACAATACAAACAATGCAGACACACCGAGCTCCATATTCCAATCTTCTCCTCTCGGTTGGGATATTTTGCTGCCTCGACAAAAAAATAAAGAAATTTTGTTCTGCTGAGCCGGACACTTGAAGAAATTTGCTCAGATTTTTTAGTGGGGGGCCTTTCGGTAGTTCTCCCTTGAGGGTGTTTTACGGCAGTTGGCTGTCCGTGTCCTTTTATTTTTTATTTTTTGGAGCATTGCGGGTAGAATCCAGGTCGCACCTGCTCCCTTGTAACTCCGGAGGACTCCTTAATGAATGGCGTCATTCTTGTTGCCGTGACGACCAGCCCAGGCCCTCCAGAGAGCAGCTGCCGGGTTATTAGAACGTCCTCTCGTCTCGCTCAATGAGGACGAAGTAGATACCTGAGCTGTCCCCGGGGGCTGGCGGTGGCATTGCGTATTGTCTTCTCTCTTTCTGAACTGCTAATTATTTGTCATTGTGAAAAGACGGTGACGGACGGATGTACGCTACCCAGCCTGGCAACCACGCCGGGGGGGGGGGGGGGGTTTTATTTTATTTTTTATATTTGTCTTAAAGCAGACCTTCAACCTTTTTGCTTAATTCCAAATTCCACAATCGGAGAATCCTTTTCTTTTAAGCAGGTCCTGGCCCTGCACTTCTGGTTCATGCCTAGGCGACGTCCCCTGGAATAATCGAGCCCCTTGGGATACTGGCATCACCCATCCCAGGAGGCTTCGGGGCAATGTACAACATGCCAAGCATAGTTACATAGTGGGTGAGGTTGAAAAAAAAGACACAAGTCCATCAAGTCCAACCTATGTGTGTGATTATATGTCAGTATTACATTGTATATCCCTGTATGTTGCGGTCGTTCAGGTGATTATCTAATAGTTTCTTGAAACTATCAATGCCCCCCGCTGAGACCACCGTCTGTGGAAGGGAATTCCACATCCTTGCCACTCTTACAGTAAAGAACCCTCTACGTAGTTTAAGGTTAAACCTCTTTTCTTATAATTGTAGTGAGTGGCCACGAGTCTTGTTTAAACTCCCTTCTGCGAAAAAGTTTTCTCCCTATTGTGGGGTCACCAGTCCGGTATTTATAAATTGAAATCATATCCCCTCTCAAGCGTCTCATAAGTTCAGTGCTCCCAACCTTTCCTCATAACTAATATCCTCCAGACCTTTATTAGCTTTGTTGCCCTTCTTTGTACTCGCTCCATTTCCAGCACATCCTTCCTGAGGACTGGTGCCCAGAACTGGACAGCATACTCCAGGTGCGGCCGGACCAGAGTCTTGTAGAGCGGCAGAATTATCGTCTTATCTCTGGAGTTGATCCCCCTTTTTAATGCCAATATTCTGTTTGCTTTGTTAGGCTCAGCAATGGCATGCAATGCCGAGCTTCTGCTATCATCTACTAGGACCCCCAGGTCCTTTTCCATCCTAGATCCCCCCCCCCCAGAGGTTCTCCCCTCCCCCCCCCCCCCAGTGTATAGATTGCATATTTTTGCCGCCCAAATGCATTATTTTAAATTTTTCCACATTGAACCTCATCTGCCATGTAGTTGCCCACCCCATTAATTTGTTCAGATCTTCTTGCAAGGTTTCCACATCCTGTGGAGAAGTTATTGCCCTGCTTAGCTTAGTATCGTCCGCAAATACAGAGATTGAACTGTTTCCCCCATTCCCATCCTCCAGATCGTTTATGAACAAAATAAACAGGATTGGTCCCAGCACAGAACCCTGGGGGCCCCACTACCCACCCCGACCATTCCGAGTACTCCCCATTTATCACCACCCTCTGAACTCGCCCTTGTAGCCAGTTTTTAATCCATGTACTCACCCTATGGTCCATTCCAACGCACCTTATTTTGTACAGTAAACGTTTATGGGGAACTGTGTCAAATGCTTTTGCAAAATCCAGATACACCACGTCTACGGGCCTTCCTTTATCCAGATACACCACGTCTACGGGCCTTCCTTTATCTAGATACACCACGTCTACGGGCCTTCCTTTATCCAGATACACCACGTCTACGGGCCTTCCTTTATCTAGATACACCACGTCTACGGGCCTTCCTTTATCCAGATACACCACATCTACGGGCCTTCCTTTATCCAGATACACCACGTCTACGGGCCTTCCTTTATCTAGATACACCACGTCTACGGGCCTTCCTTTATCCAGATACACCACATCTACGGGCCTTCCTTTATCCAGATACACCACGTCTACGGGCCTTCCTTTATCTAGATACACCACGTCTACGGGCCTTCCTTTATCTAGATACACCACGTCTACGGGCCTTCCTTTATCCAGATACACCACATCTACGGGCCTTCCTTTATCTAGATACACCACGTCTACGGGCCTTCCTTTATCCAGATACACCACGTCTACGGGCCTTCCTTTATCTAGATACACCACGTCTACGGGCCTTCCTTTATCTAGATACACCACGTCTACGGGCCTTCCTTTATCTAGATACACCACGTCTACGGGCCTTCCTTTATCTAGATACACCACGTCTACGGGCCTTCCTTTATCCAGATACACCACGTCTATGGGCCTTCCTTTATCCAGATACACCACGTCTACGGGCCTTCCTTTATCTAGATACACCACGTCTACGGCCTTCCTTTATCTAGATACACCACGTCTACGGGCCTTCCTTTATCTAGATACACCACGTCTACGGGCCTTCCTTTATCCAGATACACCACGTCTACGGGCCTTCCTTTATCTAGATACACCACGTCTACGGGCCTTCCTTTATCTAGATACACCACGTCTACGGGCCTTCCTTTATCCAGATACACCACGTCTACGGGCCTTCCTTTATCCAGATACACCACGTCTACGGGCCTTCCTTTATCCAGATACACCACGTCTACGGGCCTTCCTCTATGTAGATGGCAACTCACCTCCTCCATAGAAGGTTAATAGATTGGTTTGGCAAGAACGATTCTTCATGAATCCATGCTGATTACTGCTAATGATACCGTTCTCATTACTAAAATCTTGTATATAGTCCCTTATCATCCCCTCCAAGAGTTTACATACTATTGATGTTAGGCTAACTGGTCTGTAATTCCCAGGGATGTATTTTGGGCCCTTTTTAAATATTGGTGCTACATTAGCTTTTCTCCAATCAGCTGGTACCAGCTGGTATTGGTGTTCCTGGGGGAGGGGGGGGGGATAGTACCCCATCATTGGTGTTCCTGGTGGGGTTTCTTGTACTATAAACCCATCATGACAGGATACCTGTATATGACCTGTGTAACACTCCGTTTTTTTTTTTTCATTATTATTTTTAATAAATGAAAAAATGTCATATTACATTTTTATTTAATTTTTTTAATGATTTTTTTCCGATTTAATCGTTAATTGCAGCCCTACTTTGGAGGATGCAGAATAAATAGGACCAAAAGGGAGCAAATCCTACCTAGACGTTCCTTGTTGGGGCTCGTTCACACTAGCAGTTAAGGGGGCGGTAAAAAAAAAACTCATGATTGAGCCGTGCTGCTACCCTCTTTAGCTGAGCCCCGAGGCTGTACACGTGCTGCAACCACGATGCTTTGCTTTGCAGCCACGGCGGGGAATTGTACCCTCTGTTACTTTTTGGTGGGTGTAGTGCCTAACGAGTGCGACCCATTCAAGAGAATGGGGCCACCCTGCAACCAACCAGTTGCGGCGGGCTAGTGTGAATTTAACCGGTTCCCGACCGGCGCACAACGATATACGTCGGCAGAATGGCACGGACAGGCAGGAGGGCGTATATATAAGTCCCTCCTTGAAGAAGTCCGTGCCATCGGGAGCGGTGCGCTCCCGCGCCGGTCGGGACCCCCTTGAGGCCGGTCGCGGGTCCGTGGACTCGATCGCCGCGGGGACACCCGCGATCGTCTCACGGGAAGGCAGAACGGGGAGATGCGGAAATAGACAGCATCTCCCCGTTCTACCTAGCAACTAGTGACGCCGATCTCTGCTCCCTGTGATTGGAGCAAAGATCAGCATTCACTAGCTGACAGCCACGCCCCTCCACAGTAAGAAACACACCCTAGGCATACTTAACCCTACACTGCCCCCTTGTGGTTAACCCCTTTACTGCCAGTGTCATTTATACAGGAATCAATGCATTTAAATTGCATTGATTGCTGTATAAATGACAATAGTCCCAAAAATGTCCGATGTGTCCGCCATAATGTCGCAGTCACAATAAAAATCGCTGATCGCCGCCATTGCTAGTAAAAAAAAAAAAATATTAATAAAAATGCTATAAAAACTATCCCCTATCTTGTTAAACGCTATAACTTCTGCGCAAACCAATCAATAATCGCTTATTGCGATTTTTTTTTTATTTTTTTTTTATTTTTACCAAAAATATGTAGAAGAATACGTATCGGCCTAAACTGAGGAAAAAAAAAAATGTTTTTTTATTTATTTTTTGGGGGATATTTATTATAGCAAAAAATAAAAAATAATGTTTTTTTTTTTTTTTTTCTTTAAAATTGTCGCACTTTTTTGTTTATAGCGCAAAAAATAAAAACCGCAGGGGCGATCAAATACCACCAAAAGAAAGCTCTATTTGTGGGAAAAAAAGGACGTCAATTTTGTTTGGGAGCCACGTCGCACAACCGCGCAATTGTCAGTTAAAGCGACTCAGTGCCGAATCGCAAAAAGGGGCCTGGTCCTTTGGCTGCAAATTGGTCCGGTCTGAAAGTGGTTAAAGCAGGCAGTGAGAAGGTGTTACAATGCCTCCTCATCTGCTCCCATCTCTCGGTGCAGCACCTTGTCGCCCCCGTTGACACGCGCATTATGGGGGGGGGGGGGCTTGCCTTCACTCTGACTTGGAGATTTTTTACTTCGCCATTTGTGGCGTGTGCAATAATGTCAGGTTCACTATCAATATCTCATTCTCTCCCCCCCCCCCCTTTGACAACAGATGTTAAAGGAATGTATTCCAGAACCCCCCCCCCCCCCCCCTTTCTAGTTTGCCTTCTCCGTACGGCTGCAACGGTGTCCTGCGGGGGTTTAATCCTCTGATTCCTCGGGAATTCGGCACATGGAGGCCTGCAGAGATCTAGACGTCTTTTTATAGCTGGAGGATAAGCGTTCCAGGGTTTACTTCCAAGAGGCAGCGTGAGAGAAATGCAGAGTTGGCCCTTGGTGGGGGGTGTTTATATTTTAAAGCTGAACTGTCATTAAAGAATTGCAAGGGTTGCCTGGAAGAGGAGACTTCTGGATCTTGGCTCTGGTTTCCTTTATCGCTGGAAGTTTCCTCGTCAAAGTAGGGGATCCCAGCACAAGTTGGGGGGGGGGGGGGGTTATGCATACGTGGCCTGTCTCTTTAACAAAACCCCACACCAACCCTGTGCTGGGCACTTTCTGGTCTCTGTACTTGCCCTTACTACTGCTTTCTGTTGTCCCAATGACTATCCCTGCAGCTGTCGACCATACCAAGCATTGTAGACTTTGTGGCATGCCCCCTGCCCCCATGTGACAATGGTTTGGGTCTGGTGATTGGCCATTGAGGCCCCATGCGTTGCGTTGTGAGAAGGAAGGCTTGGGTGTTGCCTGTAACCCATTAAAAATAAATAGATTAACGGTTTTTAACATAAAGTTAGCAGATAGCTGCTGCTTGGGTTGCATCTAGCAGAAGGGTAAGTGTTTTGGGCTGGAGCCACCGGAAAGGGTTAGCATTTTTAGGTTGGAGCCAGTGGGATGGGTAGTGCTCATTTGGGGCCACCGAGGGCATTAGCTTTAAGGTTACAGCTAGCCATAGGGTTGTCGTAAAGATTGGCACTCGCAGAGGGGGTTGGTGCTAAGGTTGTGAATGGCAGGAGCATTAGCATTAAGGTTGTGGCCATCAGAAGGGTCGGGTGGATTTGATTTAAATCAACTCCATTTGAAACCAGAAACCATGAAATCATCAGGCTGAGAACGAAGTACAGTTAAATCACACTTGTTTAAAAAAAAAAAAAGTAAAAAGAACAAACGTATTCAAAACATAGCCAAAGTTCAGTAACCGGAACGGATAGTCAGCCAAGCCAGAAGTCAGGGATCAATGTAGTGGAACAGCAAGCAGGATCTGGAGCCAGAAGGGATGTCAGCAACGCAAGTCTTGAACAGGATTGCAGGATATATTTTCTGTAATGTTGACCAAGGCCAAGGCAGAGAACCTCTGGGCTAAAGGGCTTAAGTAGGCAGGACTGACGAGCAGGATCATCAACAGCTGAGTAACTGTGGAGAGATAGGAGCTGGCAATTAGCCGACAGCTCAGAGAAGGAAGGGCTGAGCCCAGCCCTGACAGTATACAGACTAGGAAAGACTGAATTTCATACAGTCCACTTTTCAGGACCTCTGGCCCGCCCAATGTCTCCTCAAGCAGAAGTCCTAGAAGTGGATCTCACCAAGAGGCCCTTCATTGTCCAGGAATGGATCTGCAAACTGCTTCAGCTTCGGACCTGCAGTTTAGTAAATTATAGTGGATATAAATGTAGTATAATATATATATATATATCTCAAATTATAGTACATATAAATCAAATCATCTTATTTTACATGACGCTGGCGTCTTATGTCCCGCCATCTCTGAACATTGATGGGAAATGATGTAATGCTGTTTGCATGATGTTCATAGATCTGAGCTTCCAGGGACACTATAGACGGCAATCATGTCGTCTCCTCCTACTGATATTTATCATGTAGAACACGTTGGTATTATCTCCATGTAATTTTGTTTTGTTTTTTTTTTCTACATGTGTGATCTTACGAACCCCAACAGAGAAGAAGAAAATGAGGTAAGAGGACTGAACGCTTCAACTACCCGATCTGCAGGAGTATTTATTGAAAATGTGGACTTATTGAGGGGATTGGTGGGAAGGGGTACGTTGTTAACTGGCGGGGAGGGAGTATGTCGGCGATCGCTGGCGGGGAGGGAGTATGTCGGTGATCCGCTGGCGGGGAGGGAGTATGTCGGCGATCGCTGGCGGGGAGGGAGTATGTCGGTGATCCGCTGGCGGGGTGGGAGTATGTCGGCGTTGGCTGGCGGGGAGGGAGTATGTCGGCGATCGCTGGCGGGGAGGGAGTTTGTCGGCGATGGCTGGCGGGGAGGGAGTATGTCGGCGATGGCTGGCGGGGAGGGAGTATGTCGGCGATGGCTGGCGGGGAGGGAGTATGTCGGCGATCGCTGGCGGGGAGGGAGTATGTCGGCGATCGCTGGCGGGGCGGGAGTATGTCGGCGATCGCTGGCGGGGAGGGAGTATGTCGGCGATCGCTGGCGGGGAGGGAGTATGTCGGCGATCGCTGGCGGGGAGGGAGTATGTCGGCGATCGCTGGCGGGGAGGGAGTATGTCGCTGGCGGGGAGGGAGTATGTCGGTGATCCGCTGGCGGGGAGGGAGTATGTCGGCGATCGCTGGCGGGGAGGGAGTATGTCGGCGATCGCTGGCGGGGAGGGAGTATGTCGGCGATCGCTGGCGGGGAGGGAGTATGTCGGCGATCGCTGGCGGGGAGGGAGTATGTCGGCGATCGCTGGCGGGGAGGGAGTATGTCGGCGATCGCTGGCGGGTAGGGAGTATGTCGGCGATCGCTGGCGGGGAGGAAGTATGTCGGCGATCGCTGGCGGGGAGGAAGTATGTCGGCGATCGCTGGCGGGGAGGAAGTATGTCGGCGATCCCTGGCGGGGAGGAAGTATGTCGGCGATCCCTGGCGGGGAGGAAGTATGTCGGCGATCCCTGGCGGGGGGGAGGTAGCGCAGCGGTGATCCCTGGCGGCGGGGAGGTAGCGCAGCGGTGATCCCTGGCGGCGGGGAGGTAGCGCAGCGGTGATCCCTGGCAGGTAGAGGATATGACGGTGGTGGGGGGTATGTTAGTGATTAATTTTGGGAGCAGGCACATCAGCGTGTAGCGATGGGAAGGAGGCAAGTCCATGTGCTCTTGTTGGGAGAAGGTATGTTGGTATGAACTGGAAGGGGTTTGTGCCCTGTGTGGATGGCGGAGGGCAGTGTGCACTGGTGGGGAGGACGTATGTTGTTAATTGGTGGGCACATGGTTTGTGTGTGTTCACTGGTGGCGAGGGACAATGTCGTTGTTCGTTGGTTAGATAGGAGGTACATCCGTGTGCACTGGTGGGGAGGGGGTGGGTAGGTGTGCAGTGGTGGCGGAAGGGTTACCATGGTATTGGCTGGTAAGCAGAGGATTATTATTATTATTCAGGATTTATATAGTGCCAACAGTTTATGCAGCGCTTTACAACATTGGGGCAGACAGTGCAGTTACAATACAAATCAATTCAGGAGGAATCCGAGGGCTCTGCTCGTTAGATTTTACAATTTTAGAAGGGAGGGTCAAGTGGGACAAAAGGTTATAACTGTGGCGATGGAGAAAATGAAAATCCAGTTGTTAGGTGTGGGTAGGATAAGCTTTCTGTGAGAAGTGTTTTTAGGGATCGTCTAAAAGCTAATAAAGTAGGAGATAAGCGGAAAGATTGGGGTAAGGAGTTCCATAGGATTGGAGAGGCTCTGGAAAAGTCCTGGAGGCGAGCATGGGAGGAGGTGATGATAGAGAGCAGGAGGTCTTGAGAGGAACGATGAGAACGAGTAGGTTGGTATTTGGAGACTAGGCTAGTGATGTAGCTGGGGGCCGAGTTGTGGATGGCTTTGTACGTAGTTGTTAGTATTTTAAATTGAATTCGTTGGGTGAGTGGAAGCCAGTGGAGGGATTGACAGAGAGGAGTAGCAGACACAGAGTGATTGGTAAGGTGGATGAGTCTGGCAGCGGCATTCATGATAGACTGAAGGGGGGATAACCTATGTAGAGGCAAGCCAATGAGGAGGGAGTTGCAGTAGTCGAGGCGAGAGATGACCAGCGAGTGAATTAAGAGCTTTGTTGTGTCTTTGGTTAGAAAGGGGCGTATTTTGGCGATGTTTTGGAGGTTGAGGCGGCAGGATTTGGACATACGGCTTAAAGGAGAGTTCAGAGTCCAGGACTACACCTAGGACCTTGGCAAGCGGGGATGGGCTTAAAGTTGCGCCATCAATTTTGACAGAGAGATCAGGGGAAGGGGCACGTGGGGGAGTAAAAATTATAATTTTGGATAGATTGAGTTTGAGGAAGTGGTGTGACATCCAGACTGATATGCCTGATAGTAAATTAGTGCTACGTGAGGCGACAGAGGGGGTAGAGAAAGAGAGTTATGCCCCGTACACACGGTCGGAAATTCAGACGGAAAAAGTCCGATCGGATTATGTTGTCGTAAAATCCGATCGTGTGTGGGCTCTATCGGACTTTTCCCGTCGGAATTTCCAACGGAAAATGTTTGAGAGTAGGATCTAAAGTTTTCCAACAACAAAATCCAATCAGACTTTTTCCGATCGTGTGTAGAGAATTCCGACGCGCAAAGTGCCACGCATGCTCAGAAAAAATTTGGAGAGGAAAGCTATTGGCTACTGGCCTCTACGTAGCCCCATCGTATGTGTTGTATGTCACCTCGCTCCGAACGATCGGATTTTCCGACAACTTTGTGCGACCGCGTGTGTGCAACACAAGTTTCGGACAAAATCCGTCGGAAAAAATCTGACCGATTTTGTCGTCGGAATGTCCGACCGTGTGTATGGGGCATTAGGTATCTCAACGTAGAGGTGGTATTGGAAGCCATGGGAGGCTATCAGTTGACCCAGGGAGGAGGTGTAAATTGAAAATGGGAGAGGTCCAAGAACAGAACCTTGGGGGACCCCAACAGAGAAGGGAAGGGAAGAGGAGAGGAGGAAGTAGAATTGTAAGTAACGCTAAAGGTGCGGTTGGATTAGTAGGAGGAGAACCAGCGAAGAGTAGAATTATGGCAGTTTTCACTTGTAGGGAGGGGGACGATTTTGGTATTCACTGGTGGGGAAGGGGGTAGATCAGTAATGAGGCCTGATTTCATCTCTCCTCCTGTTTCTTTGCATCATAACCGGCTGTATGGTGTGAATACGGTGATTGGTAGATGTGAGTTGCTGTGAAATAATGAGCATTAAAGCTGAACTCCTAGGCAGATATCACATTCAATATGACAGGACCCAGTAGCAGTCTGGGGGGGGGGGGGGGTCTTTGGATGTCTACACAAGGGAGACCCAAATATTAACCTTCCAATCTTCTGAGAATGTAAAAAAATGACTGACTCCTTTTTAACCATTTTAAACATCCACAAATTTGTTTTCCCTTCTAGGCCAAAAACGAGAACCTTGGGCTCAACAAGTCATCAGCGGCCTTCAAAAGCCTCACATCCAGTAGATTCCTGCCAAAGGGAACCAAAGCAAAGGTTAATTTGGAAGAACAGGGGCGCCAGAAGGTCTCGTTCAGCTTCAGTTTCACTAAGAAAACCTTTCAGAACAGATTACGGACAGCTTTGGTTGGAGAGAAGCAGAATGATGCGCAGAATGCCGCCGGCAGCTTATCGGAACAAACCAAGCCTAAAACGGATGGGGCTGAATCCGTTGGAAATGCTTTTGAAGTTTCCCCTCCGAAGCCTAAAGTGGAACTGGGAAAAATTCATTTCAGGAAGCATCTTGGCGTTACAAGCAAACTACCAGCACCCCAACCGCCACCACCACCTCCACCCCCACCACCTGCTGCCATAACAGTTGCTGTACCCACGTCACCCGTAGCTTCAACTAAAGGAGTCCTATTCGAGAACGTAACGCTTTCTCCAGCGTCTGACGCTGCATCGACACCCGCCAACTTGGCCGTAGCATCACCCGAGAAAGCACCATCCAGTACTCTGCCTTCATTATCGTTGACTAGCACAAAGGATGATGAAGAGGGCTCCATAGTCTCTGTTGTGGAGAGCTTAAGCACTCAGGTGGCTGTCGAAAAGGCAGAAAAAGAGATCACCCCTTCTAAAGATTATTCCCATATTGGGAAAGAGGAAAATAATCCAGTCAACGTAAAAAGCGCAAAATCGAATCCCAGCCCTGAAAAACCCAGTTCTAAATTAAAGCAGTCTCACTCGGATACGGCAGTGGTTGGTTCAGAGTCTGACGAAGATTCCGTACAAACCTCCTCAAGCCACCGATCACATGAGGTCAAAAAGGCAGCAAGTAAAGAAAGAGACTCAAAAAGAAGCTCTATGAGTTCGAAAGGGGATGACGGTGGAAAATATCCTTCAACTAGAACAAAGCCTGTAAAGGACGAGAAACATTCTAGCTATTCCAGGTCGGACAGAGATTCAAAGTACTCCTCCTCCTACTCTCGTTCCAAGTCAGATCGTGACAGGAAACGAAGCAGGTCACGATCTAGGTCGAGATCGAGGTCGAGATCTGATCGAGGGCCGAGAGGCGGTTCTTCATATTCCAGATCTGAACGGTCACATTATTATGAGTCCGAGAGACGCTACCACAGAAGTTCTCCCTACAGAACAAGATATTCTCGCTCGTATGCAGATAGCAGAGCCAGAGACAGCTCTGACTCGGAGGATGATTATAGGAGAACCCATTCCAGATCGGGTGACTCTCGAAGGCCCCCATCGTCCTCTCATTCCTCCTCGTACAGAGATTCTAGGACTTCTTCTTCACATTCTAAATATGACAGAGATCCCAAATTAGACTCCTCTTATGACTCCGATCGAAAAGGAAGAACCTCGAGCAGAACTGAAAAAGACATCAAGTCCTCAGATCGAGAACCTACCAAGAAGGTTTCTCCTCAGAAAGAAGTTGACCTTAAACCAGCATCTTCCTACTCTAAAGTGGACAGTAGCACAAGTTCTGCTAAATCCAATTCTTCCAGAGCGTCAGATGCTAAACCGGTGCATGTGAATTCGGGAGCTAAAACGTCCAAATGGGATTTGGACAAAAGACCTGAACGCAAAGAGGGGCACGGCCTTGTCCGAAAAGATAGAGAAGAATCTGCATCGAAGGACATTCCCGACTACAGAAAAAGTGACCTCCAGGATTCTCCACCTACCCGATCCAAAGAGGTTGATCATTCTCATGCTGGAGACACCAAGTCATCAAGTGGCCGGGAATCGAAGTGGAGAAGTTTTTCGGCAGCACCATTGTTTGAAGGCCAAAGAAAAAGTCCTGTTCCCATAAACGATATCTATTCCCCTGAGCACTCGTGGGATTTTGTCACCTTGAGCTCCACAGATGATCCTCCTGCAGATGAACAATCTGATGTGTCACACTCTGATAGTAGTAGTAGTAGCAGTAGTAGCAGTAGTAGTAGTAGTAGTAACATAGACATTCCTCTTCATATAGAGTCTGAGAAAACTCCTGTAGCTCACAGTGAAGTTGAACAATGCAGTATTGTGGAGACGGGTGATGGAATACATCATCTTAATGGGTTAGGCCATGATCATGGCAGTGCATCTGTCTTTTCAGATCCTGAAGACAAGCCTGTCTCTGTATCAAAGTCAAAACGTTGGATAATCTTGGACGACAATTTAAATGAGGCGATTCCTTGCCATACTTCAGACAAAATGGGTATTTCCTTTGACCACAAGGAAGCTATTAAATTGCTAAATTCTCAATCTATTCAAGTAGATGACAATCCTACTGTTAAAGACACTCAAGTCCAGCAAGCTGTTACAGTTTTGGTCCCAGAAAGCTTAAATGTGTCACGGGCTAAGTCTACTGACCATGAAATTTACGTTGACTCTATGCAGAAAATCTCTAAACGTGGCACACCATTGAACAGTGATGAGCAAGGCGAGACTTGTGGCTTACCTCCCACAGAGCTTTGTACTCCAAAAGCACCGGAAACTGATTCTCCTGTTGAGGAGGAGACCAGGGTCGCCAGTAAAGAGACCAGGGTCACCAGTAAAGAGACCAGGGTCGCCAGGGAAGAGACCAGGGCCGCCAGGGAAGAGAAGAGGGGCGCCAGCAATGAGACCAGGGTCGCCAGGGAAGAGACCAGGGTCGCCAGTAAAGAGACCAGGGTCGCCAGGGAAGAGACCAGGGTCGCCAGCAATGAGACCAGGGTCGCCAGTAAAGAGACCAGGGTCGCCAGTAAAGAGACCAGGGTCGCCAGTAAAGAGACCAGGGTCGCCAGTAAAGAGACCAGGGTCGCCAGTAAAGAGACCAGGGCCGCCAGTAAAGAGACCAGGGCCGCCAGTAAAGAGACCAGGGCCGCCAGTAAAGAGACCAGGGTCGCCAGCAATGAGACCAGGGCCGCCAGCAATGAGACCAGGGCCTCCACAAATGAGACCAGGGTCGCCACAAATGAGACCAGGGCCTCCAGCAATGAGACCAGGGCCGCCAGCAATGAGACCAGGGCCGCCAGCAATGAGACCAGGGTCGCCAGCAATGAGACCAGGGCCGCCAGCAATGAGACCAGGGCCGCCAGCAATGAGACCAGGGCCTCCAGCAATGAGACCAGGGCCTCCAGCAATGAGACCAGGGCCGCCAGCCATGAGACCAGGGCCGCCAGCAAAGAGACCAGGGTCACCATTAAAGTTATGATTGACTCTCCGAACCACAGACAAGTCTCAACTTCATTGCCAATCTTTGAAGAGGATGATGTAGATCCTGTATGGAAAAATACGGAGCGAGAGGAGGCCACACCTGTCCTTCTACCGGAAGCTCCGACTGAGCAGATAGAAGTTCTGAAGGGAAATTACGAGTCTGATGAGGAAGAAGATGATTTTAAGAACAGTAATGTCCACAGTGATCATACTTCAGAGGAAGAGACGACGCCACCAATTGCCGCTGACAGTAGCACACCTACCGTAAACTTTATAAGCGCCGTCAGAGCTTATTATTCTGACACAGAAGAGAGTGCAAGTGAAGAGAGTGAATCGGAGGATACCGATTCTGATGACAGTGGCCTCCCCAGGAACCGTTTGCAGTCAGTTGTGGTAGTCCCCAAAACTTCCATCATAACCATGGAAGAAGACGATCTACCATCGTCATCCCCAAGTCATCAGGAAAGTATAGAGCCATCTAATGAAAATGAAACGGACTTTCCAGAAGGCCACACTCTGGAGCAAGTGGAACATAAAGTCTTTGATCAAATAGATAGCGATTCCAATATGTCACTAGAGGAAGAACAAGTGTGTGCTCCAGAAGTGAGTTCATTTCAGGCTGCGGAACCAAGTATCATTCCAGATCAAGCTTCAGAACTGAGACTTACTTCTGTTAACGATTCGGAACCAAGTGCCCCTCCAGTTGACGACATATCGGAGCAGGATCTAGTTCAGACTTCAGAGGAGGTTCCCAGTCCTGCTCAGCCTTTAGGACCTTCAGTGCCAGTTCATACTCCCCAAACCGCTCCCATCCACATTCAAGCATCGGAGTCAACTCCGGCCCCAGTCCAGACTCCAGAACCAAGTTACGCTCCAGCTTTGCAGGTCGATGTCATTTCAGTGACTGAGCCAGACAATGTTCACGTGTCCCAATCGGATGTTGTTTCAGTACAGGCAGAAGAGACTGGAACTGTTCCTGTTATGGCCACAGAGCTAGGTCCCAGTATAGAGCAGATCCCCATTGCTGCGCAAGCCCCCACACAGCTGGCTCCAGCGCCAGATCAAACCACTCAGCAGGCTCCCTTTCTGACACCAGCTTCTCAACCATGTCCCGTCCCAATTGAAGCTCCGCAACCATATTCTTCTCCGGTTGAGGTTCCACAACCACACACTGTACCAGTTGAAGTACAGCAACTATTTTCTACTCCAGTCGAAGCCCAACAAATATTTTCCATTCAGGCGCAACAGCCAGATGCTGTTGCGTTTCAGACTTCACGAGCATGCCCGGTTCAAGGTCCACATTTGGGTGCATTTGCAGGTCATATTCCACCGCTCGGTGCATTTCCTTTTCAAGCTTCGCAACACGGGGCGTTTCCACTTCAAGTAGTAGTACCACCACCGCCACCGCCTCCACCATGTCCTGTCCCACTTTCAATACCACCATGCCCCATTCCTGTTCAAGCTCCGCAGCCATGTCCTGCTCCAGTTCTGCCCCCGCAGCTGGGTGTTGCAGTTCATGCCCAACCACCAGACATTCCTCCTCCACCCAACGACGCTGATGTCAGCACCAGCCACCTTGTGACCGCTGGACAGGGCAACAATGGCGACGTGTCCTCTAGAAGCCACGAAATGCACAAGTCTTTTATACCTAGCCAGGCCAAACCTGCTGCTTCAGTACCACCTTCTAGGCCTAGTAGATTTGAATCCAAATCCCTCCATACCCCTGCTGAGAAACCAGATAGCAGGCAACAGTCAACCTACAGCCATGGCCCAGGGCCTGGGGACTTCTCCAGAGCTGATGGTTTCCAGGCAGCGGAAGACTTATCGGATCTCGGTTGGGACTTCTCTCAACCAGAAAAGCCAAGCAGCACATACCAGCCTCCAGACAGCAGTTACATGTACTGTGGGTACCAGCATGGCGGTGGAGTCTCTGACCCCTCTCAGAATTACGGCGAAAACAACCCTTATTGGGATCCTGGGTGCCACAACCAAGGTTCCATATACAACTACAGCAAAGCCGGCGTCCCGGTGCCCGACTCCCTCACGCATTGCTACAACGAAGACGACGAAGACGTCGACGACGACGACCTTGGCTGGGAAGATGACCACACGCACCACCAGGCCCATAAGTTGTACTACGACCAACCCAAAGAGACCGGTTCCGTGCAAGCGCATGAAATCAGCAGCAATTCTGCGAAGGAGAACCTGGCCCGAAACGACAAGAGGGATCCGTTCGGTAGGGACAGGTCCGAGATGAAAGAAAGGGGCCCGCCGAAAAAACGGCGGCAGGAACTGGGGAGCGACTCGGAGAACGACGCAGAGGCCCTGGAGAAGAGGAGATTGAAAGCGGAGGCCGGCTTGTTGGAGTCTGCTGGCCCGAAACGAGGAAGAGCCGGCACCATCTGCCCTATGGAGGAATTCAGAGACGCTCAACACTGGAAGGAGTTTTCCAAACTAGGAAGAATGCCGCCTTACTTTGACCTCATTGAAGAGAACCTCTACCTAACAGAAAGGTAATGTGCACGCTTATCTAACTTTTTTTTTTTAATTTCTAATTAATTTCCCTTTTAAATTTTTGTTTTTTAAAGATTATTATTATTGTCTCTTGGGTGTACAGTGGCAACTTTGTTACAAATGGCGTACATTTCCAAAAATTACATGTACACTATATCACCAAAAGTATTGGGACACCTGCCTTTACACGCACATGAACTTTAATGGCATCCCAGTCTTAGTCCGGAGGGTTTAATATTGCGTTGGCCCCGCCCCTTTGCAGCTATAACAGGTTCAACTCTTCTGGGAAGGCCGTCCACAAGGTTTAGGAGGGTGTCCAGAAGAGCATTTGTGAGGTCAGGCACTGATTTTGGACAAGAAAGGTCTGGCTTGCAGTCTCCACTTTAATTCATCCCAAAGATGTTCTATCGGGGTAGAGGTCAGCACTCTGCGCAGGCCAGTCAAGTTCCTCCACCCCAATCTCACTCATCCATGTCTTTATGGACCTTGCTTTGTTTTTTTTTTTAATTCTTTATTTGTGAGATAATCAGATAACATACATATATAAACTTTGAAACAAAGGACATCAACCATCTGTTAACTTCAACATTTTTATCCCTCCACTTGAGAGTTGTTAGATAGTTATGAACCACTGGAACTTAGGTCGAGTTTTCCCCGATATCCATCTAAATGAGGAGGGGGGCAGGTAACCCCTCGCCCCCTCCGCTGTGATGTTCTATAGCATTGGTTAGTTCTGTTCACATTTTTTAATCAAAAGTCTACCCATGAGTCGACTTACTTTTCTTTATAAAAAAGGAAGGAAAAGAAAGAAGAGGTGGGGAAAAGGTAAAGAAGCAGGAGAAAGCCGAACGATAAGAAGAAAGGAGTCAACAAATAGGGGGTGGACAGGGGGGTGGGGGGGGGATGGGGGGATAGTCCGTCCTCCAGCTCCCCCCAGCTCGGTCGTCTTGCTGAGTCCGGAGTACAACATACCCCATCACTCAAGTCGTCAATCTCGCGTACTCCTCCGAGAAATTGGACCTTGCTTGGTGCACTGGTGGGCAGTCATGTTGGAACAAGAAGGGTCCGTCCCCAAACTGTTCCCACAAAGTTAGGAGCATGAAATTTGTTAATGTCTTAGTATGCTGACGCCTCCTTCACTTGAACTAAGGGGCCAAGCCCAACCCCTGAAAAACAACCCCCACACCATAACCCTCCCCTTCACCAAATGAATTGGACCAGAGCACAAAGCAAGATCCATAAAGACATGGATGAGCGAGTTTGGGGTGGAGGAACTTGACCTCAACCCCATAGAACACATTTGAGATGAAATTGGAATAGAGACTGCGAGCCAGGTCTTCTCATCCGACATCAGTGCCTGACCTCACAAATGCTCTTCTGGAAGAATGGTCAAACATTCCCATAGACACCCTCCTATACCTTGTGGACGGCTGTAAGCTGTTATAGCTGATAGCTGCAAAGGGTGGGGCCAACTCAATATTGAACCCTCCGGACTAGTGCCCCATACAGACGGTCAGACATTCCGACCACAAAATCCGTCAGATTTTTTCAGATGGATTTTGTCCGAAACTTGTCTTGCATACACACGGTTGCACAAAGTTGTCGGAAAATCCGATCGTTCCGTACGAGGTGACGTACAACGGGACTACGTAGAGGCCAGTAGCCAATGGCTTTCATCACCAAATTTCTTCTGAGCATGCGTGGCACTTTGTGCGTCGGAATTCTCTACACGCGATCGGAAAAAGTCCAATCGGATTTTGTTGTCGGAAAATTTTAGATCCTGCTCTCAAACATTTTCCGTCGGAAAAAGTCCGATGGAGCCGACACACGATCGGATTTTCCGACAACATAATCCGATCTGACTTTTTCCACCTGAATTTTCGACCGTGTGTACGGGGCATAAGACTGGGATGCCATTAAAGCTAGAGTGTGTTTTTGTAATGGGGGGCGTCCCAATACTATTGACAATATAGTGTATATGGGCAGGGTAGTCTTGGATGGAAATGTCGTTTTTAAAGGGCCAGTTCGCCTTTTTGGCAAAGCATGAAAAGTTGAACTCGCAACACCCTGCCCACCCCACTGCACTTACCCGATTATCTTTCACTGCCCATGCTGGATGTAGTAGTAGTCCAGGCATTAGAAAACCACGCTCTTCTGCACCCTGCAGAGTGCACAGTACAGTCACGTGTTGGCGCTGAGCAATGCCCGCTCACCATTGTGAGCATTCTGATGCCACCCAGCTTCCGGACTGTGTACTGCATTTTTTTATATACCCGGACCACTACACCGGCTTGCGGGGGCAACAGTAGATAATCAGTGACGGATATAAGTGTAGCAGGAAATGGCGGGGGGGGAGGGGGGGTGCGGTAATTTTTTTTTATTTTTGTGAAGAGGTGACCTAGCCCATTTAAATAGTCTTTAACCACTTCAGCCCGGACCAATTGGCAGCCAAAGGACCAGGCCCCTTTTTGCGATCCGGCACTGCGTCGCTTTAACTGACAATTGCGCGGTCGTGCGACGTGGCTCCCGAACAAAATTGACGTCCTTTTTTTTCCACAAATAGAGCTTTCTTTTGGTGGTATTTGATCGCCTCTGCGGTTTTTTTATTTTTTGTGCTATAAACAAAAAAGAGCGACAATTTTGAAAAAAACACATTCTTTTTTATTTTTTGCTATAATAAATATCCCCCAAAAATATATAAAAAAAAATTTTTTTTTTCCTCAGTTTAGGCCGATACGTATTCTTCTACATATTTTTGGTAAAAAAAAAAATCGTAATAAGCGATTATTGATTGGTTTGCGCAAAAGTTATAGCGTTTACAAAATAGGGGATAGTTTTATAGCATTTTATTAATATTATTTTTTTTTTTACTAGTAATGGCGGTGATCAGCGATTTTTTTTTTTTTTTTTTTTTTTTTTATTGTGACTGCGACATAACGGCGGACGCATCGGACATTTTTGACACATTTTTGGGACCATTGTCATTTATACAGCAATCAATGCTATTTAAATGCACTGATTCCTGTATAAATGACACTGGCAGTGAAAGAGTTAACCACTAGGGGGCGGGGAGGGGTTATGGTCTGTGACGTGTGTGTTTTTTTTTTTTTTTTTTTTTTTTTTTTACATTAGGGGGTGTGGCTGTACGTCTGACGTCACTGATCGGCTGTTCCTGATGACAGGGAACAGCCGATCAGTGGCAGGCAGTGTAGGAAGCGCGGGGAGAGGTTTGTTTACACAGACCTCTCCCCGTTCTTCAGCTCTGTGACCCGATCGCGGGACACCAGCGGCGATCGTGTCCGATGTTCCCGCACCCGTGGTCACGGAGCTCCCGACCGGGTCGCGAGGGCGACCCACGGCTGGCCTCTTAAAGGACCACGTACCTATACATGGTTTTGCCTAGCCGTGCCATTCTGACGACGTATATCGGCGTGAGGCGGGTCGGGAAGCGGTTAAGAGGTCCTGCTTTTTTTTTCTATTACAAGGGATGTTTACACTATTATTTTTTTTTTAAAAGAACAGTGTAAAAATAACGCTCATGCAAAGCAAAGTGGCCTTCTGCCACTTGGCACAGGACCTGGAAGCTAGCGGGTATCTCTGTAGTTGCGGTACCTAATACAGTGATGTACCATGGGAGGTCCTGCAGGTATATGGCACTTACATTGGTCCAGGCTTCTCCAGCATATATATGCAAAAATATCCATTTCTAAACTGAAGTCTCCATCCTATTTGTAGCAATATAAGACGCAAAATAATGACTATTATAAATCTATTTTATGTTTAACCACTTGCCGACCGGCGCACGACGATATACGTCGACAGAATGGCACGTACAGGCAGGAGGGCGTGTATATATACGTCCCTCCTTTAGCCTGTCCGTGCCATCGGGAGTGCGCCGGGAGCGGCGCGCTCCCGCGCCGGTCGAGACCCCCGTGAGTCCGATCGCGGTCCCCGCTGACTCGATCGCCGCGGGGACCCCCGCGATCGTCTCACGGGGCGGCTGAACGCGGAGATGCCGAGATAAACAGCATCTCCCCGTTCTGCTAGCAACTAGTGACGCCGATCTCTGCTCCCTGTGATTGGAGCAGAGATCAGCATTCACTAGCTGACAGCCACGCCCCCCCACAGTAAAAAAACACACCCCTAGGCCTACTTAACCCCTACACTGCCACCTTGTGGTTAACCCTTCACTGCCAGTGTCATTTATACAGAAATCAATGCATTTAAATGCATTAATTGCTGTAAAAATGACAATGGTCCCAAAAATGTGTCAAAAATGTCCGATGTGTCCGCCATAATGTCGCAGTCACAAAAAAAATCGCAGATCTCCGCCATTGATAATAAAAAAAAAATATTAATAAAAATGCTATAAAACTATCCCCTATCTTGTAAACGCTATAACTTCTGCGCAAACCGATCAATAATCGCTTATTGCGATTTTTTTTTTTTTTTTTTTTTTACCAAAAATATGTAGAAGAATACGTATCGGCCTAAACTGAGGAAAAAAAAAATTTTTTTTTATATATTTTTTGGGGATAGTTATTATAGCAAAAAATAAAAAATAATGCATTTTTTCAAAATTGTCGCTCTATTTTTGTTTATAGCGCAAAAAATAAAAACCGCAGGGGCGATCAAATACCACCAAAAGAAAGCTCTATTTGTGGGAAAAAAAGGACGTCAATTTTGTTTGGGAGCCACGTCGCACGATCCGCGCAATTGTCAGTTAAAGCGACGCAGTGCCGAATCGCAAAAAGGGGCCTGGTCCTTTGGCTGCAAATTGGTCCGGTCTGAAAGTGGTTAATCACATCTGATAAATTGATATCAATTGGCTTATTTTTTGCGTTTCCGTTCCTGCGCGGCAGGCCTTTTGGTAACTTATTTTTCTAGTAGTGATTGCCGTTTTGTAATGATCTTTTGTTCTTTGTAGGAAGAGGAATAAGAGTCACCGGGACATTAAGAGGATGCAGTGTGAGTGTCCCCTGCTCTCCAAGGAGGAGAGGGCCCAAGGAGACATGGCTTGCGGAGAGGATTGTCTCAATCGACTCCTCATGATCGAGTGGTAAGTCTATAATGTGTGCCGGTACTGAGGCAATATTATGGTAAATTATCACTATACACGTCAGCCAGTGCATGCCCCGGTGTCATCTGGGGGGTATTGTGTAAAGCAGAGTTCCTTAGACCTGGACAATGATATGACATTAGTGGGGCCCCAATTGGAGTAATTGTACCTTTTTGTGTACCCTGCTTCAGCACTACTTCATCTGTATTGGATGCCCATGTACTGTCCTGACATGGAGCTACACTGCTTTCTGTAAAGAATACCTCTGTGCAGAGTCCTTGTCTGTAAAGAATACCACACTGCACAGAGTGGTATTCTTTATAGACTGACTGCATAGAGAGGTATTCTTTACAGACGAGGACTCTGCATAGAGAGGTATTCTTTACAGATGAGGACTCTGCATAGAGAGGTATTCTTTACAGATGAGGACTCTGCATAGAGAGGCATTCTTTATAGACAAGGGCTCTGCATAGAGCGGTATTCTTTACAGACAAGGACTCTGCATAGAGCGGTATTCTTTATCGACAAGGACTCTGCATAGAGCGGTATTCTTTATAGACAAGGACTCTGCATAGAGCGGTATTCTTTATAGACAAGGACTCTGCATAGAGCGGTATTCTTTATAGACAAGGACTCTGCATAGAGCGGTATTCTTTATAGACAAGGACTCTGCATAGAGCGGTATTCTTTATAGACAAGGACTCTGCATAGAGAGGTATTCTTTACAGAGGAGGACTCTGCATAGAGCGGTGTTCTTTATAGACGAGGACTCTGCATAGAGCAGTATTCTTTATAGACAAGAACTTTGCATAGAGCGGTATTCTTTACGGACAAGGACTCTGCATAGAGAGGTATTCTTTACAGACAAGGACTCTGCATAGAGCGGTATTCTTTACAGACGAGGACTCTGCATAGAGCGGTATTCTTTACAGACGAGGACTCTGCATAGAGCGGTATTCTTTATAGACAAGAACTTTGCATAGAGCGGTATTCTTTACGGACAAGGACTCCGCATAGAGAGGTATTCTTTATAGACGAGGACTCTGCACAGAGTGGTATTCTTTACGGACGAGGACTCTGCATAGAGAGGTACTCTTTATAGACAAGGACTCTGCATAGAAATTAAATACGACTCATACGATTGGGCATGTAGTTGCCATCATCCCTTACGATAATTGTAATAAAAGAAAACCTCTATTGATGGGATTTTTAAAGCAACAAAAAAATTAGAAAAATATATAAAATGTATTGTTTGTTGCCTTAAAAATCCCATCAGTAGAGATTTTCTTTTATTACAGGACTCTGCATAGAGAGCTATTCTCTATAGACGAGGACTCTGCATAGAGAGCTATTCTCTATAGACGAGGACTCTGCATAGAGAGCTATTCTCTATAGACGAGGACTCTGCATAGAGAGCTATTCTCTATAGACGAGGACTCTGCATAGAGAGCTATTCTCTACAGACGAGGACTCTGCATAGAGCGGTATTCTCTACAGACGAGGACTCTGCATAGAGAGCTATTCTCTACAGACGAGGACTCTGCATAGAGAGCTATTCTCTACAGATGAGGACTCTGCATAGAGAGCTATTCTTTACAGACGAGGACTCTGCATAGAGCGGTATTCTTTACAGACGAGGACTCTGCATAGAGCGGTATTCTTTACAGACGAGGACTCTGCATAGAGAGCTATTCTCTATAGACGAGGACTCTGCATAGAGAGCTATTCTTTATAGACGAGGACTCTGCATAGAGAGCTATTCTCTACAGACGAGGACTCTGCATAGAGAGCTATTCTCTACAGACGAGGACTCTGCATAGAGAGCTATTCTCTACAGACGAGGACTCTGCATAGAGAGCTATTCTCTACAGACGAGGACTCTGCATAGAGAGCTATTCTCTACAGACGAGGACTCTGCATAGAGAGCTATTCTCTACAGACGAGGACTCTGCATAGAGAGCTATTCTCTACAGACGAGGACTCTGCATAGAGAGCTATTCTCTACAGACGAGGACTCTGCATAGAGAGCTATTCTCTACAGACGAGGACTCTGCATAGAGAGCTATTCTCTACAGACGAGGACTCTGCATAGAGAGCTATTCTCTACAGACGAGGACTCTGCATAGAGAGCTATTCTCTACAGACGAGGACTCTGCATAGAGAGCTATTCTCTACAGACGAGGACTCTGCATAGAGAGCTATTCTCTACAGACGAGGACTCTGCATAGAGAGCTATTCTCTACAGACGAGGACTCTGCATAGAGAGCTATTCTCTACAGACGAGGACTCTGCATAGAGAGCTATTCTCTACAGACGAGGACTCTGCATAGAGAGCTATTCTCTACAGACGAGGACTCTGCATAGAGAGCTATTCTCTACAGACGAGGACTCTGCATAGAGAGCTATTCTCTACAGACGAGGACTCTGCATAGAGAGCTATTCTCTACAGACGAGGACTCTGCATAGAGAGCTATTCTCTACAGACGAGGACTCTGCATAGAGAGCTATTCTCTACAGACGAGGACTCTGCATAGAGAGCTATTCTCTATAGACGAGGACTCTGCATAGGGAGCTATTCTCTATAGACGAGGACTCTGCATAGAGAGCTATTCTCTATAGACGAGGACTCTGCAAAGAATACCTCTCTATGCAGAGTCCTTGTCTGTAAAGAATACCACTTCTTGCAGAGCCAAACTTTTAGAGCAGGGGTGTCAAACTCCATTTCATTGCGGGCCACATCAGCATTACACATCACCCCCCCCCCCCCCCTTACATTAGATGTCAAGAAATATATAAAAATTATACATGTATAAATAAATCATTTGAGGAATATTTAATGCAAAAAGATTGAGAATCCTAAAGAACCTGGCAAGATTATTCGAGGTATGGCAACCAACCAGGAAAGCTTTTCTAAACTAGATAAAGAAAATGTATTTGATTGTTCCTCTTTATCACATGTAGTGATTTATTATTGTGCTTTGCTGTACACTCAGTCCTACATTTTGTGTTTTTTTCCAGCTCCTCCAGATGTCCGAATGGCGATTACTGCTCCAACCGCCGTTTTCAGAGGAAGCAGCATGCCAACGTCGAGGCTATCCTAACCGATAAGAAAGGCTGGGGTCTCCGGGCCGGTAGCGACCTGAAACCGTAAGAATTATTCTGTATATGACTGAACCTTTAATTCGCTGCCGGTCCTTCTGATTTTTAACTGACCATGTGCCCCCCCTCCACAGGAATACTTTTGTGCTGGAGTATTGCGGGGAAGTTCTGGATCACAAGGAGTTCAAGGGGCGCGTGAAGGAGTACGCCCGGAACAAGAACATTCACTATTATTTCATGGCTCTCAAGAATGATGAGGTGAGATCATTGGGATAAAATGGAAACATCTTCTGTGTCGAGTTTAAAGCTGAAGTTTTTTTTAAATCCTACAGCTATAGTGATATCACTGTGATATTCAGGGCTGTCCTGCCTTCTTCAGGGCTGTCCTGCCTTCTTCAGGGCTGTCCTGCCTTCTTCAGGGCTGTCCTGCCTTCTTCAGGGCTGCCCTGCCTTCTTCAGGGCTGCCCTGCCTTCTTCAGGGCTGCCCTGCCTTCTTCAGGTCTCTCTTCAGCGCCTTGTCCTCTTTAGGGCTGCCCTGTCCTCCTTCCTGTGGGTGAACCTTCAGCATGCAGAGGGTTAATACATGCAGACTCAAGGTTGAGCTGCTGTAAAAAAAAAAAAAAAAAAAAGAAAGCTTTAGTAATATCACTTACCTGTAATGAAGGATGTCCCATGTCATGCAGGTGGCTGGATGATGCTGTAGAAATCTTCACTGCAGGGCTGCCCTCCGTCCCCTGCAGGGCTGCCCCCCCGTCCTCTGCCGGGCTGTCCCCCCGTCCTCTGCCGGGCTGTCCCCCCGTCCTCTGCCGGGCTGTCCCCCCGTCCTCTGCCGGGCTGTCCCCCCGTCCTCTGCCGGGCTGCCCCCCCCGTCCTCTGCCGGGCTGCCCCCCCCGTCCTCTGCCGGGCTGCCCCCCCCGTCCTCTGCCGGGCTGCCCCCCCCCGTCCTCTGCCGGGCTGTCCCCCCGTCCTCTGCCGGGCTGTCCCCCCGTCCTCTGCCGGGCTGCCCCCCCCGTCCTCTGCCGGGCTGCCCCCCATCTTCTTCCTGTGGCTGAACTTTCAGCATGCAGAAGGTTAATGGCTGCGGAAGACGAAGATCCGTCGCCTCTTCCATCCTCCATTTAAAAAAAAAAAAGGGTCTTTCACAGCCTGTAACACATCTGTGAATGGGGGAGAGAATCCTGGAACACATCAGACTCTCGCCCATTCCCAGATCCTGTCCCCGTCCAGGAGCTTCTATTTTTCACAGCAGCTCAGCCCGGAGCCCAAAGCCATCAACCCCGTGTGCTACAAAAGTTCTGCCATAGGAAGAGGACAGGGCAGCCCCTGCAGTGAAAATTTCTACAACTTCCAGGTTGCCTGCACAGTGTGAGACACCCTTAACTCCTTTATGACAGCCCAACACGCATGTGCAGCGGCAAAAGGGCGGGGCTCTACACTACATGTGCTTTGCTGGGCAGCCAATGTTTATGTGCTCAGAGCTTGCTCACTGTGCACTCCCAGCACAAAGATTGAGCTGGGAGCCAGTGAGCAGTCACATGATCTCACAATCCTTCCTGCCCAACAACCCCCCCCCCCCCCTCCCCGGGCATTCCGAACTGTTTAGGGCTGGAGGGGAAGGGGTTAATTTACAATTAGATGACGTCACTAAAGCTAAAAAAAAACAACAAAATGACTAAACTGTAAAGTTGCGTAGTGTAACGGAAGGTCCTACGCTCCGCTTCAGTGCTTTCTGTCAGTACACGGCTTCCTCCAATCTGGGCCTTCGGATATCAGATTTTAAAGCCACATGTTGTAACTAAAATACCAGATGGGACTGGGTCGGTTACAAAGCTGGACATGAACTGTTTATTGAAACGCATGTAACAGATATCCACTCTGGGACAATGCCCCCTCCCTTGGATTCAGGGCGGGGTAAGCTGTCCAATCGGCAATAAGGAACACCAGTACAAATATCCATCCCATAATACATTTCTCAAAAGGCCGACGCAAGCAATAGAACGATGGAATACAGCCACACCCCAAACGACACAGCAAACAGTCCACGACAGTATTAGACTATATATATATATATATATATATATATATATATATATATATATATATATATATATATATATAAACACACACAATATTCCAGTGTGGCTGTACGGTGAGTTTGACTAGTACAGATCAGACTGGGGTTCTTGGTCACCCTGTGCCCCTATTAGAGACACAGGGTGACTTAGACATAGGAGGTGCATGGGGAGCTAAAACAAGGTATTCTGGGTTCTAAGGGCCCCCTGCCCAAATGACTCCCGTCACACATAGATACTGAAAATTGTTTTGTGAGCGGGGTGGTCCTTATTGACTGTGGTCATCTGTCAGAATTTGCCTTCCTCTGCTTCACAATATCGGAATCCAATGAGAGCACAAAAGAAAAGGTCGGGGGAGTCCAAAAGCTTTTAACATTGATATTTGTTCGCAAACTGTCAACGTAGAACAGGCAAAGTGATTTGGGGGTTCAAAATTCTCCCTGAAACACATGGGGGGGGGGGGGTTCTATGTTGTCCTATCCTAATTGTACAGGACACAAGGCTTGTGTTCATAAACCCATGGGTTATATACAGACTACCTTAAGGTGATCGGACACTGGCAAAGAATTGTTGGGACCGCCCCCTGGTGCACACTCATATAACTTCACCCACTCCAGGGGGACTCCAGTTTTTTTACCAATGTCCTCAAAGTGATACTAAAGTCTTTTTTTGGTTAAAAATAACAAACATGTTCTACTTACCTCCTCTGTGCAGTTGGTTTTGCACAGAGCAGCCCGGATCCCCCTCTTCTCGTGTCCCTCGCCGGCGCTCCTGGCCCCTCCCTCCTGCCGAGTGCCCCCACAGCAAGCAGCTTGCTATAGGGACACCCGAGCTGATGCTCTGTGTGCCCATTTAGACATGGAGCTGCGGCTCGGCCCGGCCTCCTCTTTCCTCATTGGCGCACTGACTTTGACGGCAGCGGGAGCCAATGGCGCCCGCTGTTGTCTCAGCCAATGAGGGAGAGTCCCGGACAGCCAAGCCTCTTGTGCAACATCGCTGGGTTGAGATGGGGCTCAGGTATGTCTTAATGGGTGCTGAGGGGGGCTGCTGCACACAGAAGACTTTATCTTAATGCATAGACTGCATTGTAAAAATGTGGGGTGTAAGGGGGCGAGGAGTGCTTAAAGCGGAAGTTCCATTTTTGGATGGAACTCCGCTTTAAGGCATGGGTGCTCAACATGTGGCCCTCCAGCTTTTGCAGAACTACAAGCCCCATCATGCCTCTGCCTTTGACAGTCATGCTTGTAACTGTCAGTGGCTGGCAATGCCTCATGGGACTGCAACAGCTGGAGGGCCACAGGTTGAGCACCAATGCTTTTAAGCAATAAAACCCCTGGGGTGTATGTCCTCTTTGGACGAACCCTGGATCCCTAACAGGCCCAGTGACCTGGGTAAGGCAAGGTTTCCCTGTACTTGTGATGGGTTCATGGCTATTATAGACGCAGTGCACAGGAATGGGGAGTTCGTCACTTTCCTGTGCTACTCCCCCTTTAACATATTTTTGGCGCAATTCTATCTCCTTATTTCAAATGTGCCATTTTTTTCGTCCTCCTATGGGGACTTCGTCCCAGGAGGATTACGTAGTTGCAACAAGCAATCTGGCTGACACACTTCCACCCACCATATTCTCGGAAAAACACATGCTGTTCTTCCTGCTGCCTTCTGCTACAGAGATAAAGCCATAGGAATACAGTCAGCACTTGGGTTATAGCGGCTTCTGCATTCCCCCTCCAAGCCCATTCTGCATCCCATTTGAGCAAGCCGGCGTCCAGTAGCAGATATAGCAGGTAGGAATCAAGCGGCAGTGTAGTCAGTAAACAAGCCAAAGGTCAGTAAGAAGTGGTTGCAGGTTGGGATCATGCCGCAGCGTAGTCGAGATACCATCCAAAGGTCAGTAAAAAGTGGTTGTAGGTTGGTATCGGCCTCAGAATAGTCTAGAAACAAGCCAAAGGTCAGTAAGAAGTGGTTGCAGGTTGGGATCAAGCAGAAGGCGTAGTCAAGGAACAAGCCAAAGGTTGGTAACAGGTGGTAGCAAAGATACAGGCGGCAGCAGGAGTGACAAGACTGAGACATTGGCTGGAGAGAGTACAATAATTTGACAAACAGCAAGTGCAAAGGCGTGGCTTAAATAGGAAGCTCATGGGAGGAGCAAAGAGTTCAAGTTTTCAGCAGAAGCAACATTGTCTAAGAAATTGGACAAGGAAGCTGTCCAACATCTCAAGTGGCTCAGCAAGAATAGACATTGTCAGACACCATCGGAGGTGACGGGTTCAGACCCGGTCCTGACAGATGGAGCCTCCGAGCTTATTTGAGGATGAAATGGAGGAAAGCAAACTTTAATGCAGATATAGTAGCGGCAGATGCAGAGGATTTTTGCAACCCTTGCATTTTATAAGCTGCAAGCTATGGCTTCTTGTCAATGGCTTTCCACTGTTGATACCGCCGATTGGTGTAAACAAGCTTTTGCCTAGCAGCACCTGATTCTCCACAGCCAAAACAAACCGCTGTGGGCACTAAGAGGCTGGCAAAATAGAAGACTTTTCCCATCCACGCACAGAACGAAAGTTCATTACATGAGGATTGGCCCAATCTTGAAGGTATATTTAGTCCCCCCTAGGCTTTTGCTGAAATTTATCTAATGGAATAGGAATTAAGAAAAAAAAAAAGGGGGGGGGGGGGGGTTGAACATAAATAAGTACAAATTTTAGGAACTGCAGCCATTTTTATTCAGTCCCCCCATTTTCAGGGTCTCAAATGTAATTGGACAAATGAATATAATCAACTAAAATATTCATTTTTAATATTTTGTTGAGAATCTTTTACTGGCAATGACTGGCTGAAGTCTGGAACCCATGGGCATTACCAAAGACTGGCTTCCCTCCTTTCTGATGCTTTGCCCGGCTCTAACTGCAGCTGTCTTCGGTTGTTCTTTGTTTTGTGGGTCTTTCTGCCTTTTTTTAGTTTTGCCTTCAGCAAGTGAAATGCTCAATTGGGTTGGGATCAGGTGATTGACTCGGCCATTGCAGAATATTCCACTTCTTTTCCTTCAAAAGCTCCTGGGTTGCTTTTGCCGTGTGTTTTGGATCATTGCCCATCTGTACTGTGAAGCGCCGTCCAATCAACTTTGCGGAATTTGGCTGAATCTGGGCTGACAGTATATCTCTAAACACTGCAGAATTCATCCGGCTGCTTCTGTCACATCATCAATGTCCTTGAGACTTTTTGCTGTCATTCGTCATTTTGGCCTTTCTTCAATCTGGTCTGGACCATCATCTGGCCTCCAATGACATGGTTTTCCCTGATCTATCATCCTTCAGGAACCTCTCGCTTCCCTGTCTTCAGTCAAGGCAGTTGCGCATATAAATCCACCCCCTGTGTCTTTTTGGTGTCTTCTTGGTATCTTAACCTACACTAGATTACCAAAAGTATTGGGACACCTGCCTTTACCCACACATGAACTTTAACTACTTGCCTACCAGGCACGAACACCCCCTTCCTGACCAACCCATTTTTCAACTTTCAGCGCTGTCGCATTTTGAATGACAATTGCGCTGTCATGCAACTATGTACCCAAATTTTCCCCACAAATGGAGCTTTCTTTTGGTGGTATTTGATCACCTCCTGCGGTTTTATTTTTTGCGCTATAAACAAAAGAAGAGGGACAAGTTTGAAAAAACGCAATATTTTTTTACTTTTTACTATAAGAAATATCCAATTTTTATTTATTTTTTAGCCACTTCCCACCCGGCCAATGTACATATATGGCCGGGTGGGAGCCGTCTACTTCTAAATGGACGTTCCGGAACGTCCTTCAGAAGTAGAGGGATCGTGCGTGCGCGCGCAGCGGCGCGATCCCGATGCGGCTGTGTCACCCGGACACGGCACATCTCGGATCGGCAGGAGGGCTCGGTGATTGGCCCTCCTGATCACATGACGGCCATGTCGAATCACAGCCGTCATGTGATGTAAACAAACAGCCGGTTGCTAGGCAATCGGCTCTCCTCTCCTCACACGGAAGTCGTTGGTGAGGAGAGGAGAGCGGATCGCTGCAGCCGGCTGGTGATCAGTGAGTATTAGCTTTTTTTTTACTCACTGATCACCAGTCTAAGTCACCACAGTAAAACACACATGTCCCCAAAACACACATGTCCCCAAATAATAAAAACACATGTCCCTCACATATGTCCCAGTAAAATAACATGTGCCAATGATTATCTGCACACATATGTACGTGATCACCTGCACACCCCTTTTACATGATCATTTGCGTACATATGTCCGTGATCACGCGAACCAATTATTGTACACTTAACGGAATTTTTTTTTACAAAAAAACATGTAGCAGAATACATTTTGGCTTAAATTTATGACAAAATTTGATTTTATTGGATTTCTTTTAAAAAAGAAAGGAGAAAATATTGTTTTTTTTTTTTTTCAAAATTTCCGCTATGTTTTCACTTATATCGCAAAAAATAAAAAACGGAGTCGCGAATAAATACCACCAAACTAAAGCTCTATTTGTGCGAATAAAATGATAAAAAATTAATTTGGTTACAGCATTGCATGACCGCGCAATTGTCACTGAAAGTGCGAGAGCGCTGAAAGCTGAAAATTGGTCTGGGCAGGAAGGGGGTTTAAGTGCCCAGTAAGCAAGTGGTTAAACAAATTTTTTCCTCAGTTTAGGCCGATACGAATTCTTCTACATATTTTTGGTAAAAAAAAATTACAATAAGCGTATATTGATTGGTTGCGCAAAATTTATAGCGTCTACAAAATAGGTGATAGATTTATAGCATTTTTATTATATATTTTTTTTTTTTTTTACTAGTAATGGCGGCGATCTGCGATTTTTTTTTTTTTTTTTTTTTTTAATTTAATTTTTTTATCATGACTGTGACATTGCGGCGGACACATCGGACACTTTTGACACATTTTTGGGACCATTCACATTTATACAGCGATCCGTGCTATAAAAATGCACTGATTTACTGTATAAATGTGACTGGCAGGGAAGGGGTTAACACTAGGGGGTGATCAAGGGGTTCATATGTTCCCTATGTGAGTGATTCTAACTGTGGGGGGAGGGGACTGACTGGGGGAGGGGACCGATCGGTGTCCCTATGTACAAGGGACACACCATCGGTCTCCTCTCCTCTGACAGAATGTGGATCTGTGTGTTTACACACACACATCCACGTCCTGCTCACTTACTGGGCAATCGCGGGTGCCCAGCGACGCGCGCCCCCTAGTGGCCGCAAAGTTAGTGCCGTCATATGACGGCGGCCCGGAACAACAGATGTTTCTTGCCGCCGTCATATGATAGTGGGCGGTCAGATAGTGGTTAATGGCAACCCAGTCTTAGTCCGGAGGGTTCAATATTGAGTTGGCCCCGTCGTTTGCAGCTATAACAGCTTCACCTCTTCTGGGAAGGCCGTCCACAAGGTTTAGGAGGGTGTCTATGGGAATGTTTGACCATTCTTCCAGAAGAGCATTTGTGAGGTCAGGCACTGATGTTGGATGAGGAGGCCTGGCTGTTCTATCGGATTGAGGTCACGACTCTGTGCAGACCAGTCAAGTTTCTCCACCCCAAACTCGCTCATCCATGTCTTTTATGGACCTTGCTTTGGGCACTGGTCCAAATCATTTGGTGGAGGGGGGATTATGGTGTGGGGTGTTTTTTTAAGGGCTGGGCTTGGCCCCTTCCTTCCAGGGAAGGGAACTCTTAAGGTGTCAACATAAGACATTTTATACTGTTGCCCCCCCCCCCCCCCCACTGCCTACTGTTGTCCCACTGCCTACTGTTGTCCCACTGCCTACTGTTGTCCCACTGCCTACTGTTGTCCCACTGCCTACTGTTGTCCCACTGCCTACTGTTTTTGTCCCCTTGCCTACTGTTGCCCCCCCACTGCCTACTGTTGTCCCGCTGCCTACTGTTGTTGTCCCGCTGCCTACTGTTGTTGTCCCGCTGCCTACTGTTGTTGTCCCGCTGCCTACTGTTGTTGTCCCCCAGCCTACTGTTGTTGTCCCCCAGGCTACTGTTGTTGTCCCCCAGGCTACTGTTGTTGTCCCCCAGGCTACTGTTGTTGTCCCCCAGGCTACTGTTGTTGTCCCCCCAGCCTACTGTTGTTGTCCCCCCAGCCTACTGTTGTTGTCCCCCCAGCCTACTGTTGTTGTCCCCCCAGCCTACTGTTGTTGTCCCCCCAGCCTACTGTTGTTGTCCCCCCAGCCTACTGTTGTTGTCCCCCAGCCTACTGTTGTTGTCCCCCCAGCCTACTGTTGTTGTCCCCCCAGCCTACTGTTGTTGTCCCCCCAGCCTACTGTTGTTGTCCCCCAGCCTACTGTTGTTGTCCCCCCAGCCTACTGTTGTTGTCCCCCCAGCCTACTGTTGTTGTCCCCCCAGCCTACTGTTGTTGTCCCCCCAGCCTACTGTTGTTGTCCCCCCAGCCTACTGTTGTTGTCCCCCCAGCCTACTGTTGTTGTCCCCCCAGCCTACTGTTGTTGTCCCCCCAGCCTACTGTTGTTGTCCCCCCAGCCTACTGTTGTTGTCCCCCCAGCCTACTGTTGTTGTCCCCCCAGCCTACTGTTGTTGTCCCCCCAGCCTACTGTTGTTGTCCCCCCAGCCTACTGTTGTTGTCCCCCCAGCCTACTGTTGTTGTCCCCCCAGCCTACTGTTGTTGTTGTCCCCCCCGCCACTGCCTACTGTTGTTGTCCCCCACTGCCTACTGTTGTTGTCCCCCACTGCCTACTGTTGTTGTCCCCCACTGCCTACTGTTGTTGTCCCCCACTGCCTACTGTTGGGTGGTGTCCCTGCCTAGTCCCCCCCCCCCCCCGCCTACTGTTGGGTGTGTCCCCCCCCAGGTCAGATATTGTGGTTCTTACTGAACTTTTGGGTAAAACAAGACAATTTTGGATGAGTTTTTAAAATGATTTCTGTCTTTTATTAGATAATCGATGCCACACTGAAAGGGAACTGTTCGCGTTTTATGAACCACAGCTGCGACCCGAACTGCGAGACGCAGAAGGTGAGGACCCCATGTGACTTGCTTATACATTGCCTTCTGTTTATCTTTTCTTGCTACGTCCGGCCTTCTAATTCCACCTCACTTTTTAAAAATTCAGTTTTTATGTATGGAGTTTGGATGTGTTGTTGGGGGGCTGAGCGGCTGCTGGCGTTCCTCCCGTATGATTGGAACTACCAGACATTCACAGTGGAGCGCAGCAGCCTCAGGAGAGAAGCAATGTATGCAAGAATATATCATTT